>BMAU01017475.1:0-467500 GCA_019973935.1 Trichonephila clavipes
TTGCTCAGCTGTGTTCTTGTTTTTGATTTTATGCTCATCATTTTACCAAAAAATTGTTCACAGATGTAGATACTGCCACAAATAGAAAACAGGAACAAAGCATGCTTACGAATTCCTGGATATTTGCCTTCGATCATGTACTTCGAATAAAAATCGATTAAAGTAAAATTTTCAACATTTTACTGCACAGTCACTCTACAAATCTATATCTTATTGAAGTTTAAGTGGAACACTTCCAGTTTCTTCTAAAAATAACGAAGAGAACTTGCTTATAAAAATTTCTTTCTCGCGAAAATCGGAAAATTTGCTTTTGAATTCCTCATTAAAATTTGATATGCACTGTAGATAATCGTTTGAATTCCATGGTTGTAGAGTTCTTCCTACATTCCATCAATTTTGGAAAATTAATGGAATTCTTAATTAGCAACTGACTTTCCCATGGTATTGAATTTGTCCCAGAAGCTTTCACAGAGTTATGAGAGTTCAATATTATGAACAAGTAAACTTTGGTTCAAATCATTTAAATGACCCATAACATCGACAAGAAATACAAAGTCTCTCAACTAGTTCTTACCTTTGAATTCGTGAATAGATTTTCCTTTAGATTCTATGAGTTGTTGAACTTGGCTCTTTAAAGAAAACAGGCACTGAAACATTTTTCTTCAGCTCAACCAGTGTACTTCCACGTAATACACAACATTATTATGTTCAACTTCCAATGCCAATAATTAAATCCTTTTGACCGAACGAAATTAACCACTTTTACAACAACAATCATCATATATTCAAAGTTTGAAAAGGCCTTCTTGCCCAAAGTCTCTTAGTGGATGATCCAGAAGAATTATTTCCACTTGCCTTTACATCAGATTAGAGTAATGTGGTTATTCCTATTTTCTCTCTAGTCATAGATTTAGCGCCATGTGGGGTTACAGTCAGTGGCGCACACAAGGGAGGGGGGTCCTGCCCCCTCAAAGCCCTTGATTTTTTTTCCGATTGATTATAATTCTAAGTACATAGTACGTAAAATTTAATTAAGTATTTGTTATTAATGATTAATTTTATTAATTAATGCTAATTATTTATTCAATAATTAGTTTTTTACTGTGTTTTTTCCCCGAAAATCGACAAAATCAAAAGGAGCATGATACAAAAATGGTGAACTTTCAACCCCGGACCCCCCTCCGAAAAATTCCTGTGTGCGCCATTGGTTACAGTAGATATGTTGCTGAAGTTTAACTCACATTTATCCAAGTCAATGTCAGACTCGAATACAAATCTGTTCCTCGTATTGAAATATAAATTCAACGACACTGGCTAATACCTCTATAATTGTGAAGTACCAATCAACCCCACGAACATACATAAAAAGCGTTACTTGTACCGAAACTGTTGTCTCCGTTAATTCATCCATCGCAGAAGAATGAAACTCGATTTCTTTTTGTATTTGAATTTGAATTTTTTGAATCTTATCTCTTTTATTTCTATCCGTCGCGTCTCGTTACTGTCACATCAGACAACCTAATATTCGATATTGATTGTGATGGATAAAGGACACTTTGGAGACATTCTTTTATAAATGGCAAAGTTTTCTGCATGCTTATTGGTAATTTTTTCTGTTATCATCATGTAGCTAACAAGAACACTATTTTCAGATTCTTTATTCGCTCTGATGAAAAAGATCGCAAACACACACAATTTGACTTTGATTTTAATTCAATCACTACGAAAATGAGCTTCTAATGCAGAATATTTTCCCACTATGCTTAGCTACACTCTTGTTCCAAATAAAGCAAAGAGCCTTATTCAACAACAACAAAAAGATACGACCCCTTTTCTTGCAAAGATCCTACACACACACAACTTTTCCTTCGCATCCCTTCTAAGATAATTCAGAATTTGGAAGGATTGTGAGTAATATTAAACCCAATAAGATGTTTCCCGTCTCTTTGACAGTCGAAGGCAACATCGGGAGAGAAATTCTTCTCTACAGCAGCGCTCCCCAACCTTTCTATCGGCGGTCAGCGTTCGATCATTTGACCACGGCCCACTGAGGAAGGAACGTTGATCGTTTATATTTCAGATTGTTTCGATTCCATAATTTTTATTTGATTGTATTTAAACATGCCCTCAGAGTAAAATAGTTACACCAAAAATTGAACAGAAAGTAACTCAACATAGAATATAAAGGGATTTCCATAAAAAGTCGCACAAACCGGAGAGAAATACACCACAGTAAGTAAAGTAAAAACAATTTAAAGTTTCTTGTACAGTCCGGTACTATTTGATCCATGGACCGGTACAAGGAGATCTCTCCTCTATAGTAGTGGAATATACAAGGTCACTATCCGCGAAAGATTGATACCTGTCGCAAACCTGTTAGAATGAAGAATCCACCCTTTTTAACCCAAATTGCTCAGATATTATGCATTGTCAAATTCTTTATTTTAAAAATTATTTATGATACAGTAAAACTTAAAAAAATTCGCTATTTTTAGAAAATATTATTCCAAAGGGATATCAAATATGTCAGTGAAATGTTTTAAATAACAAGAAGTAATAAAGTTTTACGACAAAAAAAAATGACACTTTTTCTATAAATTGTCTCAAATTTAAATCGGTGGCCAATACAATGTAGGTGGCCAACTAAATTATCTTCAACGGTTTCAAGTCCCTCACCATATCAATCACCAGGTAATGATCCATATTTACACAAGTAGCTGTGATGCAAATTACTAAACATCTGGGGGACCGGTGCATCTCTTTGTGAGTAGCTTTCATAGTACAATCTTTCTGCTGCTCTTGCATTTCCTTCTGCCGTAAATCAGATACATATCTGCCAGCTCGGTCTTCGTAATACTGCTCCTATTCGGAGGTTGGAAACCGAAATGACTGCGGTAATGCAGACCTGTTTCCTCAACAACGCCACCTACCGCCGAATGAAGAGGTTTCCGACCGTGTGTTAATAAGCATATTTGAACACTTGTGTCCTACCTCCCCTTCCCAATAATCCCTGCATATTTATGCAATTCCAAAAAAGTATAATTTATCTAATAGTTGCTTGTATTGACTCCCCCTCCTTCTGAATATCTAGAAAAGCGGCCAGCTTTAAATAAATTGTTTCTGATAAAATGGTAATCTTATTGTTCAATGAAAATGGTTTCTTTTTGAACAGATACTTATTCGTATCCAGTGAAGAAATATTTGTACATTTGGCTGGTGGACTCTGAAACTAATGAGGTAAGTTAAATCACGAATGGACATTTTTTTTACAGTGTATTTTAGCTCCGAGAAGAAATCCCTTTCTCGTTCTTTTTCTTTTTTCTTACACGACAGTATACAATTCTGCGTATAATTGTCAGGTTTTGTGTTTGCCATTTCAAATCATACCGTAAAGATATTCTAACAATAAGTTTATACGCCAATATCTGATATTTTTCTTCGTTTCTATTTTATTTCATTTTATGTAACGAAATTTATTATTATTGTACTGAACTATTTCTGAGGTTAAATTCTTATTTTTTGAACTTTTCATTAAATGTTTTTTTAAAAAAATTATTGAAATGATCTTATATTCTGTAGAAAATTTGTCTACCTTTTTTTGTCCCATAACGGACTGTTTTTTTAATTCCTCTACTAATAGTTCACACTCTCCTTATATTTATTTATATATAGTTCAATTTTTCAATGGTTAATAAAATACTTTTTATTCATCCATTTAAGTTCAAATACATTTTTTAAACTAGTAGTGGATGACACCTGATGTTAATACAGTTTTTTCAAATATTAATTTATTAATTTTTTTTTAAATTAATGAATAAATAGTAACAAAAAAAATAATAGTCCAGCACCCTATATAAAAAGGAAAATCGCTCGTCGTGTCCCTGTAGCGCAATGGATAGCACGTTGTTCTTCTAATCCAAAGGTAGTGGGTTCGAATCCCACCTGGGATGGCCTAATTTCTGAGAATGTGACTTCTTTCTACTATAGTACTTTATTGGAATAATTAAATTTAAGTAATGAATAACTAGTAACAAACAAGAATATTATCGTCCAATACCCTATATAGAATGGAAAATAGCTATCTATTTTGCCACTTAGTATTGTAATTCTGTCATATATATATATATATATATATATATATATATATGCATATTCATATTAATTGTAATTATGTAATAAAAAGTAACTGAAATAAAATTTTTCTTTGTTGATCTAAGTAGATATTGACTTATTTTTTTTATATTACTTGTTGTGTGTGTGTGTGATTATATAGATTTTATCAAACACTATTTGTGTTATTGTTGATTGCATAAAACAATAATACAAATTTAAATCAGAAAGTGTATAGTTTCAGTTACAATAAAAATTTAAAAATCACAAGAATTTTTCATCTTTCAATGCATATTTAATAACGTACAGTATATACTCCGAAACCAAACAACAATATTAAGAGTTAAATTTAATACAATTAATTATTATTCTATATTTGCAACAAAATTTGTAGGTATAATAATCAATCTTTAAATTAAATTTGGAGACTCCTAAAATAGTTTTTCGGCAGCATAAACACGATCATATATTTTTCAGTTTGTGTGGTTTGATTAAAAATTGTGCGCAAGCAAAGTATATATGCAAAAGAATTTTAAAAACTTTATATTTTTTTGTATTTTAGTTGATACGGTACGAAGGAAAGAAAAACTTTGATTCCTTAAATCGGGTATTGCTCATTCATTCCCATTATTGCGAGTAAGTGTGTTTTTTTTATCTGATAATGTGCTCTCTAATACATGTATTTTCAAAATTCGATTCATTCCAAAGTCCCTTTTTTTAACTTCCAGAAGATGCGTCAACAATGCCCAGTCTTGCGGTAATAACACCGAAAAACCGAAGGACCCTACACCCAATGCGACAAAGTAGGTTTAATGTGGTGCCTTTAGAAAAGAGTGTTTATTGTCACCTACACTGTTGTGCAAAACTTAAGCAACAGGTGGGTTTATTGCCATAACTTCACGAAAAATCATCTGAGAGACATGGAATTCAGAAATGAGGGAGAGTATTATGTACGTAAAGGATGACGAAAGCATCGGCGATGAAAAAGGAATGCAATGCATACGGTATGGAATCAAACAAAAACAAGCTTTATGGAACGCATAGTATCGTGACTCGTGATTGTCTATCCAACAGGAAGAACAACAAGCAGATGTTCCTTAATGTGGTATATGCCCTCCCCTCACTGTAGTGGATGCTTCGCACTGTCTCCGCATACTCAGAACCAACTGGTGCAACATTTCTTGCGGTAGGAGTGCCCATTCCTCAATCAGAATCTGTTTGAGTTGTTGGGTGTTCTCCGGATGATGCAAGCGTGCTGCAATACGTTTCTCCAAAGCATCCCACACATGTTCGATGGGATTTAAATCTGGGGAGTACGCTGGCCAATCCATTCGAGTGACATTTTCACTTTCCAGCAGCTCCTCAACAGCAAGAGTCCAATGTGGCCGTGCATTGTCATCCATAAAAATGAAGTCTGGGGCAATGGCACCTCGGAGCAAACGCACATTGGGAAGAAATACCTCCTCACAATAGCGATCTCCGGTTGTAGACCCTCTGTCGAAAATGTGGAGCTTAGTTCGCCCGTTCAGCATAATGCCTCCTCAGACAAGAACTCCAGAACCAGCGTAACGGTGTCTTTCCTTGATGTTAATGGGATAAATCCGGGTCCCGATCTATCTTCAAATCAAAACGCGTTGAGAATCGCTTCTGGTACTGAACCGACTCTCATACGTAAAGAGGACACGACTCCATAGGTCAGTTGTCCAGTTGTTGTGTTCTCTGTACCACTGTAAATGGTGGCGTCGATGGCCAACTTTCAACGGGAGGCAGCGGTCAGGACGGAGGGCGAATAGGCCCCCTTTATGGAAGCGTCTGGCCACAGTAAACCGCGACACTTGTCTCCCCGTTGCTGTACAGAATTGCTGAGCAATGGCGCTTGCTAACTCATGTCGGTCTCTTTTCACCTGCAGGATGATATATCGGTCATCCCCAGCAGTTGTCGTCCTCAGGCGGCCACCACCAACCTTTCTAACAGCTGTATCTGTGGTTTGGAACGCTTTCCAAGCGCGCGAAACGACACTTTTGTTCATTCCAAAATCTGCAGCTACACTGGTGTCAGTACGCCCCTCCTCCAGCTTTCTGATCATTCTTCCACGTGCGAAGTCGTCCAGGTGATTTCTTCTAGCCGTATTTCACGAACTGACTCACTGGCACTTGCAGCGAATATGTTGAATTGCGTCTCCGTCCTTCATTTTATTCTACTGTTGAGCAGCGCGTGCCGATATCATGCGTTTTGCGTACGCTCATGTCGCTCCTGACGTTTCGTTCCTGATATTTGCATACGCATGACGTTTCTACTGACTTACGTGTTCACTGTACTGATCTCCAGACCTCCTTTTCTGCAATTTCATGGCTATCTGCTAAATCTTTACATTGTTGCTTAAGTTTTGCACACCAGTGTACTTGTAATGTTTCCGTATTTACTCGATTTTACGCGAAATAAAGTAACCGCAGAAGCTGAGTGGTTATCGTCTCGAAATCGTCATCAGCATTGTTCTGTCTTGGGTTCTAGTCTTGATACGACTCAAACACCACCTCGCAGAGGAACTGATGTTCATTGAATATGTTCAGGCATCACGTTCACGTGATGTGGAAAGTGAGGCGCCAGCTCAGGTTTCATCCTCGTCATTTGACCGTCGCTCAAAATGACCATCGCGTTACCTTTGAGTCCGAAGAGAGAGGAGAGAGCTATAAAAAGGAAATTTGTATAATATCAAATGTATATAAAGAATAGTAGAACGTTTATGAAAAAGCTGAATGGTGCCTTAAAACCATTAAATCTTTTTTTTCTTATTTATTTATTTGAAATTTTCTTAGTATTTTATTCTTTTAACAACAAATAAATCAATACAAAGCAATGTATAAGAAAACACACTTGTAAAAAAAAATATCAGCGCTGTTTTAAAATTTGACCTTCCGAAACTACATTTATTTTGATTGATTATAACGGATTGTTTTTTAATTTTTTTAAAAAAACTGACAAAAAGCACATGACACCCCCTAATTAGTAACGTTACAAAAATATTTTTAAAAATATGTAGAGAGAGTATTTACAATATTCATCAAAGTCAACACTCATTACTAGGGTAAACCAAAAGTAATGGACAAAATCTCAGGGTAATTAAAATATTGAATGACATAAAATAACACAGTTACAATGGACAGACACAAAACAGGGTAAAGGAAACAAATGGAAATTACATAGTCCGGGATTGGACAGCGAGACGGGTAACGCTCACTCAATCAGTTCCAAAGTCTCTCTGACGGTGTTTCGTTCGGGTACACTTCTATCACAGATACCGCCACCTACATTTCGATCTAAAAATTTAACCGTGTGTTACAACACTAAACTTACTCTTCTAGCTATTATAAGAATGTTTTCTGGAAGCAAACCGCGATCTTTGCATAGAAGATTGCGGCTCTTCAGACACTTCTGTATCAATTATTAAGAAATAATTATATCTACTAAAATTATTGTTTCCTTTCTCTTCTTTCTTTATGCACTGGTTATCATAAATGAAGGAAAAATGACACAAATGATAATAACTCGGAAAGTTATGCGTAGAATATTTAATGAAACTTTTACACATTACACGACACATAGATAAAATGGCATAAAAATAAATCACCAGACAATTATAGAAATCAGCCTATGCATACAATGAAAAAAATCGGATATGTCAGTTGGATACCTATAATATGGGTTCGTACAATCGTTCGATCTGTTAATTCTGCAGAAAATTGCTCTTCCAAGGCAGTTGAAAGCATGGCTAGGGAGATTAAGAGCAGGGGTGGCGAACCTTTATGAATCAACGTGCCATTTTTTCCAAAGAAGTATCTAATGACGTATAGACATGCCGTCAAATAATTTTGACTTGTGATTATTGGGAAAATAATAAAACTAAATACGAATAAAACACAAAACTCTATTGACTACGAAAAAATAATCTTTGCGCTGTATAGTTATAAATGTTTTAGTTATTCGTGTAATTCAAATTAAAGTAATATTAGTGTGACTTCTGTTGTAGATAGAATGACAAATCACTTTTTTGACAAGAAGGTATGTGATTTGTTTCAAAATACCGTTTTATAGACGATGTTCTGCATACAACTCTTCCAGAACACATAAAACACCAGTGGCGTAACGTACACCCCCGCATCGCGGGGGGACAGGGTTCTAAGAGGCCCAAAGCCTGACTGAATCAAGTGCTTAGCCTTTGTAAAATTCAACGTGAGGGCTCAAAACCTGACTTTGCAGGGGGCCCCAAATGTTCTCCGTTACGCCACTGTAAAACACATACCGCTTTGTCGCCTTTACTAATAATGCCACGTTTTTCGGTCCATCAAATTTGAAACTCTTTGTTACACTTACTAACTTACACTTTTTGTTCTTTTGCTGAACTAGCCATGCTAAACAAGAATTGTAAATATAATACAGGTAAATTTTAAAACACAGTTGGTTCAATGAAATTGACGGTGCTATTCGTAGACAAAATTTGCATCATAAGCAATTGTAGTCTACAATATAACTAAGACAGGACGATAACAAACCAGTCTGTTCCTCGATCTCTCGCGTTTGTTCGTAGTACTTTGCAGTGAACTTTGAAAAATAAAATGCAAGCAATTATGATCATTGACGTGCCAAAAATATTGTGTCTCGTGCCATCAATGGCACGCGTGCCACTGGTTCACCAGCCCTGTCCTAGAGCGTCCCAAACAAGCTTGATAGGGTTAAGGTCCAGTGATCGAGCTGGCCACTGTATGCGCTGCATTGTTTCTTGCTCAAGATAAGCATCCACAATACGAGCCCTACGTGGTCTCGCATAATCGTCCTATAACACGAAAACATCACCTATTACTCTGGCGAAAGGGCGCACATAAGCATCCAGGATGTCATCTCTATAGGTGTGAGCATTAATATTTCCGCGGGAAAAGATATGGAGGTCTGTGCGTTCACTCCAAAAAAATACCACCCAAAACATAGACACTGCCTGATTCGTATACACCTCTTTCACGGATATGTGATGGATAAAAACGACTTCCAGGCTCTCTCTAAATGAATATACGCCTACTATCGCTTTCCAGGTAATACCTGGAGAATAACCCTCCATTGATCCCGCTTCCAGTGGGCATGATGACGTTTCCGCCAATTGCGAGACATGAGTGTGATTGAAATGCCTGGTCGCCTCGCATAAAGACCACGTTTGTGAAGCCTTCGATGCACGGTTGAACTTGATACCAACTTTCTCCAGCTTGCAGCGAGGGAGTTGAGCCGAATTTGCACTTCTATTCCTTGGTGCGCATAATGACAAATATTGGTTGTCAACACTCGTGGTAGCGTTGCTAAATCTCGTGGACGCCCAATCCGTTGTTAGTTCCCCAAATCTATGAGACGGACATCCAACCATTTCTATCTGACTTTGTTCTGCCTGTAGTCTCTTCATAGCTCTTCGGTCAAATGATGCCTTGAGATCATTATTACGCAATACCAGACACAATTGCTCTGAGGCATCGCATAATGCAGTACAAATCTCAATGAGATGGGCTTTTTTTACTTAAATTACGAAAAGATTTAGCAGTAGAAGTTCAATCTATTGAAAGACCTTAAAGTGATTCCCGGCAACGATTTTTTGTTGTTGCATGTATGAATTTAGGAGCACTTTTAAATAGGAGCAGAGATACACGCAAACTCCCAACAGCATTGGCAAAAACAACCTTTTATCTTTTGTAGCATGTTAATAAAAAGAGAGATAACATGACTTGGATGTGTAGGAACAATCAAAGTCAATTTTAATTATTAGTATAAACATAAGAAGCGTATTATTCCAAGTACATTTTTTCTCGACGCTTGGAATCTTAATTGCAACATTATTGGTATTTTGATATGGATTGTTCTTGCCCTGGGCTACAGAAATAAAACTATCTACGAAAGCTTTTAGTTTGGAAAGGAATAGAAAATGTTGCTCTTTTTGTGAAAAGATCTTACTTAAATATTATAAAAATTATTAATTGGGACACGCCAGTCATGATCGCGATTGCTACCTTGCGCACACGTTTGTACGATACATCTTGTTCTCTCCCAGAGTTTGTTACGGCCGCGGTAGCCGAATGGTCAAGGTATCGGATCGTGGCTGGCCTTTTCACGAGTTCGAGCCCAGTAACACTTAAGACCTGCCGTGTAAGGGAGCAATGCACTTTAAATCTGTCGACAGCTCAAACGTACTACGTTGGTGCAGTGTGGTAGTTAGGGCAAGTGTCGTCCACGTCACTTGACCATGGTTCAAAATTACGTGGTTCGTCGCCAAAAGCCCTCGTGTAGCTGATGTTAATATTCTCTCACCCCCCTCCCCAAAGTTTTTCGGGCCCCTGCCCTAGAATTATTTATTTTTCTTTTTTTCATTAGAATTAAAAACCGTCAAAATGTGGGGAATAAATTTATTAAATATTGTTTGTGGGGGTGGGATGAGTTATCATGGATGAAATCTTATATGAAAGCAAACTGTTTCTCTTTTTTGATCTTGTGTAGAAAGATCATGTGTTAGCCGGATGATATCGAGAGCTTTGCTTATTTTCATTCAGTTCGCGCAAGGATCCGCTTCTCCTGTTCCATTGAGTCGTCAATGGCTCCAGAGGGGCACAGCAGGTGGGCGATTCACACAACTATCGGGATCAAACAACCAATTCGCTTCGCTCCGGCGAAAAGGGCACAGATGGACTCGCCCACAACAGAAATCGGTAACCAAAAAGAAAAGGGGGGAGGGGGATGACGAATTCAGCTTCAATTGTATGAAAAGATTAGCAAAAAAAAGAAGTTTTAGATGTCAAAAAGGTATATTCACACACATTAATGATTTTTAAAAATCAAATTTTTATGATAAAAGGCAAAATCTAGTTTAAATTTTTAGCGAGACGTAAAATAACATATTTCGTACGGCCAAACGATTGAATTTATTTTGCGTGCTCTGATTACACGTAACAATCCACTGTTAGAAATCTCTTCTAAAATAAAATCTAAACTAATTTTCTTAGCTAACCAAAATAATTGCACAATCGGCAAATTATTTTCTTTCCACACTTTCAAGAGAGTAGAAGTAGTTTGAATTAAAACTGGTACTAAGTACACGGTGGCTAGTAATTTCAGTTAAAGAGACAAATAACCTTTTCATGATCACTGAAGCTTTATTCCAACAGCACTTTTTCATAACAATCGGACAAACTACAGGTATATTTTTTTATGAGATAGGGAGCAACAAAGGCTATAATCCCCGAACAAACTGTCTCTTGAACAACAGAGTGTCACCATTTACAAGTAATGACATAGTTATATTCCCGGTTGTCACTCATTGGCAAAAAATAATTATACAATTTTATAGCTTACGTTACCATCCTAGGAATTAGTAAATAAAAATAATAGTGCATTTTCAACATCCACTCCCATTATGCTTACTTTTATCTCGGCGATTCCTTTTCACCAAGTCCTACATCTCGTGTAAATCTTTTGTCTCAAAAGAAAGCCAAGAGAACACACCCATTATCGAGGTAAACATGGCAACTACACAACTGTCACAAAACCCTTGGCAATTTTTAAAATTAAAAAAAAATACTGATACTTATACTTCTATAATATATAAGTGGATAAATAAAAAAATCGCCTAATTTTTGTACGAATACGAATTCTAAGAGAATGGGCTCAATTCATGAAGTTAGATTATAAAAACAAATACTTGTTTTCCATTGAATTCAAAACAAACATTAAACTAAATGTACTTGTTGTTCTATTTGTAAGACTTAGGTAACATTTGTTGTAAAGATGTTTAAATGTTAAGAACAAAAAAAAACTTGTTCAAAAAGATTTTTTTTAAATCAAGGAAAAATCATATTTTATCTTAATACTTTTAAATAAAATGCATTTTGTATAGATATGTACTTTTTAAGAGAAAGTTTCTACAAAGAGCAAAACTTGGCAACACCGAACTGATTAGCTGGAAACACTAGAGAGTTTTTATCGTGTGACTATGACGTCGCATGAGTTTTTGAATGGATTGGTTAGAATCACTCTCATGTGACTATGACGTGACATGAATTGAGCCTATTACGTCACCACTATAACATACCTCTGAAAATTAAATTGATTATTGTTGAAAGCAGCAGTAGTCAGATACATTTGATTGGGATCTAAAACAATAGCCCTTGGTGGTTAAAAAAAAAAAAGAGAAAAATTTTTTTATTTCCGAATTTCAGCGTGGGAACCGAATGGTTTGGGTGCCACTGAAGACCCATCGCGTGGATGCACGTTCAATTGGTCGTGGCCCGAAGTGGGGTGGACTCCCATAGGTGTGGTGTCTCGGATGTCCCTTGACTGTAGCTCAGAATGACGAGGTGCGTCGCCAGGAGCCGTAGTGTTGCTTTATAGTAGGACGTGAATAAACACTCACGAAATGTTGATCCAGTTTCTGGATGGAAGTATAATAGAAATTGGAACGTTTTTTCTGGTGCAACGCAAAACTGCGCAGGTTTCAGAAGAGGGGGTTGTCGAAGACATGGGCAATTTGTCACTCAAGTAAAATTAATCCAAGTATTGTTTTGTAACCAGACTGTGAAAAAAGGGAGGGGGGCTGATGACATTTCTCGTGTCTTCGGTAAAGTGAGATATTCGTTGGATGAAATATTTAGAGGCAGATCTCCGATGCAAAGCCTACTTGACAGATTTGTGGCTTCGATTCACCCTTCTGTCACCCCTCCGTGACTTATGCGAGGGGAGGCCGAGGGCACGTGACTTTGTACCCACTGCACTTTTTTCGAATATCGCGTGGCATTTAGGAGTTGCAAATAATTCTATTGGTTTTTCTATCTTTCTTTAACTTTTTAAACCATTTAAAAACATTTGAACGGAAAACTGAAAATCTATTCATCTCGTCAAAATTGACATTAGTTTTATTAAAATTTTATATTTCGTTCCATTTCCAGATATTTTGCTCTGTTTTCTACTCAATTCCTCTTCTTTTGTTCCAGAACCGAGTGGAAGTTCAGCATGAGATTTAATCAGAACTGTCAAACGACTTCTGGCAATCCGACCGACAAGAAGAAGAGAAAATTCAGAGTAGGTGTGAAACGAGATGAACATTTTTCAATGTTCTTTGCAGGTTGAAAAAGTTGAAACTATTCCTGAAATTTTGTTAACAAATTATGGAATACCTAAAAACATGGTTAATTCCCAGTTATTATATAATTGAAGGATATAATATATTTAAAAATTCACAATTCATCCATTTGCAATCCGATAGATTTAAGAACTCTATTTTTGATTAGAACTGGAATATTTTTATACTACCAACTCACACATTTCTGTATCTCCTGAGAACTGAGATTCTCAACCACTGTGGAACCAATATTTTTTTAAATTCTAATTATACTCTGGGAAGAGAAATAAAATGTGAAACCGAATCATTTGTGGCCGTTTGACAGAAATAAAATTAAGTTATTTTCGTGGTACATTTAACATCGAAACTTATTATCTATTTTTCATAGTGAATAAGTAAAATTCTTTTAAACTCATTTTAATTTTAATGTGCCCACTAACTGTTAAAGGGCAACAACAACAAAAAAGGTTGCCTTCGAGTTACTGTCAACGGTAGCCTAGGGGTCAAGGTTTCGAGGCACATGGAATCGGTCCAGAGCTCAAATGTGGTGTGTGTGTGTGGGGGGGTCGTTCTCGTCACTTGACCATGGTTCAAAATGACCATCGCCCAAACCCTCGGGTAGCTGAACAGTGTGACGTTAATATTCACTCACTAATGGTCACGCTAGCCTGGTGGTATAGTGGCCGACATGTCAAATAATCAGGTCTGTCGCGTGTAGCCCTCGTGATGCTTTAGATTGATTGATTTGATTGATTGATTTAATATTAACGTCGCACTGTTCAGCTACACGAGGGCTTTTGGCGACGGACCACGTAATTTTGAACCATGGTCAAGTGACGTGGACGACACCTGAGCTGGCACCCCCCTCTCCTAACTACCACACCACACCAACGGGAGGACGTTTCAGCTCTCGACAGATTTAACGTGCATCGCTGCCCTACACGGCTTGATGCTTTAGAGGCCGATGTGTTAATAGACACTCACTCTCTTTAGAATTAAAGAGTAATATGTTCACACATTATGGTAGCAAAATTTAGGAAAGAATTATCTTTTCACGTAATTTTTTTTCCCTCGACAAAAGATAAGTTAAATATATTTATAATATTATACAGTACGGAGATGAAACATGCAAGCATATAGTTCCAAGAAAATTGAATCTTACAAAAAAAAAATAAAGAGCAGTGAATTCAGTTGTATTTCCGTTTGCATTTCTTTCGCCGGAATATTTCGAAAATATATTTTTTTAAAAAAGGACTAATTCCTCTTTATGGAAATGAAAAATATGTCAAATTAAGTCTTTTAAACCTATGCATTAATGTGGTACCCCATAGTTTACATGTAGTTAGGAATGTATAAATTAAAAACGAGACCTTATTGAGACGACCATCTTCTTGAGGCGGATCAGAGGTAGTGTATCGCGCTTTGAGCTGTTTCATTTAAAGTTGCATTGAATCTCTCTGCGCGTGTGTTTATTGACGTAGCGCAATAAAGCGACGTTTTGGGCGACGGATCTCATAATTTTGAGTCACGATCAAATAACGAGAACTACACTTGAGCTGTCACCTCCTCTCCAAACTACCACTCCACGTCAATGGCAGAACTTAAAGCGTCGACAGCCTAGTGGTCAAAGTATTGGATCGTGGCTGGCTTGTCACGAGTTTGAGCCCAGTACCACTAAAGACCCGCCGTGTAGAGGAACGATGCACGTTAAACCTGTCGAAAGCTCAAACGTTCTCCCATTGGTGTAGTGTGGTAGTTAGGAGAGGGGGCGCCAGTGGCTCAGGCATTGTCCTCGTCACTTGACCATGGTTTAAAACGATGTTGCCTTATAGTGCGACACTAATATACACTCACTCACTCACTCTTGAGTGTCGACAGATTTAACGTTCATCAACCCCTCTACACCAGTGATCCGCAACCCCCGGTCCGTGGATCAAATGGTGCCGGGCCACCTAAGGAAAGTTAAACTATTGCCATTTTGTTTAAAGAGGTGCATTTCTCTCGGATTTACGCAACTTTCCGCGGAAATCACTTTTATTCATTTTTGATGTAACTATATTTTATTCTGAAGGCATATTTAAATGCAACTCAATTAAAATTGTTAAATCAAAACAATCTAAACTATAAACAACCAACGTATTCCACTCACAGTGGTCCGCGGTAAAATTATCAAATTTTCACTGGTCCTCAGCAATAAAAAGGTTGCGGAGCACTGCTCTACACGACGAGCCTTCAGTGGCATTCGGGCACAAACTCATAAAGTACTGGCCATGAGTCGGTTACCCTGATCATTTCACTATTAATATTAAAGTACAGGCATGTAAAAGAGCTGATGCATGTTAAATCCTTCCTGGCTCTCACGTTGGGGCGATGTGGTAGTTTGGTGAGTGGGGTTCAAGGTCGACCTCACCAAAATATAAAATTATGTCGCCAATAGTCCTTCCTTCAACTTCAAATTACGAAGTCAATAAAAAAATCAAGTTTAAATTTCTGTATGTACGTCGGTATTTAAAGATCCTTTAATAAGCAAGTATTTCAAATTAGTTTACAATACAATACATTTAAAACAAGAAAGCAAACTAATGTGATTTTAATAAAATTCTATAATTTTTTTTCGTAAATACGTTATCGATTCAGCAACTAGATTGTAAATTGAAATTCAATGAATTCAAACTTCTCAATAAATATAATACAGATGTTTCAAAAAATAAGTATTTAATTTAAAACAAAAGCTCTAATATTCTATATTGAAGGGAATTGGAAAGATTATGAAGGGAAATAGACAGTAACACTTGGGAAAGAATGAGAAAAAAAAGCTATCTGGCACAAAAGTACATCTCTTCACAAGCTCCTAAGATAATACTATCAGTTAATTTTGAAAATAGAAAAAAGTTGAGATACACATGTTTGCGGAATCTACACTTTTTAAATTCGTAGCCAAACAAACGTACCTGAGGCTTATCTTCTCACGAACCGCTAAAAGTAAAAACGCACCAAAAGATTGGAAAGGATCCGAGGAACCCATTTCGACCACTTTAATTTCGTTAGTTGAATTAGTTAAAAAGATTTTTAGTAAAAACTTAAAAATGCACGAGATTCGTCTGCCCCTGTGTGCAGCTCATTGCGCTAAAGGTAGTGAACCACAGTGAGCAGTTTTCACGATCAGGCGCACGGAAATTATTCTATAGCCTTAGCCCTCTCACTGCGCATCCCGCGATTTCCACGGGCGTAACACATTTAGCACTACGCAGCGAGAGGGTTAAAGTCTTCCTTATACCCAATGATAAAAATTCATAGGAATTAATGTAAATCGGGTACTCTTTTCTGCCAAGAAATAGATTTCTTTCAAATTTGAATTTGATCAAGAATAAATGACGGTGAAGAGGATTGAGTTTTTAAAGGACATGAACAGAAATAGTAATTTTACATGGGGGAGAATATATACAAAATATAGGGTGGCAATGTAATGTTAACAGATTATACAAATGCATTTAAACAAAAGTACCCATTTACAAGCCTTAACATTGCTGTTTTGATACCAATGCCACCCAATCGGCAAAGGCCAGATCAAGGCCCATGAAACTCATCATGGTAAAGGGCTAAGTGACGTCTGTCGTAGCTTTGAGCCCCATACAGGTGACAGAACGATTTAGCTCGGTTGTTAGGGACCTCCCACCCACCACACGAGAGGACTTGCGGCTATTTAAAGTCCCCCCATGCCGCGAACATCCCTGTCTTCTCCGGGATTCGAACCAACGGCACAGCAGTCAGCGTCACTAACCACTCTACCGGATGGGCCATTGCACCCATACCCTAAAGGATAAGATTGATTGATTGATTGATTGAATATTAACGTCGCACTGTTCAGCTACACGAGGGCTTTTGGCGACGGACCACGTCATTTTGAACCATGGTCAAGTGACGACACCTGAGCTCTCCTAACTACCACACCACACCAACGGGAGGACGTTTGAGCTCTCGACAGATTTAACGTGCATCGCTGCCCTACACGGCGAGTCCCTAAAGGATAAGAAAGCAGCGAGCATAGAGTGGGTAGAGGGGAGGGGTAATATTCGAGAAAAATACTCTGGAGGAGTTTTTAGGCAACTTCTTTTAGTAAATATTTTTTCATTTTCCTTCAACTTGTTTTGAAGAGAAACCTAAGCATCATGTCCTCCATCCTTTGCTGCCCGTTGAATCGCGAAAATACTTTGAGTTCCGGGCACCTCTGACGACATTTGTCCTATCAGATAAACATTTCTCCTGAAAGAGAAACCATTGATCTCTCCCAACAAATGTTAAAGTGTTTAGATCATATAAAATTTGCTTCTTTTTTAAACTTCTTTAATGCACCGTGAATGACCGTCCCTCCAAGCAGTTGGCAGCACGTTGGTCTACTGCTACAGGTGTACAAATGTCGGTTGCGTCGACACGTCTGCTGCACCGTGGATTGCGTGCAAGGGTGTCTTTATACAGGATCCCGACAAAACATCGACGGCTCATGAGCACAGAGCCTGGCAAGCTGATTAGCACCAAGTTGTCTTTCCAGCAGATGAATCACGCTTCAATTTGTGGGACCATTCTTGTTGGACGCTGCCTTCCAGAGTGCGTTATCGAACGACATAGAGGCCTAACACCCGCAGTTATGGTTTGGGGTGCAATTTCGTATCATGGACGAGTGGAAAGGACAGAAATCCGAACAAAGTGGCAAAGATGTGAAATAAATTTCGAAAAAGAAATTTTTAGTGGAATATTAATATAGAGATCACAACCACCCCTGGAAGTGCTGGAATTGAGAGGGGAGAGGAAAATTTCCATAGGAAAAATTTATACACTAGAAAATACACGTGCAACGCCGGGCTATGCAACTAGTCTGTAAATATAATCCCCATACAAATATTTATGTATTTATTAACGAAATATGTTTATATCTATACACTGCTGGCCACCATAAATGCAACACCCTGAAGAAAGCATGCAAATAACATGAAATTTACAACATGCATTAACGGAGGTGAGATATGCAAATGATTGGAATTTCAGCGCAGACACACATCACGCGCACCTGTGGTGTCACCTCAAAGCGCTGTTTAAGGCTTGGAGATTTCGACGATTTCAAGTTCGGAAATTGTGTTTTTCTTGTGATTTTTTTCAAAAAACGATCAGTTATGTCTCGTAGAAAACAGCAATCAGCTTTTTATCATTGTAGAAAGATTCTTCGTCAATCACCAGATTGAATTGCTTCCCTGGCCGGCTCACTCTCCGGATCTTTCACCGATAGAAAACATGTGGCCCATGGTTGTCCAACGATTGACCCAGATTACACCCCCAGCTGCCACACCAGATCAACTTTGGCAATGTGTGGAAGCTGCTTGGTCTGCTTTGCCCCAAGAACACATCCAAAGTCTCTTTGAATCAATGCCGAGGCGTGTGGCAGCGGTGATCTTCAACAATGGCGGTTACTCTGGCTACTGATTCTGGCAGGATTCACACTTCACAGAAGTCTATAAATTTAATCATTTGATACTTGGTAAACATGTTATCTACAAAATAAGTTTTGTTGTGCTATCTCTTGTCTTTCTTGGTGTTACATTTACGGTAGCCAGCAGTATATATATATATATATATATATATATATATATATATATATATATATATATATATATATATATATATATACATATATATATATGTGTGTGTGTGTGTGTGTAGTATCAACCTAGTTCGACAGTGACTTTTAACTGGAATCACCAACATTCAATGTAACTGCGATTCCGGCAGACATGGTGAACGATATGTGGAGAAGGGACGTTTTTCGCAAACACTGATGTTGCAGCTATCACATCCTTTTCATTCATTCGCTTAGTAGTGACTTTTAACTTTTAAATGTTTGGAATCACTTTGACTTTTAACTGGACAATTATATATACATTGCTGGACAATTGCTAAGGACAGATAACACTATCATCCATAGCAACCACAAAATGAAAGAAAGCAAAATGTGGAAAATTAGAATAAGTGCGGAATATTAGTAAGAAGTATGAGTATGCAAATTTTTTTTCCACGTCTGTTCATCACGTGATAGCGTTCATAAGAGCTTTAAAGGTTTTGACGCGTGTGGACAGTTGTTGTTTCAAGTCAAAGTTTTACAGGAAAGATTTAATAGACGAACTTGAAATTTTTGGCATGTCTTCCCGACATCACATAGATGATTTTATGCGTGGCCGAATTACTGGAAAGATCGAAGAAGGGCGAAAAATAACAGATGTTGCCAGGGAGTTCGACATCGCTCACAGCGTTGTTTCACGGCTGTGGAAGTCATTTAAAACTACTGGAATGTGTAGTAGACGGCACGGGGGAGGTCGTGTTAGAAGTACGACGCCTGCAGAAGACAGATATATCGTCCTATCAGCAAAAGGAACAGGCGCACCACAGCTCAGCAGGTGGCAAATCAGTTTCTTGCTGCCTCAGGAAAGCAGATCTCCCGAAAAAGTGTTGCCAGACGTTTGAGGGGAGGAGGACTATACGTATGTGTGTACCTGTTGTGTGTGTCCCATTGACCAGACAGCACCGTACTGCCCGTTTGCAATGGTGTCGTGAGCATCACAATTGGACTGAACAGGACTGGGCATGCGTACTATTCTCAGATGAGAGTAGGTTCAGTCTGTCATCGGATTGTAGACGCCAACTGATCTGGCGCGAGAGTGGTACTGCTTATCGTCCAGAAAATATCCAAGAAAAGGACTGATATCCGACATGCAGAATCATGGTGTGGGCCGGCATCATGATCAATGGCCGCACGCGCCTACATGTGGTTGCGAATGGGACTATGACGGGCCAACGATACATTGATGAAGTTCTACTTCCTCATGTTCGTCTTTTCCGTGGTGCTGTCGGTGATAAATTTGTTTTTATGGACGACAACGCAACATGTCATCGAACACTCGCTGTTCAGGATTGTCTAGACAGCGAGGGTATTCAACGTCTCGTATGGCCAGCGCGTTCTCCAGATCTAAACCCCATTGAAAATGTGTGGGATGCTTTGGGGAGGCAAGTTGCTGGTCGAAACTATCCCCCGACAAACAAGAACACCCTCATCCGTGCACTCACAGAGGAATGGGATAAATTGCCTCAACAGCTGCTGGATAATGTTGTGCAAAGTATGGTACGACGTGTGGAATGTTGCATCACACTCCACGGTGGACATATCCCGTACTGATACCTTTCTTTAAGGTGCCTGCTGACTTTTAGATGCATTGTTCCATTTCTCCGTACGCAGATCAAATGAACATTTTTTTCTTTCAGATGTTTCACAGCTTTTTTACTTTCCAGAACAATAAATATTCTTTATTCTAATGTCTGAACAGTGTGGCAACTATATTTTATCCTACTAGGCCTCATGTCTCGCTTAATGTTATGCTACATAGCAATTTGTGATCCGTCCTTAGCAATTGTCCAGCAGTGTATATATATAATATATATATATATATATATATATATATATATATATATATATATATATATATATATATATATATATATATAAGAATATTCTCTTTCTAGTTGTTGGTATCGCTGTCGGACTGCGAGTCAGATCGTGGTGTGGACATCGCCCTTTCGAGCGCAGTCATCGTGCACAATAACTCCAAGAAAACAAAAGGTATTTATTCCATAATTTTCTATGTAATATCGATTTCAAACAGTCTCAGGAATTTTTTTCAGAAAAAAGTATTTTTGAAGATATTCCTCAAAAATACTTGTTTATTAAAATGCAATTTCTTTTGAAATTTAAATTAACCTAAATAAAAAAATTACACTTTTTAATTTATAAATGAAAATGAATTCGAAAAATTGTTTCATTTTATGCCAAAATTCATGTTTTAAAATGAATTATGGTCCATATCACATTTTCTTATGTTTTGTTTCTTGGATTCTTCAAAAAGTTTCTTCTTAACTTTACATACATAGAGATAAAACTGCGTGGCTGCAAAAATGAGATTTCGATCAGTTTCTTTTATTTATACAGTGATTATCTCTATTTCATCATAAATTCTTTCCATGACGTCAAAGTTTAAATTTGAGTTTCTTTAAATGCCTGCCTTTTACACTGCTCAAAAAATTAGAGAAGCAAGCAAAAAAGTGAAGAAACCGTTGCACGATAGTCATGCATGGGCATAAAATGGAAAATGCAAGTGCAGCAAAACGCAATACAGACAAAAACCCATCGTATGTGAACTTTAATTCATTAGAATAGTATAAAGCGTTAGAAATTATGCTTCAGGGCAACATGTAAATAATGAAAAAGCTAATTGTTTAGAAATGATACATAATGTTTAATATGCTGTGTGGTCCCCTCCCCCGAACTGTTAAGTCTTTCCCGCACCAGTTTTGCATGGATGCCATGTAGTCATCGATGAGACTTTGGGGGAATACTCTTTCTCTTTTGACTAAGTCCGATCCTTCTGTTCTCCAAGCAAGGTCTTACCTTGTTTTTGTAGCAACGCGTCATCTGAGTGTATTCTAAACACACTCGATCGAATTAAGATCAAGAGAGCATGCTAGGCATTCCATACGCTGCATTGTTTCAGCTTCAAGAAAGTTCTCCACAAGACTAGTTGTATCAAGTCTGGCATTATCCTGCATTTAAAGAAACAAATCACCAATGGCCGCAGAATATGGCACGGCATGGGGTCTCAGTATCTCGCGAGTATACCTTTGAGCTGCCAAATTCACACTCCGAATTAAATGCACGCAGAACGTCCCCCAATGCTGATTCGTGCTCAGACCCTTAAGCCACCGCGTTTCAAATGTGATCTTTCGTGAACGAATATAGGGTTATTTCGAGAGCCTTTCTCACCAAACTAAAACATGCTTGGTGGCACTCTCTAAATTGAATTAGAACTCGTCTGCAAACAGATCTTGACTCCACTCACTTTGCATCCAATCTCGATGTTCAGCAGCTTTATTGTTTCGGGCCGCAAGTGTCTTGTGGTTAACGAAATACACATCATTGGCCTATGTGCATACACTCAAATGAAGTCTGCTTTGCATTGTTTGGCTTGAAATTTTTCGTCCTGTTGCCAAAGAAATGGAATCTGAGTCGCATTGACCGTTCTGTTTTGATGAGCTGTTAACAAGATATATTGGCCATTATTTGTTGTGGTATCACCTGGCCGACATCGAACATGCACGAATTATTGGAATTGATTCCACAGTCTTGCAATGACATTCCTTGCCACTCTAACTACATCCGCTACAATTCTTTGGGCTTCCCCGGATCCTACTCTCCCGATAATACGCCAAGCCATGGATCCCGTTAGATCTCGTTGTCGAGACATTTTCCAGAGAGTCCCCTTTTCTCAAAACAACAACCAAAAGTTTAAATTTCACCTCTGAGACAACGAAAAACAACAGCTTCTACGAAATTATGATTTCTGCACTTATGTCCTTTTTCTGGTTTTTGACGACGTGAACATGGATTTGCGCATGAAGTTTTCTTCTTTTTTCTAGTACACTTCAGATTATAGATGTTTTGTTTTACGTTAGTTATCAAAAGAAATATATTTACGGAATTTCGTTAACCCTTTATCTATTGCATTATGATTTACTGCAGATTTTTTCATACAATATTTTTTTTTGAATCACTACATTGAAAATTAAGGGATATACATAAACAAAACACTCAACTTTGGGAAATTTAATACGTTAGAGCTAATTAATTAATTAAAGATATTCTACTGTAAAATTAATTATATACACCGTTCACTTAAAATAAATAGTTAAATCGTTTTTTAAGGTCTTCCTTAACATACAAAAATAATAAGACACTTAAATTTTGTCATTAACTATTTTTTTGGGACAAAAATGATAATCTTCGCAATCCGCTGAAAACGCCGTCAGCTCAAAGCGCAATTTCTGCTATAAAACTATTCGCCTTCCCCGCTAAAATACTCATCATAGAACCCGTGCTGCCATATATTTTGAAAGAGAGGATTTTAATGAATATTCCTGCTAAGTATCGTCAGAATATTTATAAAAATGATTATTCTATGTAATTTTAAAGTGAGTGGTACTTATAAGTACCGTCGGTAGATAAAGGGTAAAATCCATGTGCTCCCCTAATTTGTTTTGGCAGTGTATGTTAATTATTAGAATGTTCTGAGAAATTTTGTATTTTACTAATAGCAATTTACAGATTATCGTCAAAGGGACAGATATTAGAATTTTTAAGAAAATTTTAGTATCATATTTTCAGAAGTATCATTCGTCATTATTTCATTTTCGTATCATCAGTCTTTCAGCATCCAGTAAAGATATACACACATTTCCTAATTAATATAAGTATTACTCTTAAACTTTACTCAAAAGCAATAAAATAACTTTTAAAACTGACCGGTATACAAATGTTACATTCGAAAGTTGTGTCAACTCTGAAACTTTTAACTCACTGTGAGGCTTTACCACGATGTGCATAGTATTCCACTCATGTCCAAAATTAAGGTCACAAACATAAAATCTGTAAAAACAGATGAGCTATTCCGTGCGTTGTCACGAAATTTGGCATAGAGACATGTTAGAATCCGAGAAAGAATGTAGTAACATAACAATATACAAAAGATTTTAATTTTGAATTAAAATAAAGTTTTTATAAAAAAGTGGGAAATCATGAATAAGAAATGAAGCCTTTTACTCTATAAAGGCCTGTCTTACATGGGGTGTGACCACCAGGAACTTCTATATAAGCCCCCCAGCGAGCTGTCATATTGTTAAGGTATACGACTACGTTCGGAACCATGATTTTAAAAAGGCACATATATGGATAATTTTCAAGATATTTAGTGTCACTCAGAAGAGAATACATGCATAAAATTAATTTAAGGATATTTTGACAAAAAAATTTATTTAAATACAATATTTCGGCAAAAAATTAACGTAGAATAATCTTTTTTCAAAATGTTCTCCTTTTGTGAAAAATGCTTCTATTATAATATTTTGACTGTATATAACTTAGACCTCTCTACAGAGGTTCGGCTAGAATTTTTGAAAAATTCACATTATTTTTTCAGAGTTACCACCAATTGAAATAATTATTGGCATTTTTTCTTAAAATTGCTCCCCTCTGTTGTTGTAAAATATATGAATAAACCCATTTCTAAGTTATATATTTCAAAAATTCTAATTGAGCCAGAAGTCAGTCCTAGTCGAAAGAGGGAACAAAAAATAGACCTGCATTTCGACCCGGGATTTAGCCGGGTCGCCGTGTAAACGGGTACAAAGCGGATTCGTTTGCCGGCATTTTTCATCCATGTAAACGGGGCCTAAGAGGGTATCAATAAGTATCTGTGGCAACAAATTCCATTTTTCCAAAAGCTAGAGCTTTTATTTCCTGGGAGGAGAACTACGCCGAGAAATGGCTTTTTTAGACCGCCCTTAATAGAATCGTGATTCGGGATATCGAGGGTTAATCCATACGGCGAATGTCAGCTAATTCATGAAATTCATCAACAATGTGAGTTCTGTGTGGCCGTGCATTATCATCCATAAAAATATAGTTCGGGCCCACAGCACCCAGAAAAACCTCACATAGGCTTCCAGGATCTCATCCCTCATTCCTATCCTGGTGACAGTACCCGCATCGAAAACGTACAGTGCTGTTCGACTGCCCAACATTTTGCCACCCCATACAATGTTCCTTTTGCCATCAATGCTTTCGATTTTTGTTATGAAAGTAAGCTTCAATTTCACTCTAGGTGAAGACTTAATGAGAATCAAGACTTAACGAGAATTGTCTGGTACACTTCGACTCGACACTGTAAAGAACACGCCTCCATTCTTGTGGTGTCCACGATTGATATTTTCTGTTCTACAATATCCGTTCTTTCCTGCTAGATGCAGTCAAAATGACACACCAGGCTGGATGCCGGACGTAAAGGCTGCAGACTTTTTGCCAGGAAATTCTTCTTTCAGACACAGCAGCAAGCTCACGAGCAAGCTGAGGAACCATTGTCCACCTATGTCGTCGTGCGCTCAATGTCCAGCTGCGATTCTGTGTCGACCATGGTCTACCTTCCTGGTGACAGTACCACTTGTTTGGAATCGATTCCATAGACGGGAGACGTACCCATCGAGCCACTTCAGCTTGAGACTGGACTGCTTCAAGCCTGCCAATGGCTCTCCATCTCAAGAAATCCTCTAAACAATTATGATAAGTCATTCTCACTGCAAACAAACTAACTTGTTTGTTTTAATGCAATATTCACAAAACTGAAGGCAAAATTCCCATACGCTTGAACGGTTGCAATCCAGTAATTCTGTGAAAACGAACGCTAAACAACATATTTTCCTAAACTGAAGGTTGATGTTGTACTACACACATTCTTCAAAATATATAAAATACAAATTCTATCAGTTTTTCTTGAGGAATTTTAAAATTATAGCGAAAAACCTTAATTTTGGACATGAGTATTATTTTATTCCTTATATTTCTACCAGTCTTGAAGCCTAAAGAAACTATTTTTAAGGAGTCAAAGAATGCAGACCACGTAGAGATTGTAAGAAAAGGCAAACTTCTCTCTAAGCGTGTGTTTTTCCATGGAGGAGGGGGGCAAACTTGGGTTTGTTTCTAGAGTAAGAAATGTATAATAGATTTAATAAATAGTAATAAAAACATTGAATTTTGCTTTGAGAGGTTGATATTTTAATATTTTTCTCTCTCAGATATGTTAGTCATTGAGAACGTGCTGCCTGAATTCGGCCACCCCGGTAGCAACTTGGTCATCACCGGCAGACATTTCGACAAGGACATGCACGTGTACGTGGGAGGTGTCCTTGTGTCAATAGTAAGCTTCTTTGTTTCATCCAAATATATAAATAGAATCCAATACTGTCTTGCTATAAATTGAATAATAAATTTGTTTGGGGTGAATATATCTGTGAGATATATCTTTGCAATATTATTTTTGGCGTTGTATATTCAAGATCACGCAGTGTGTTTGTTCTCCATCAGGATATTATTCATTTCCAACTTCGCGTGTAGGAATCCGTTTCTTGTTAAAAAATAGGCCCCAAATTTCTCTCATTTCCTGTTCTGTAACAATAAGCTGGATTCAAACTTATATATGAAGCTGTATAGTAAATTTATAGATGAGCCAAATCTTCCCGAGTGTATATGGCTACTGGGACATTTTTGTTCTTGAAAATGTATTTTAGTTATGGATTATGAATCTAGCTTCAATCGAATACAATTTTTAAAAAAAATACGACACAATTTATGTAAAGTACCTCGTCTCTAGTTTTTAGAAATAAATTAACAATGATCAATTTTAAAAATTAAACACTCACAAAGTAACTTATAATTTACTCAAATCATAGCAATTAATCTAATGGATTTTTTTTCAGAGGCTCTACAACAGTACAACGCTTTTACAGGTCATTCTACCCGATTTAGGACCCAGTGGACCTCGGTCAGTGGTTTTGAAGAAAAAAGATCGAGTCATCGAGTCACCGAAACCATTGAAATATTGTAAGTGTGACAAATTTGTAGTCAATGGATTTTTCAATAAATTGCAATATCCAATCCAATGTAATTCCAAAAGTTCACAATCTAATTCATTACATATTAATAATAAACATAACTGAACACAAATTTATCAACTTCTCCCTCAATCTATAATATATTAGAAATAAATGTTTTGAAATCCATTTTCTAATGGTAAAATTCTTTTCAGCAAAGAATTTGATTTTCCTCACAGCCGCATTCCTCATCTTTTTGGGGGTGATAGAACCCAAGTGGTCAGGATCGCGAACGACGTTGAGACCCAGGTCTAAGTCCAGATCCCGCGAAAGATGGGGTGTAGAGGGGATGATGCACGATTAAATCTGTTGAAGCTCAAAATTTTCGCATTGGCGTGAGTGTCGTGCTCGTCGCTTGACCGTGATTACGAGTCACCGATTAACTTTGTGCAGCTACGAAGTGCAACCTCAACAAAACATCTTTTTTTTTTTTAAAAAAAATCTTTTCTCATTTACAGCGTTTGTAAATTTCAATGCTACAAAAACGCTTGTGTTAAACGTTTTTATGATGTAAAATTTGAAATACTTCCTTAAACGTGTTTGAGTATTCATATGTGCTACAAATAAATATATGTTTACACATATACAAAATTTTATTATTTATTTTTCCCAATTGTGTGTGGGGAAGGGGGTTTTTCCAAGCAAAATAACCTGGAATTTTCAATCACTAGATGAAAAGTCCAGTTTTTAATGAAATCTAATTCTTCATTGTGTGAATGATTTTTTTTTTCTTCTAGACAATCTCAGAGACCACGCTTGCGCTCCGTCCATCGATTGTTACTTTTGCCGTAGTATGGATATCATGGTAAGACGCCGAATTTTGTACGAACTTAGCAATTTAAACAGCATTATAGTGTTATTTTGTGACCCCAAGATGGCTTAAATTTCTGGGTAGTGAGATGGATCATACAGCTTAGTGAAATTACCTTTTATTTACAATTTTTTTTTATCGTAGATTGACACATAGTGTATGTACAAGAAATAAATTTTGAACCTCTAATTTTCATATACTTAATATATTGTCGTCTACTACTCTCTTGCCACTAAATATCGTGGGGATCGATATTCGTCAAAAAAAAAGGAGGGCTCGTTTTCGCGCCTTTCCCCTTTTCCTAACACCTCGTAGGTCTTTTGCTGATCTCGCCGATCTCCTGGCCACCTTCCAATCTCTTTCTTTAAGTCTTCTGGACGGGCCTCTCTAACGCCCCCTACGATTTCTGTTTGAAAGGAACACGGATCTGCAACATGCAACCTCAGTCTTGGTCCCAATCACCACTGGTTTTTCCGGGACAAAAGTCTGTCTGGACTGCTGCCCTTTTCGAAAACCCTATGGAAAGGTTAAAAATTAACTTGTCGCTCCAACACGGAGAATACAATCCATGGCATTTCTTCATCACAATAATCGACACTACCTTCCACATATGTGTAGCACGGCTACTTGTTAGACGGAACAAAAGAATGAACAGCCCATTTATAGTTTTAAAGCAAAGGCCATACGTCACGATCCTTAGCCTAGGGCGTCAGAAAAGAAAAGAGGGGTAGCAATCATATAGCTAAGAGACGACGCTACACACACAATAGTAAATACTAGATAAAAATAACAAGGGATTTCAGACTGTTCAGACCTACGGAGTGACTCAAGATGGTACATCAAAAAACGAAAGAACATGTGCAACATATTTTGCTTTCATTTATCGTAAACTATATAATTATTAGTCTCCTAGCAGTTTTTAATCATTTTTGTGCCTCTTAACATATCGCAAGAAACTAATTACAAATTATTTTAATTTTTTTGGCGCTTCAGACATTGTTAAATCATTCCCTCTGTGTTGATGCTACAATCAAAATAGAAGCATCGCTCACAATAATTATCTCTCTGTAGGCTCCCATGTTCCTCGAGAATAGCAAAAAGCGGCACTACCAGCAGCTGACGGATTGGGAGTCAGGCTCTTTGAACTCCGCGACCTGGGTGGAACAGCCAGTTACTAACTGCGGTTATCACTGGGCGCAGTCCCGAGTTCCGCAGTCGGGATTCTCAGATCAGATGCATGGACCGCCCCCTCCCTCGTATTTAGAACTTGTGGATGGACCCAGCCATCAAGAACAGAGCAAAAGAATGAGATTTCCCTCGCCTCTTCCTCCGCATCTTTATCAAGCACCTTGTGAGTATTCCATTTTGATTGACTCGTTTATTCGACGTCTGGTTCATGAGAAAGGAATCACATAATATTTCCATAAAATGCTTGATCTGATGTTAACTTTTTTCATTGTTATACGGTGGCCTTGCGGTTATGAACACGAACTCGTGGCTGGCGTATTATGAGTTCAAACCTAGTACCACCGTGTGACGGGGCTTTCATCGTGTTTTCTTTTAACAGTCCTTTTGGGTTTTTGGGGGGCCGAAATGGTAATTATTTCCAACCAACTCCAGTAGAAGAACGTGTGTATGCAAATTAGGAATCTTATATATAGTAGAAGTTTAGCAATCGCGAGGTGAGTGTGCGAGGTCCATGTCTATGCTTAGAAGTGATTGAGTAGAAGTTAGAGGAAATACCAAGATTTAACCTACTGGTACATCTATAGTCAAGTTAAAGGTGGATCCGCGATCACAAGGATTAGAGACAGATTGAATCCACGTCAGTTAGGACAAACAAGGTAGCTGTTTACTTAAGATATAGCGGTAAGCACCTTTTATTAAACTATAAGAAAAGTGCATGTATTAGTGAGATTAGAATTGAGTTGTAAAGTTAGATATAGTGGTCAATTACGTGATTATTTAGTAATACAAGTTGTGTCTTCTCATTTCAGATCTGCTTACTTTGATTATTATTATTGTTAATAAACAGATCTTAAGATGAACGATTTGCGTGATTCTTCGTTATTCCCTTCAGAAACAGGTTGTGTAGATAATGGAGAAAAGGGGCACCCAAGGGAGGCCCCTGCATCTTAGATCTGTTGAGGTTCATTCTCTTCCCGTCAGTGTGATGTGGTAGGAGAGGGTGGGGTCAGTTCGAGTATCGTGCTAGTCATTTGACCGAGGTCCGTCGCCCTCGTGCTGCTGCTCGTATTTATAGTGCGACGTCAAAAAACTCTCTCTCTCACTAATATACGACCGATCAGGTCAGTGATTTTTCATTGACACATTCGGTGAAACAGAAAAAGTAGATAATGCAAATGTTGTCTCGGAACACGCGACGCATTCCATTTTAATTCGTCAAAAGTTGGGAATAGAATAGGAGAGATGGCCCTGAGGCAAAATCATTAGAAACTAGTCTCGAATATGTCATCTTTCCCCGGAGCTTCTTCTGTCCTTTAGGAACAAAAAATGCTAAAAAATCCATTTTCTTGATCCAGTCTGCAATGCGCAGTCACTCTATAGTTGACTGATAAGAATTTGGGACCCCTTTCAATCACTTCGTAACATGGTAGCGTGAGGGATCGCACAGCTAAATGCCAAAAATACATTTTATTCTGTATTAAATAATATTAATTTGTCAAAATTCATAGATAATCACGTTAAAAAAATTCTAGTTCAATTTCAGTTCATGTATTCAAGCGGGCGAGCCGCCAAGTCTGGAACTCCGTCCTTTATCAGTATGCAAAGTTCATCTCCCTTGGTCCTTGAGGCGCAGCTGCCCCGCAAACTCAATCGAGCGTCTTCGAAGAGCACAAAACTTATGAGTGAAGTAATTCTGTGAATGGCAGGAGATCGAGAGTCCCGTCAACTCCCGAGTCAAGCTTTAAAATCTTTGGGCAGGCCACTTTCATGCCTCCAATCACCTCTCATTGGCTCGTGTAACAGATCTGCACCCGGCTCTTCTCACTTTAGTTCTACTCCACTGGTGCTTCGGGTCAATAGACCGGCATGTTTGATTCCCATTCTAAAACGGCATCTTGTTTACCATCTGAAGGCCATAAATCTCCTTGTCACATTCACACTGAAGGTGTGTCTTTGTCCCAACTCTGGCCGATATTACTCTTCATTCAAGTTGTTTGCGGCACAGATGTGCAAGAGGAATCCAAACAATATATGGTGTTCCCTGAAGATTTCTCCCAAAAACGTTGTGACTTAAGATCCTCTGTATGTTGGCAAAAGAAAAGGCATGGCGACATCAAAGCTATTTTTCGAATCAGTTCACATATGTTATGCCTTAGTTATGAGGAAAGAATGGCCGGTCATTTTTGGGAGATACAATGCCCCATCTAGATAGCTTGGTCCCCCTTACGTCAATCTTGACAAGTATTGTTGGGGAAAGTTCTGCTAATGAGCAGATGTCACAAAGTAGATTTAACTTTTCCGGAAGTTTGTGAGCTGTAGATTTAGAGTGAAAAGAATTTATAAATATGCTTGAATAAGAAAATGAATTATATTAGATAAAAATTTCATTTTTATTGCTATCTTATTAATGCTAGAATTTAACAACTGATTCAAGCTAATTTTTGTTTATGATAATCCACAATCTGAAAACAATCGCCTGTAATCCCCGTTAATTGAACCGGACTATGAAAACGAGATTAAGAAAATGCAAACAACCAAATTAAAACTTCATTTCATCTGTTTTAAATTCTAGTTTCTCAACTGTGAGTTGCAGTTACTACTGCAAGGCCGTTTTTAACTGCCCCGGTGCCCTAGGCAATTCAAATTGTTATCCTCCCTCCACTCTATTTCCAGGGCATCCCCTCTCCTTCAATCCTTACCTTGCCAGTTTGGGTTCGGCCACTTCACTACTTCCTATAGACGAGTTGACTTCCTTGTAGATTCTCTGTCTGCAATCCTCACTCTCTGCTCCTTACGCAAAAGCGACTCAGTAGAGATGGAGGAAATGAAAGAAAAAAATCATGAACTCAATGGTTCTGACTGGACTATTATATTTCAATGGATCCCTAGCCATAGCGGCATCCCAGGAAATGAAAAGACTCTGGCGAAACATGGCTTCTGTTAGCTTGTCATGCACAGACAGTCCTTTTCAAATATTTTCAGATCCGTGGGAAAATACATTCGCCGTATTCAAGAGAATGATGCAAGATATGAGAGACCCTTCTCCATAGTTCAGTCCCAATGGGTCTTCCTAGAGAGGTTTTCTCTGCTGTTTTTTTAGAGCTTTGACCGGTCACGATTTCTTCAGCAACACCTACACCGAATTGGTATGAAATCTGTGTCTTTGCGGAGAGGCTATGAATTTTGTGCACTTGACAGTTTGTGATTCTCTGCCCAACACAGGTTTTAACTTTTCTTCTGACAACTTGACTGCAAAGGCTGGTTTATATTGGGCTGTTCGTAGGGAAATGGCCTATACGGCCCATTCCTCGACGGAATTAAAAAAAAAAGTTTTGGCTTGGGAGGAATTTTCCTTTACCTCTACTACTCTTTTTCCTTTGTTTTTACAGTTTGGAGACCTTTCAATATCTACCACCTTTTGACCCACCGTGACCTGACCTGCAACCGTAAGGAAAGGATAGTAGCATGGTTTGGCCACTTTTGTTCATTTCTTTCCTTACAACATCACGGACCAGCCACCCTTTAACAAATTAGTACAGTAAAATAATAAAATCGTTTGGAATTAAGTGGAGTAACGAAGAACATTAGGGTCCCACTGTAAAGTCAGATTTTGGATTCCAAGCCGGATGCAAAACCATAACCTTTGGATCCTCCAAATGTGAAGGTGAACATTATGCCACTGGTATACACTATTGCATGAACTGTTTTCAACTTGTTGATTATCATCTTCATCATCGCTTACCTCGCCTTACTGTCTTTTACTTTTAGATGTCCTTATTCTTTGTTCAGCCACTGGTATAAATAAAGGAAGTTTCTTCCAGCTTTGATCATCGCAAAATCATTAGAATCAGTTTTTCCATGGTAATATCATTTTGAGTGCAATGCAACATTAAAGTGTTAAGCTTTTCATTTTTCATAGTAGATCTCATTTCAGTTTTTACTCTCAAAAGGGCAGAAATGCTTCTCTCATGACTCGCTAGGTGGTGGTACATTTTCTGTAATTTTTCATTTTTTTTCTCGTTTTGCGCCCTGCGCGCATGCCTAGAGTGCCCCAGCGGAAAAGGGTCCCTGTGCTACTGATTGAATCTCATTGGCCAGAATAGACTTCGTAAACTCAATTGAGATTTACCTATTTAACTCGGTAACACACACCATGTTAATTTCATACTTTTCACTTTCTTCTGGATTCCAATTTTTAAATGATGAATACAGTATATAGTATGGAAACAAATAATGGCTTTTTTTAACTCATTGTGCATCGTTACATATGATTGTATGTCCAAGAGGAAAACAACAAGCAAACGTTCCTTAGTATGGGATATGCCTTCGCACCGTCTCTTCAATCTAAGCATCAGAATGTCCAACAGTTCTTGAGATAAGGATGTCCATTCCTGAATCAGCATCTGTTTCAGTTATTGAGTTTTCCTCGGAGGATGTATTGTGCCGCAAGGCGTCTCCCCAAATCGTTCGGCATATGTTCTATGGGATTTAAATCAGGCCAGAACGCTGGCGCATCTATTCCAGTGATATCCTCACTTCCCAGTAGCTGCTGAACATAAGCAATCCGGTGTGGTCGTGCATAAAAACGAAGTCTGGTCCATTAGCACCTCGGAACAGACATAGCAGGGGAAGGACCGCCTCCTTGTAATAGCGATCTCTGATTACAGTGCCTTTGTGGAAAACGTGGAGCTCAGCCCACCCGTTCAAAATAATACCTCTCCAGACGACGTTCTCCAGGACCAACACAATGGTCTCTTTCCGTGATGTTGTGACGGGCTCATCGCGTTTTCCACTAAAAACTCTTCTTGGGTTCTTTGGGGCCGAAAAGGGCAAGTTCTTTCCAACCAATTCCAGAAGCGATGCGTGAATATGCAAATGGGAAACCTTTTAAATAGCAGAAGTTTAACGTAAGCGTATGATGACCTATTAGGAAGTGATTATGCCAGTCTGAGTTTATGCGCGTTAACTGAGGAAAGAGAAGAAAGCCGTGATTGAGTGTGAAGCTATCCGTGATAGAGCGATCAAGCCAAGGTGGATACTATTCCACGCGAGATATTTAGGATCCGAGAGGATTGCGGTTAAACAAGAGATTAAGGTAGGATAGTTCTGTTATCTATTAGGACAGTGTATAAGTTGAGATTAGGAATAGGCGGGAAGAAAGTAATTAAAGTGGCGCTTATTTGGTAATACGTATTGTGCGTTTTCTCACCTCATATCAGCTAAGTTATAATATAAATATTATCATTGTTAGTGTTCAAGTTAAGATCATGGCAACGCCTGGTTCTTCATTCACTCCCACACCTCTGGGTGACGAAGATAACTTAGGAGTAAGGTATCGGGCGAATACTTTACAATGTTACTGGGATGAAACCGTACTCCGACCTCTCTCTAAATCAAGAATCGTTAGTGGCACTGAAACAACTCTCATCCGTAAAGAGGACACGGGTCCATTGATGAGATGTCCACTCTAAACGGTGCAGCCGATGGCCAAAGGGATGCAGTGTTTAGGCCACTTCTGTGGAGTCGTCTGGTCACAGTAAACCGCGATACTTGTCGCCCTGTTGCTGAGCAATGATGCTTGCTGGCTGCTATTGGGCTCTTTTCACCACCTGCAGGATGATATATTGGACATCCACTGACGTTGTTTTCTTAAGGCTGCTCCTGACTTATGAAAACAACTTATCCAACGACCTTTCTAACAGCAGTACATATGGTTTGCAAGGCTTTCCAAGCGCACGAAATGACACTCTTATTGATTCCGGACTCTTCAATTTCACTGGCCAAACTATGCACCTCCTCCGGTTTTCCGATCATTCTTCCACGTGTGAAATTGTCCAGATGATTCCTTTTAGCCATATTTCATAAAAGAACTCCCTGGCACTTGCAGCGAATGTCCTCCGTTCCTTTTACTGTAGTATTGAGCTGCTACCGCACGATTTTGCGTACACTCACGTCGCCTATGACGGTTTGTTCCACACATTTGCAATACGCATATACTGAATTGCGTGTTCATTGTACTGATCGCAGTAACCCCATTTCTGCAATTTCATGGTATCTGCTGAAAATTTACATTGTTGCTTAAGTTTTGCACACCAGTGCGTGTCCAAACACCAAACTATATATAAGCATACAAAAAATCGCTTACTGCGCAAGCGCTGTTAAATCTTTCAGCCCTGTCAAAATGTCGTGTTATGGACCGAGGTCAGCGATGGTGAAAGGCGAAATGCCGGTTTCTTCGCTTGACTGCTGATCTAGTGAATGATGAATACGGCGGTTGATTGAATATTAACGTCGCACTGTTCAGCTACACGAGGGCTTTGATGAATACGGCGGAGTGCAGTAGAATTAGGGATGAAATATATATATAGTTTGTTACACGACAGAGAAAAAACACTTGTCAAAAAGGTACAGTTAAAAATAAACAACACTATGGGAACGAATATAGTACATATTCACAGAATAATCTGTATATTGATGGTTTTTTTTGTCACAATTGTAAATCTCCATCCGTGTTACCCATTAAAATGGGAAAAGGAACCCGAATCTAGCATTTGTCATTTGTATTTTCATAGGTAATGGTTCAAGTTGTGTTGATACAATCAATTTTAACTACTTATACACAAAATTGGTGATATCAAATTCCTGCATAAAACTTGGAATCCGCTTTCAGAATGAGTCTGATACTTTGGTTTTATTACTAGTACATTTAAAAATTTCGGAATCTTAAATTTTCAATACTAGGAATGCATTTCATTAAATGTTTTTTTTTTATTTATTTTAGAGTAGTGAAAAGATTTCCCCCAGAATTGAAAAAATTTCATAAACTTTGCTTTTATGAGACCGAGTCGAATCCCTGAAATAGTTTCGATGACTTTACTTTTTTCAACAGATCAATGCCCTGGCCCACAGCTGCCGTACACTCCACCGGACAGTGAGTCTTCCAGTCCAACCTCCCATTGAAGTCTGATCAAGATGCCAAAATGCAGAGCCCGCAAGTTCCTTCATTTGGACTGTTCATTGAAAACGATTTTACAATTACTATTTCCAACTGCTTTTCAGAAACACCGAATACTATCAAGTATGCTTCCAGTCACTCGAAATAAAAAGTTAAAGAAAATTCGAAATCATTTGAGTGCGTAAAAAACAGTTAATTTTTAAAAATAATTTCCGTACAACCGGGAATGACTCAATGAAAAGAATTTGTTGCTAGAGTGTAACTTATTTGGCAGGTTCTTTATTAAACAACAGTCACGTTATAATGCTAATTTGTTTTCTCTCTCATCCAGAATCTTAAATTCAGCTCAAAATATCGAGTATCCAGAATTTTTATATCATTTTATTCGACGGTCGAAAAGTATATACAATACTACTCGTGCAAAGTGTGTTTTATTGATATGTTAGGTAAGAAATGTGTTTTTTCGATCGTCGAATAAAATTTTCAACAACTCAGGATTCTTCTATCTAATAAGTATATTTATAAGTCCTATTAAAAGAATATAGGGGAAAAATGTTTTCCAACTAGTCATAGGAATAAAATAGCATAAATTTGGAAATGTTTAATTCAGGTTAAATAAAGAGCATCTATCTTTATATTATCGACTGGTTTATGCATAAAATTTTGGATACATTGGTTTAAAATATGATTTATTAATGTTTGTGTACATTTGAATTAATTTTAAATTGAAAAATATCCTGGAAAAAAATTTAATTTTCATCCGAATTGTGTGCGTGCAATAAAAATTGAAATTTGCTTTCATAATTTTGAAACTTATATTATCTATCCAATTTTGAAAAAACACTCTCTATAGCTTAAAAGTTAAGAAAACGTTTATTAAAGAGTAATTTTCATTTGTCTTGATACATTTTAAATGTATATTTTTCGAACAAATATATGTTTGGAAATTGAGTAGTACCTACGAAGTCTTTTCTCTAATATTTTTCTACGTATTTCTAGACGACAAAGATGTTATGCGCTTTCGTAAGCCCTTCATTATGTGATAATGAGTCTCTGAATACAACCTAAAAGCGCAGTTTCCATTCACAGAGGGAGAAATAAATAAATAAAACCTTTAGTCCATAAGAAATGATCTGTTTCAAGCTGAAGGTTGCAAATAAATATTGATCAACATTTTGTAGCGCAAATCTGACTCCTAGGGGGCCGCACTCGAATCTATAACATTAGGAAGAAAGGATCGTGGACCTCTCAACTAATATTTCAGTGGCTCTTTGAATTAGTAGTCAAGAAAATTAAAGCAGCTTTACATTTTTTTATTGATTTTCGTGTTTTTTTCATAGCAAACTCATTTATACAACTGTCACTATCAATATGTATGCTATGTTCAGTAGCCAAGTTTGCTATCCTTAACGTAGACATTGTCGATCTGAGATCATTTTAGCTTAGAGAAGCATCTCTCACAACTGGCATTACTGATGGCAGAGGTTAAAAAAAATTCTCAACATTATAACAATGCTTGGTAAGACATCTTCAAGTTTGGACTCTCAATAATATATTTTAATAAACCCAGACCTAATGAGTTCTTTTTTACAGCCTGGTTCTGTTGCAGCTACGAAAGCTTGCAGACGTACGCGCTCAAGTTGGAATTCTTCTTTATTAATGTCTTGTGGAGCTTGATCCGAGTTAAGTTCGTCCATGCCCTATACCAATACAGTCCTTAAAAACCATATTTTTTTGCGCTATCTTTCTCGAATTCCTGCAGTTACTCTTGTCTATTGGAGAAAACATTGTTCACCTCACTTAATCTTCGTACGATAATCGAACACCTTTACTTCCGTTGCCAAATATATGCTTCCACCTGATTCGTCTTGGGGGGTTCAAAAGAAATTTCAAGCTCTTCACATAAACTTTTAGCATATATTAAAGCGTCATCCCCGAATTCCTCTCGTTTTGCTTCTAATACGGTTTGTAAAGCACGTATTTTTTAGCACATTGATGGATATTTAGTCCCTCTATTTGCAAGTAATTTTGTGTGTGTGTGTGTGAGCATCAATGACTTCCCACAGTACCGGTTGCCAGAAGCCTAAGTAACATAAAAACGAATGCGATTGCATAGCGACTAATAAACTTCCTGCATCTGTGCGTGTATTAAAGCTTTCACTCGTTTCCGTCAGTTTCGTCGCGCGGGCACGATTTGGAGTTTTAAATATTGCGGTGTTTGCCACCCCCTTTCGCATGCCACCCGGAGCCATGACCCCCCGGGCACCTCCTACGCTACGCCACTGAAGTAAATAGAAAGAAGAAGAAAATCAACTTATGTGTAATGCTTGCCAACACTCTGGCTCCGCGTGTTGAAGGGCTTATGTGGTTCCAACTGCTCTCGTTGGCGTGGTGTAGAAAGTAGGAGAGGGGAATGCTGGCTCAGGACACTTAACAGGTATTCAAAATGTAAGGGCCAATAGCCCTCTTGCTGCTTTGAGTGCGAGTAGTCTCTTTTTCTGCAAAAAAAAAAAAAAAAGTAGCAGCCATTTGTTGTTTGTTTACAACTGTTTAGGGCGTTGATCTTGAACATGGCCATATGGCTGAGCTCACTCATTTTCTGGATAACAAAAGCGCGAGGGGAGGCGTCGCTCCCCAACAATGCGAAGCTGATTGGGTCACGGAACCTGCCGCACGGCAACAAGTGAAAGCGTGGGGCGGCACCCATCTATGGTCGAGAAAAGACTCCTCGTTAGACGCACTTTCATGTCGAGATGTAACAGATGTCTGTTGCGTCATATATCCACCTCTCGGGCTCTGATACTTTCTTTATAAAAAATAAAAATGTAGGACAGTTTATTTGTTTTAATTCTACACCAATAAGCTGTTTCCCAGAAAATATATAATTCTTCAGTTTGAGAGGTTACTTGTTCGTCAAATATATAGTAATACAAATTTCAAAAAGATAACATTGATAAAAACAAAAATTGACTCTTATCTCTTTTCTTATATTTAAAACTAATAATTCAATTAAATACATTCTTGAGTACATGAAAATGATAAGTGAAATGAATGGTTCTTATTTTTGTTTAATAAAGAATATGTATTTATGAGAAACTATAGCATCAGTATAGGAAATTTAAATTTATACCTGCAGCATACAATAACACAGCAGAATATACTTTTAAAGGGCTTTATATTGTTATTCGGTATACTAATGAACCGACAGTAATCAGCACTCTGTATAGACAAAAATATCATTCACCATACCCATAGTATCTGGAAAAGAGTTCACCTGGGAATATTATATGAAAAAAATAAAGTTTTTTAATAACAATCTAAATTTTTAAAACTTTTCACCATTGTATGAACTAATGTAATTTGTTATTCCCTGAAAATTTACCCACTTCATCCTTGAATGAAAGCATCTTTTTCCATTTTCGTAAAAACAGTTTCAAAACGAGTAATTTTTCCCAACTATAAATATCTTTATTTTAGCATCTTACAGTCCCGATCGAGAGTTTTTTGTATTAATCTCCATCGTGGTTGTGGAATGTTGGGAGTTCTGTGGTACAAGGGGTCAGTAAATGACATATTTTCATTACCGGACTCCTTACACTGGCCCCTTCTGCACACGACACTATTCACCTGGGTCCCATTCGCCCAAAGTATGAATATTCTGTATAACCTATTGAATTCTATAAACAAGTAATATAAAAAAAAATGTTTTTAAGTCAATTCCTACTTAGGTCAGCAAAGAAAAATTTTATTTTAGTTACTTTTTATTAAATACTTACAATTATTATAAATATGTATATACATAGGACAGAATCACAATATTAAGTGACAAAATAGAAAGCGATTTTCCTTTCGATATTGGGTGTTAGACTATTATTTTTGTTTGTTACTATTTATTCATTAATTAAATTTAATTAATGAATTAATATTTGAAAAAACTGTATGAACATCAAGTGTCCTCCACTACAAGTTTAAAAAAATGCATTCGAACTTGAGTGGAGGAATAAAAGATATTTTATTAATGATTGAAAATTTAAACGACATATATATATATATATATATATATATATATATATATATATATATATATATATATATGCAGTGGCGCACACAAGGGGGGTGTCTTCGGGGTCCGGACCCCCCCTAGCTCTTGATTTTTTTTCGGTTAGTTATAATGTTATGTATATATTACGTAAAACTTAATTATGTATTTGTTATTAATAATTAATTTTATTAATTAATGCTAATTATTTATTCAATAATTAGCATTAATAACGTATTCAATAATTAATTTTGTATTGTTTTTGTTCCCGAAAATCGACAAAATCAAAAGAATATGTTGGGCGGCGTATTGGAGCATGATACCAAAATGATGGACTGTCAACCCTGGACCCCCCTAAAAAAAAAAAAAAAATTTGTGTGCGCTACTGTACATACGTATGTAATAACTCCCAGCAATTTAATCTTTAATAGCTTTTGATTTATCCAGTGCCCAGTCCTTCAGGACAAGTATTTAATTATTTTAACTAGCTACTCACCTAACGGGGACTTTTGGAATTACATCCATCCACCCACCCAGATCATATGATTTCCCGCTGATTATAAATAGTGAGTTCTCTGGAAATCCTGGTCTTCTATTCTAACGTCCATTCACCATGTAGCCGGCTGTAGTGCGTTGTGTCGCAGTTTCTGTGCCTTCTTGTCTGCTTTTTGTTATGTTGGAACGCAATATGTTAAGTGTGCAATAAAGTGGAATAACTGTTTCGTCAATCTCATCAGTAAGCAACATCAACAATAATTAAAAATGGATCTAATATTAAGAAATCTCTTCCACTGACCACGCCCTGTCCTTTCGTTACAGTATTGTTACCAATCGCCTCGTCTTAACAGGATTACTACAGTTATATCATTACTACTCGCCAACAATGTTATAGAAATATTTCACATACAGTCGAACCTCCATATTACGTACCTCTATATTGCGAATTTTTCTATATAGCGAACTCTTTCTTGGAACCAAGAGCATTTCACGATTTTCATCGTAAAATAACCTCCCAATAGCGAAGTGCATTTTCTATATAATGAACTTTTTCTCTTATGATTAAATTTTTTGTCTCCCCATTTTTACAATATTTCTGGACATTTCGAGTTGTTCTCTCTTTTAACACATTTTATGGTGGTCATAAATCTTAAACTGGTTTTATTGGATGACTAACTCGGCGAGAGCAATAACATTCGGGGCGTTTCATCCAAGAAGTGCAATCTCCCCCTCCATTGTCCAGGTCACTGGAAACATCTTCGATATTCCCTTTCACCCTCAGGGGAGTTGTCTCGTGTTTTTGAACTAGTCTCCATTCATTTGTAGTGTTCATCAGTCATAATGGTAATTTCGTTTCTTGTAGCTCGAAAATGTCGAAACGTAAGTGCTTGAGCATCGAAGAAAAAAATTTAATTCTTCAGAAAGTGGATAAAGTCGTCAAGAAACATTTCTTTCATTCTAATTTTTTTTCATTAGAGGTAAAATATATGAAACAAATACATATTAATTCACTAAATGGTGTGAATGATTACTTTTTAATATATCGTGTTTATGAATTTAAAATTTGTTTTATGTGGTTTATAAAGAAAATTGAAAGATGAATCTCTGTAACGAACTTTTTTTTGGGATTTAACAACTTGGTTAAATAGAGGTCTACGACTGTATATATATATAAATATGTATAGGGAGAGCGCGTGAACTAATACTAGAAAAAGAATCCTCAAGATTTCTCACTTAAAATACTTCAGCGCGAGTAGTAAAATTATCAAATCGTCTAGGAATATTTTTGAAAAATGTTCAAACTACAAATTAGATGGTCAAAAGTAGTTATTATATATTAAATAACACACTTATTATCACGATTATTTTCAAATATAAAAGGAAAAAGTCATCAAAAATATTTAAGGAAGTGTACAAGAAGACAATTATTGCAACTCTCGAATTAATTGATAGAAGGCGAAATCTTGAGGGGAAAGAAAACATTCCTACTCTTGTGTTTCAAAAAAAAGAAACGATTTTTTAAAAGAATTGTTTTTGATGGATTTTCTCGGTCCATGTAATAGCGATGGCGTCTATCCAAAATAAATTTCTAAAGAAAGATTCGAATCACTGTTTCAACTCGGGATCCACAGACTCCCAAGAGAACAATTTTTTAAAGACATTTTTTCTCCCTAAAGTAACTAAAAATAGTACTAAAAAATTCGCAGATTTTAACATTGCTTTTTTAATACAAAAGAAAGCAGGGCCCATGAAGGAGAATTGGAAGAAAATTGCGCTACATTTTTAATTTAGTAATTTCTAAATGTTGAAAATTGATACCTTTTTTAATTAAAAACAACTTGAAATAATATATTTTACAATTTTTGCTGATTTTGAGTTTTTTGGCGACGGAGTAAAAAAAAATGGAGCCTTTCTGTATTGTACTTCTAACACACACTAGAATGTATAGATCATACGGAAACCCCACTTTCTTACTCTTACGTACCGATAGTTCCGGTGCACATGCAATAAAAAAGACCAGTTGTTCAAATCTCTTTCACAGTAGCGAGATGATTCACATACACTTTTGCTTACACATTTTCAGCTGAGCTTGCGCACTGTCATAAGGGATGTGTGTAAAGTAATAAAATTCAGAGTTGGGTCAATTCTTACTATTAGTTCATAATCATATATCGTTCAAATTTTCAATCGTTAATAAAATACTTTTTACTCATCCACTCAAAAATTCAAATACATTTTTTAAACTAGTAATGGATGACACTTGATGTTCATACAGTTTTTTCAAATATTAATTAATAAATAATAACAAAAAAATAAGAGTACAACACCCTATATAGAAAGGAAAATCGTTCATTGTATCCCTGTAACGCAATGGACTTCTAATCCTAAGGTTGCGGGTTCCAATCCAACGCGCTAATTTCTGAGAGTGCGATTTTTATGAATGAATAAATAGTAACAAACAAAAAAAAAATAGTAGTCGAACACTATATACAGAAAGGAAAATCGCTTTCTATTTTGCCACTTAATATTGTGATTCTGCCATATGTATATACATTTCTCACATCGATAAGTTAAAAAAACCCTTCACCTAATCAGATATTTTTTTGAAGATTGTGAAAATGTTATTTTTTGATTACCACAAACACGGAAAGTGAATGAGCGCTGTAAAGATAGAGGTCTATTGGCGACGCAATCCTGAGCTTCGGTCAAGTGACGAGGCCGACACCTGAACTGGTACCCTCCTCTCCGAACTTCCACACCACGCCAATGAGAGGATTTTGAACTTAACGTACATCAGTCCCCTTTGCATAGCGGGTCTTCTAAAGCAGTGATCTGCAACCCTGGGTCCGTGGATCAAATGGTGCCGGGCCGCTTAAAGAACATTAAACTACTGCCATTTTATTTAAAGTGGCGCATTTCTCTCAGACTTGCGCAACTTTCCACGGAAAACACTTTATATTCCACGTTAAATCATTTTTATTCATTTATGGTGCAAGTATATTTTATTCTGAAGGCATATTTAAATGTAACTAAATTAAAATTGTTAAATCAAAACAATCTAAAATATAAACAATCAACGTGTCCCACCCTCAGCGGGCCGCGGTAAAATTATCAACCGGTCCGCAGCAATAAGAAGGTTGCGGAGCACTGTTCTAAAGCATCAAGATTCGAATCCGCCCCAAACAGGAAAGGGCTGCTAGCCTAGTGGTAAAGGTATCGGATCATGGCAGGCATGTCATGAGTTCGAGCCCAGTACCACTAGACCCGCCGTGAAGGGCAGCGATGCACGTTAAATCTGTCCAGAGCTAAAACGTCCTCCCGTTGGTGTGGTGTGATAGTTAGGAGAGGGGGGTGCCAGCCCAGGTGTCGTCACTTGACCATGGTTCAAAATGACGTCGTGTAGCTGAACAGTGCGACGTTAATATTCACTCACTCACTCACTCGTCCCATACAGGAAACAAGTTCTGAGTAAAAATTCAGGAAATATATCGAGTAGTATTCAAAATCAAACCGATTCTATATTAACACACACATGAATAATTTATTTAAAAACATATCTGACCACTTTAAAAAATGACAATGAGTAAAATATGTATCTAAATGTATGCGGATTCAACATTTCAAGCAAACTTTTCATTCAATGCATATTAAATGTTTTAATACATACGGTACACTGAAGTTTGAAAAGAAGAAAATTTCACAAAGATATTATGATAAGAAAATTACTCATTGAAAACTCTTCTCTTGCATATCGATTTGATTTATAAAAACTCATACTCTGAAGTAAATTAAAAGGCACCAGTGTGGTAACATACAAGAAAGCTATGTTATATCTATACACAAACATTACACATAAAAGTTAAATTTAAAAAGATGTAGGTAATAAAAAAAAGTAACTGAAAAACTCCTATTTTCCGGATTATCATGAGATTTTATTTTTGTTTCTATGTGCACAACTAAGGAAATAATTCAATAAAATATTTAATACTGTTAAATTTAACAGAATCTATTTTTTAAAGTCTGTAACAATAGTATTTTTAAAAATTTCTATATTTATTGGGAAATTTGTTTTATAGTATAATCACATAGAATAGTATTAAAAAAAGAGAGTTAAAGACCTCTCTATCAAACAATAATTCTTATACTTATTTAAGTGCTGTATTGCTTCTTTATCTATATGTATAGCCAAAAACAAGATTATTCACCTTTTTCTGTTTTTCACACACATTATCACCGTAATTGTATTAATTCGTTCTTTTTAGTACAGATAGCGGTTAAAGTGTAGAATAAGTGGTTAGTTAGCGAGAGCAACTTTTTGGCGATAAGAAGAGTTCGCCAAGTTATCTATACATATCGATAGCTGTTCCAAGAGATCACAAAATAGCCTGTTCCAAGGGCAAAAAACCAATAATATATAATAAACCAATAATAAATACCAATATATTTCAATTTTTACAACTTAAAGTTATTATTCATGGATTAGGACAAAGTTTAAATCAGTTATTTTGTAAAAAATTAAAGAAAAAGGAAATACTAGGAAGGAAATAAAACCCTTTTGGTGACCTCGAGTAAAAGTAAAAACAAATAAATCAGATTGCTGGATTTCTCCACATAGTAAGAATCGAATGGATTCTCATTCCTCATCGAAATCTGAAGCACACTGTGTGTGATAATACTTTCCTCAAACTAGACAATCTTTCGCACAAACCTTCAAATAAGATCAACATTCATTCCTTTGTTTCGGGCCAAATATATCCACCACTCGAATCCTTCTTTTTAACCAAATATATTGCATTCCTGTATACCGTTCATTCGACATTTACAGCAATCAGTCCTTTACCGATATAACATTGTATTTTCCCTTTCGTTTCAAATCATTTTTTTAAAAAACCCGTAAATTAGGGGTTTTTAACCTTTCACGTTCGAGGGTCAAATTAATAAATTTACAATGATCTGCGAGCGACTTCAATAAATTCACAGTGTTCCACACGACTGACAACAAAAAATGTAGTCAGGAAATTTAAATATAAAAAAAAGGGAGGCTTTACAAGACTACAGCTGATTCTAAGGGAAGAGATGGTGTTTACATATATGTATGTGGGTGTATTTCAAAAAAGTTAATTGGAAGTCGAATTAAAATACTTTGCAAACAAGTTAAGGGTAAAAGTCCATCCTTTTTTCCCGAAAGTTTCTTATATTTAAAATCATTTAAGACACAGAGCAATTTTTGAAAAATTCGCCATTCTCAGAAAATATGATCTCAAATGGATATCAAACATATCAGTTAAATGTTTTAAATATCCAGAATAAAATGTTTTAAATATCCATTTTTTACGACAAAAAGCAGACAAGACAATTTTTTTTTTTTGAAATTGCCTCAAATTCAAATAAGGGCCCTTTGTTAATGTGTAATACAATGTGTTTAATTAACACAAATAAGGGCACTAAAATGCCATCATTCATAACTCAAAGGCTACGGGTTGAAGACTCCTACCTTAAATCATACTTCTCAATATGATCAAAAGGAACAGACGCAAAAAAAGGGGGAAGGGGGAATTCCGATGAAAAGTTTGTAACTCTGCGACATGAACAAAGTGATAATTCTAAATAGATACGAACGAATGAACAATTAAATGTTTTACCTGAAAATCATTTGTCTTTTTTCAAAAACACCCGCATGTTTCGAATAACGAATAGCAATTAAGTAAAAAGAACACGTGACATCCGAATAAGACCGCATTTTTCAAAGTACAAGGATTGCCAGATTGAATTCGTTAACTCATCATGAAATCTAGATAAACATCGCCAAATCCAACTAACTGTTCCACACTCCAGCTGCAGATGGCCTTAAAAATACACTGGTGTGCAAAACTTAGCAACAGTATAAATTTTAAGCAGATAGGGCATGAAATTGCAGAAAAAGGGTTATTGCAACCAGTACAATGAGCTCCCAATTCAGTAGAAAGGTGATGCGTATACAAATGTCAAAAAACAAAAGGTCATAGCCGACGTGAGCGGTCGGCGCACGCAGCTCAATACCACAATAAAAGGAAAGACAGAGGCGAAAGTAAAAATATTTGCTGCCAGTGCAAGTTATCTCTTTCGTGAAATATGGCTAGAAGAATGATAGGAAAGCTGGAGGAGGGGCGTAGTTTGACCAATGTAGCTGAAGAGTTCGGAATCAACAAAGGTGTTGTTTCGCATGCACGGAAAGCCTTCCAAACCATAGGTACAGCTGTTGGAAAGGTTGGTGGTGGCCACCCTAGGAAAACAATTGCAGTAGATGAACGATATATCGTCCTGCAGGTGCAAAAAGCCCGATACCAATCAACAAGTACCATTGCTCAGCCACAGGGTGACAAGTGTCGCTGTTTACTGTGGCCAGATGCTTTCCCAATGGTGTCCGAATCACCCGCTGTCCGGAACGCTGCATCCTTTTGGAAGTTGGATATCTTATCATCAAAACTGCACATCTCATTAATGGAGTCACGTCTTCTTTACGTATGAGAGTTGTTTCAATGCCACAAGCGATTCTCAACGCCAGTTGATTTGGAGAGAGGTCAGGACACGGTTTCATCCCAGTAACATCACCTGGAGTTGTCGTCTGGAGAGGTATTATGCTGAACGGGTGGACTGAGCTCCACGTTTTCGACAAAGGCACTGTAACCGGAGATCCCTATTACAAGGAGGCGATCTTTCCCAGCTGCGTATGTTCTGAGGTGCTAACGGACAAGACTTCGTTTTTATGGATGACAATGCACGACCACACAGGATTGCTTATGTTCAGAAGCTACTGGGAAGTGGTGAGGATATCATTGGAATAAATGCGCCAGCGTTCTGCCATGATTTAAATCCCATAGAACATATGCCGAACGATTTGGGGAGACGCCTAGCGGCACGATACATTCTCCGAGGAAAACTCAATAACTGAAACAGATGCTGATTCAGGAATGGACATCCTTATCTCAAGAACTGTTGGACAATCTGGGGCTTAGTTTGAAGAGACGGTGCGAAGGCATATCCCATACTAAGGAACGTTTGCTTGTAGTTCTTCCTCTTGGACATACAATCATATGTAACGATAGACAACGAGTTAAAAAAAAGCCACTTATTTTTTGTTTGATTCTATACTATATGCCTCATGTAAAAATTGGAATCCAGAAGAAAGAAACTTGTGTGTGTGTGTTACCGAGTTAAATAAGTGATTATCTCAATTGAGATTACGGAGTCTATTCTGGCCAATGAGATTCAATAAGTAACCCAGGGCCCCTTTTCCGCTGAGGCACGTGCGTAGGGCGCAAAACGGGACAATCTGGTACTGAGTATGGAGGGACAGTGGGAAGCAGCCATTGCAGTAAGAGGAGGGCATGCCCCATACTAAGAAACACATATGCTTGTTGTTCTTCCTCTTGGACAGACAATCCTGTGTAACGATTGAGTTCAATATAAAGCATTTTTTTTTTGTTACACACTATATGCATTGTATTCCTTTTTGCACAACTATGCTTTAATCATCATTAAGGTACAAAATGCTGTCTTTCACTTCTGAATTTGATATCTCTCGAGGAGTTACGGTAAAAAACCCCCACTTGTTTCTTATAAGTATTGCACATCAATGCATATAAAGTAAACCTTCTAGTACACTACTGGCCATTAAAATTGCTGCACCAAGAAGAAATGCAGATAACAAAATGTTATTTATTGGGCAAATATATTATACTGGAAATAAAACAAGTGCTTAAGTTTTCAAGAAATTTGGGTGCATAGATCCGGATAAATCGGTACTCAGAACAACCACCTCTGGCAATAATAACAGCACTAATACGCCTGGGTATTGAGTCAAACAGAGACTGGATGGCATGTACAGGTACAGATGCCCATGCAGCTTCAACACGATGTCACAGCTCATCAACCGTATTGATTGCCTTGTGACGTCGTGGACTGGAAGTGTGATAATAACGTCACAGCCAAATGTTGAAATAAAAGAAAAATTTATTTTCTCAACAAATTAATTATGATTGATGCAATAAGTTAAAGTCTCTGCGCCAAGCCGGTGCATTCAGGCTATCTCACGGGGGAGATCAATCACTTCACAGCACTGCTTTGTCCGAAGGACACTTGCGAACATTTCTAAGAAGTTGGTTGGGTAACTTCTACAACGCCACCGGCGTTCATTCTCTTTCCTTTCCCCACGAAAATCCGCTTAGGACTGGAATCCGATCTCTTCTGGTCTCTGCTCTCTAATCTCTTCAGGTTTCTCCTAAAAAACCCCTTTTAAACATCAGAGGCGGGTCCACAACACGCCTCTCATCACTTATCATTGGCAGGTCACAAAAGTCTGCCCACAGCCCTCTGCCTCATTAGTGTCCTATTCGAGCGGAACTCAAAATCATACACTCTGTCGGGAATGTAAAGGTGCCAGACTTCTCGTCCAACATCCGGTCACTTGTCCATCACACCACCTTTGTTTCGTAAATCCATTCTCTTTCCGTCTGCCTAGGCGACAGTGTTCTTCGTTAGACAGGCTTCACCTATTGTCGCCCGGTGGGCACTCCTATGTCCATTATGACTTTCAGTCTGAGTGTCGGTGCGGCTCCGAGGTCAAACAATACACAATGACCCCACGGCCTCGTTCTCCGTCTCTTCGCCACCTGCTCTAAGCTATAAGCTTTGATGTGAATGGAATGAGTGGGGTAGTAAGTACCAAGCGAAGGCGTTACAGCCTTATGGTGACGCACCAGTCGCTCAGCAACCATGGACCAGACGTTTTCTATTGGTGAGAGATCTGACGAACGTGCAGACAAGGGAAACAACCGAACATTTTCCGTATCAAGGAAGGTCCGTACAATACAGGTAACATGCAGTCATGTATTATCCTGCTGAAACGTACGGTTTTTTAGGGCTCGAAGAAAGTGAAGAGCTACGGGTCGTAACACACCAGAAATGTAACGTGCGCTGTTCAAAGTACCGTCAATGAGAACAAGAGGTGACCGAGACGTGTATCCAATAGCACCCCATACCATCACGTCAGGAGATGGGCCAGTATGACGAAGATGAATGCACGCTGCCAATGTGCGATCACCTTGATGCTGTAAACAGAATCTGGATATAAAAAATGATGTCTCGCCATTCGTGCGGCCAGGTTCGTTGTTGATAACACCATCGAAGACGCTCCTGTCTGTGATGAAGCATCAAGAGTAGCCGCAGCCAGAGTCCATATTTATGCAAACGTCGTCAAACTGTTCGTGCAGATATTTGCTGTCTAGCAAAAGATCTCAATTCTTGACTCAGGGCTCGTGACGTGGCTGCACGATCCATGCCTGTCTTCTCGGCTGATAGTGATAGGGCGTCCCGTATTACCGTCCTGAAACCATCGGTTCCATATTCTACTAACGGTCATTGGATCTCGACCGACGCGAGCAGCAATACGATAAATCGCAATCCCGGTACGCTACAATTCGACCGTTATCAACGTCCTAAGCATGCTGGTACACATTTCTGCTTTTTACACGAGGCAACAACGTTCAAATATAATTCGTGTAGGAGAAACCGGCTGAACAATTTCCTCATTTAAACACATTGTAGGTGTCGCTACCAGCGCTTACTTTGTCTGAATGTGCTGAAAAACTAATCATTTGCATAACACAGCCCCTTCCTCCTGAAGTTTAAACTTCACGTCTGTAGCATGTGGCCTTCTTGGTGTAGCAATTTTAATGGCCAGTACAGTAATTTTCGGTATATTTGCCTCAGTTTAAGTACAAACGACTGCAAAGTATTGTTCATATTATCGAAAGGACATTTATCGTGCAAACTTTGAAAGATTAACAATGCCTGTTTTCTTTTGGCATTTTTTCTTTTTTCTTGCAGACAATAAAATATATCTCTACCAGCAGCTTATCAATTTTTAAAGAAAAAAGGGGCCGAATCCTTTTCTGATCGTAAATTTATTAAATGACACGAGCAATCCATATTAATTTTTTTCTTTAAAATGAGTGACAGTGGCATTATATGTTAACTAAAACTAAAAATGTTCAAAAAGTAATCAATTTTTTTAAAAAAATTCTTCAATAAGTTGGTTAATATTTCCTTCAGTGGAATTCCCAATAAAATTTGGAATCGTAAAAAGGACATTTTGAATTCAACATTATACAAGGTCAATGCAAGTGGCCACAATGGGATATAGTTTCTATCATTATTGCTGCAAAAGGAGCTTGTTTCATGCGTTGAATCTGATTCCCAAAGTGGTCTATATAGACCCCCCATTTATTTACTAAATTTAATGAGTTTAAGTTGCAGTTGCAAGGTGGCCGAATAAGTTTTACTAAAACCAGAACCATCAATCCAGCGCTATACTTGTTATTTATCCCGAATCATGAAATATCTTGAGAAACTTTTTAATTGCTTTTCCTGATGAGAAAGAGTTTCAGCGCGGTTGCCGATCTAAAAAAAGAGAGAGAATCAAAAAGACTGGATACTACGCAGCAAGGAGTTTCAGAGTTAAACCTGACAAGATTGGTACCAAATGTTTAAAATTTAGTTACTAAAGCACTAGATTCATTCCTTTCAAAGCTTGTTCAATCAAAGCTTTTGTTTGCTGTTCAGTTATTTTATATATCAATTAAATTTTTATTTAATTAATTAACATGTGTTTCTTAAATATTAATTTATTTCAGTACAGTTAGAAATTTAAATCTCTTTTAAAGTTGTTCTATACCAGCTGTCAAAAAGACATTATAGTTGATAAATTTGCAAAAATTTAATATTAGGTAAGCAGGGGTCTACAACAAACCAGAAAACATGGCAAGGGGTCTATGAGACAAAAATGTTTGGGAACCTTTGCATTGAATCCTAAATACTTTCTGATTAGAAGCTAGTTTACAGTTCACAGTAATGTTTCAGTCCTACTGCTTAGCAATGCCAAACTTTGGAAATATCTTCCTGAAAAGAGGATTGGCATGAAACCAGAAAGATAATTATTGAAACACGCAAAGTATGCTGTTTTTACCGCAGTAGCACTCTTCTTGGAGAAAATTTGGTTTTACAGGAAAGTTCGTTTCCCAGCGTGAACTTGAATAAGATGGGTTAGAGTGTAGTATAGGGCGCAGTCCTTTTTTTTTTTTTTTTTTTGGCGACTAAAAGTAGTCGCCAAGGTACTTTTTTTGGAATTATTCATTATTTATTTTAGAATGAATTTGATACCTCACCATTATATTTAGATAAAAATCGCCAAATCCTAAGTGCCCCCCATCCATACTACACTTGAGTCAGAAGATGAAGTAGGGTTATAAGGGCAACAAATTACAACATCCAGCAATCTGTGGAATCGACTTACCTGGAAATTTCCTTGAGGCAAGCCGAGATCAGAATCTGTGATAATACAATGATACTATATCTGAGTTAGAGCTAGCTCCAGAGAGCCGTTTTTGAAGCTTGTTCAAACGAGTGTACATGTAAATAATCTGCTACAATATTTCCTTGTGTATATACCTCAATTTGTTCTTCCTTGGCCAATGATACATTTCTTTCTTAATTAATTGGAGTGGGCTTTTTTCCCCATGCAACATCATGTTCTTCAAGGAAAAGTGTAAACAGCCCAGATTACATTGGATTGGATATTGTCCTTACAAAAACAATGCAATTTTGAGCAACTACTACTTGATTGATCCTTTACCAAATGCTTTGGATTTTTCTTGCGATAGGAAACATATCCACGTAAGTGACAAATGTCAATACGAAGTATATTTAAATAGGACATACGTCCCAAAATACATATTCTGTTTCCTTTGGGATGAATTCCTTTTTTGATAACATTCTCTATACATTTGAAAGTATATTTTACCTTTGTTTGACAGTGATAAACAGAATAATGGACGAAAACAATTTATTGGGATATGGAATATAGGCACAGAAGTTACTGAACGATACCACGCGTATGAATCAGCTAGGAACCAATGGCTAACAAAATACAATGTGCGGGAAGAAGTATAAATTTAATGATTCTTTTAAAGCTTTCTCTCTGGTTACCTATCGGCCGCTTATCTCACCAAATTGATAAAGGGTCAAAATTGTGGGGTTGCTACTCCAAAACACAGCACGATAAAACGCGCCAAATTGGCGATTTTTCAGAATTGAACGGAGAAGCGGCCGATTCGACAATTTCACCCAAATTCTACGGTTTATATTTAAATAGGACATATTTATTAGCAGAGAAATATTCTAGCAATAAACAAGAATTTTTAAGATATCATAAAAGTAAATTCACATTGAAATTTCCATGTAAGTGAAGCAATCTCTAGTATGTCAATATTCAAACAATGTATGAAACATTTACAAGGCTTGTTCACATTTATAAAATACTGCATGTTCTGATATCACATCTTCACTCCATATCAAGACGAGAAAAACAATTCCACAGCATTCAGAATGCCCATCTTTATTCAGAGAATTTGTCATATTTTCATTCAAAAGACAGATTCCTCATAATACATAAAAAGGATATTTATTTATTATAAAAATGTGCATTTCGCATAAATATGTCAAAAAAGAAAAAAAAAGTTTTCGATTGTTTTTAGAGGAATGTGGTGTCTTCACAGAAAGCTCCAGCCACTCTGAATTCTTCCCGCGTGATGACGCAATACATTCTCTGGGGCAGGGGCTGCGTGCCGGGAGGGCGGGGACAAGAAGTGCGGAAGATGAACTCTTTACCAGAAGGGGGTGGGAACTCCGCAAATGACGGGTTGGGATGATCTGTCGGTGCACTTGTCTTCACAGGCTGCTCCTCTGGCATCAAATGAGAAGCCTGGCAAATACAAATGGCGTTTTGAAGCAAAAGATTGCACACAATTATTCAAAATTATTTGCAACAGGTTTTTAAGAATTACTTTAAATATAAGCATTTCATGATTTTACTGCAGACCTATGAAACTAGATAGACAGTTATTGAAACACCTTTAGAGCATCCCTTTCAGTGGACGCTTTGGGGACCCCACTGAAAAGTTGTTACAAAAAGAAGAGGGTTGTTAAGCCAGTTATCATCCATGAGTAAAACAGATCTTAAGACTATACCACAATATTTTTTTCTAAATTTTCAGTTCCTAATTTTAATTAAACGACTTGTTAATATATATTTTGTTTTTAAAAGTATTATTAATTTTTTTAATATTAAAGTTTTTTAAAAATATTCAAAAATTAAAATAGGTACTTTCTAGAGTGATATATAATGTTTCAGAAGTACTGAGCGAGTAGAACTTATATAAATGACAAGTTGAATAGTAATCACATTTATCAATGGTCTTCAAACTATGTTCCATGATTCCAAATAAAACATTGAAGAGAAGATTATAAATGTGTGTGCAAAATGGATTCACATTTGTTCTTTATGAAATTTCTAAGACCACGAGTATACTACATTAGCATATTTGACTGATATATTTATAACTTTAAATGAATTTCATATACCTCTTTAAGACCTTAAAATAATATTTTAAAACTCAATGACAATGAATGCTTTCATCAATGTTTTAAAATGTTAATTAGTTTTCAGATAGAAAATGAAATCCACTATCAAGAATTACTTTCCCAACAACAAGAGACTAGTGACGGGATTATACACAAATTCATTTCAATAAAAATCAGAATTTATTACTGGTAGAAAAAGAACAACTAATTGAACTATTAACAGATTATATGTTAAAATGCAGATATGAATGAGATCTTGATTTTTTGTTAAAAACTTACACAGAATATTCTCAAATTTCTGCAATAGTTTTAATCCTTAATGTCCTTCATTTTAACATATTTGTGTGAAAAGCCTTTTTTAAAATAAGTAAAATAAATAAAATGCAGAAATAAGATGGATAATGAATATGAAAAAGGCTTACAAATAATAATAATAGAGCCCGACTTTAAGTTTTTGTCCAAAACAAAGCAAGTTTATTTCAACCATTATAAAATTGAAAATTTTATTTATACATAACAGCTTTTCAGTATTACTTTTTTCAACTTCTATTATAACATGATAAAAAGAATATGCAATAAATGAGAAGGTTTGCTAATGAAAGATACGGAGCAACCTATTGAACAGATTTGATGTGTTAAAATCTAAATTTAAGTAAGACAACTCCTAAATTTTAGGTTGAAAATTCATGCAGAATATGTAGGATTTCTCACACAGCTTTAAAAATTTTAATAAAAATCACAGCAATTTACTCAAGAGAAAAATATTTCTCAATGTTTGTGGAAACAAAACAAATTAAACAAAAAAAACACATAGTGGGACTGCAAATAATTTTAATAAACCTAGACTTTGACAGCAAGCATATCACAGTCACTAAGTATAATGCATAAGTAGATGAAATTGGGAGGACCGATTAATATTATTGAGTATATTATATAATTATTACATTAAATTTTTTTAATACAACAAATGTAATACTTCCTACAATACATAAGATACCTATAACATGTTGATCTGCTCTAAATATTATTATAAGATATATCCTTCTAAGAATTCATACATGTGGAATGGAGTTTCCTGAAACACCATATAGTTCAGTGAGTCGAAAAAGTTTGAAGTAATAATATACAAATAAACAGGATTACTTTTAATAATTTCATTCATAATTTTCTCATTGATGAAAATATCTTATTCTGAAACAAGGTTTTATTGTATCCTTTGCTTCAGCTGGAGAAAAATATCAAGAAAAAATTAAAAATCATTATTTATGCATTTAAATAATTTTAGAATTTTTTAAAATTTGTTTTTAATTTTGTAAAGTGTCTTCATGTTTTTTTATAAAAACAGTAAATTATTCTTTAGTACATGAAATATTAAGAAATTTATCATAACTATGAAATCTGTATGGTATCAATTAACATTTAAAAGAAGTTAACAATTATACCAAAATAAATTTCTACAGAAGTATGTTAAAATAACAATTAAATGAATTACATCTTATTTCTCAGGATTACACTTTCTGAAAATACAACAGTTCAGTCAAGCTAGTAATAATCCCAGTGTTTGTTTTATATATATATAATGACTAATAGTAATATATATGTTACCAGTAAAGTATGAAAAGCTGGCATTTGTATAGAATACTGGACGTTTTTAGCCAAAGTATGAAATATATATGAAATCTATAACATACTTTGCCTAAACATTGTATAGAATGCCTAGGCATTCTATAAAATGACAAAAGCTATTAAGGAAAAGTATGAAAAAAAAGGTAATGATAAGGCTTTTGTATCAATGATGTACATTCTTAAAAATACAAATGTTATTCTGACAAAATAATGAGAGTGCCATTAAAAAAATTATTCAAAATACATTAAGGAAAATGAAAGTTGTACCAAATAAAATTTATGTCTTTCTTATTAAGGAAAACTATAAATGTTCATATAAAAAACAAGAAATTAAAGTTAATCTACTTGTTGCAACATGGTAGTGTTGAATGACAATTTGAATTACATTTCATTACATTTTTCATGCAATGGCAATTCTTATATTGGTATTTTGTTTTATGCATATATTTGACAAATTCTTGGCTGCTTTTATTAGACTGAGCAATTGCAACTGACAGGAGAGGAATTCCATGATCAGGAATATCATGAATTCAAAACAAGTCCTTAGAGCACAAAGTAAATTGTGATTTCACATATATTTGTTTTAAAATTCCTTCAGAAGTTACAAGCTGATAGAAACCATTCTTTCCAACTCATTACAAGTGCGAATACATTGGCATTGGGGGGAAAAAATCACAGGTTTCACAACACCTTTTTTTAAAAAATAATTTTCTGTTTTTTCAGGCAACATTCACAAATTTGAATGTACAGTTCAATATCACATAATGTGTAACATTTTTGTATTTGGTTGAAAGTTCTTATTCTATCACGTCCTCAGAATCCATGACGCAATACTGTATAGCAGTGCTTCCCAACCTCTTTAACATGCTTTTATTAGCTTTATCTGTGTGTAACAGAATCTTTGAAGAGAAGATTTTTACCCACTTTAAAAGGTCAGATTAATTCGAAATTTTGCACACTTGTCAAGGACTGATGACAATACCATAATTTAATAGTTTTGTTCCGTTTTTCTGATCAGGATCATCAGGATTAACGATTTCCCATTTCTAGATTTGGCAAAAAAAGGCCTCAGGCGAAAACGCTCATGGTTAATAAAAATACAACAAACAAAAAAAAGTTTTCTTTAAATGTGAAAAGGGGAGAATATGTCAGAGCAATTTCTTTTCATAATTTAAACGATTGCCCAGTTTTTCTAAAAATGGATATAAAAAAAAAAGACTTGAGCATGTGGAAAAAAAAAAGCTTGTTCCTCTCTTGTTAAATCTGTGGAATGAAACATCATTAATTGCTTCATTTTATCAAAACAGCTGATAATTCATTCAGAGGTCACCGTGTTATAACCCTTGGGTTGTTAGTGTTTCGGGGATCGAGCAAAGATCAGCCATAGTAACTTTAATACAATTTTATTAATACTTTTACTTAATCAACCAACACAATTAAAGGTAGGGAATGCACTCAATAGTAAGTCCGGAAGAGCAATCGCATCGGCTTAATTCAAATAACGTATAAATAAAAGTACTTAACTGAATACTGGAGTGCTTTTGACTCCTACGCTTGAATTCACTTTTGATGTCTTGCTTAACTATACTCACTCCAGTCGTAATCTTTTTCACAATTTAATCTCAACTTTTAACTGTCAACTATCGACCATCCTCGCATACACTAATGCCAACATTTAAATAGAAGTACTCATTTGCCTAAATTCCGTCTTTTTCACTGAGAAAGGTTTTCAACTGAACTCACAGTTTAAAAAAATAATTTTACCCAAGAGGATAAGTGAAAGATTCGCGGATAGACCAGTTACAACCAGATTAAATAATTTCTCACAAACTCTTCGATTCGAAATGTGTACTTTCAGGCCTTAAGCTGATGCAAGTTTCAACGAGAATATTGAGCTCTTTTTAGTGAAAAATATTATTGACTTTACACCTACTTCCACATTAAATATTTCAAACTTAAGCTCTTCCTACATTTTGCAAACTAGACAATACTGACCCACTGATAGGATGCCAATGGGTATTCCAAATTCTAAAAAAGAATTCATTTCAGATAAATTCATCAATGAATAAATGATAGCTTAAAAAACTAAAAAAACACGCTTTTATTGTAGATCAAACTAAAAAATGTAAAATAAATTATAGCTAAAAAAACTAAAAAACACGCTTTTATAGTTAATAAAACTAAAAATAATTCTTTATATAAGAATAAAGTTATTAACGAGAAAATTAGGGTCATTGTGGTAAAAGCGTGGGGTGCTTTGTACTACATTTTTACTCTAATTCTACATTTCGGAATAGAATTAGTAAGGAATTATAACAATTTTTATTAAACACCCCATCGCTTTTACCACAATGACATTAATTTTCTTATTAATCATATTGTTCATATATTAAGAATTATTTTTTACTTTTTAGTTCAATTAACTATAAAAACACATGTTTTTTAGTTTTTTTTAAACTATAATTTATTACCTTCCGGATCAGTCCTTGTTTGATAATTTTACCGTGACCCGCTGCGGGTGGGACAATGATTATTTATATATAAATTGTTCTGATTATTAATTTAACTGTATTTAAACATGCCTTCAGAATAAAATTCAGTTGCACCAAAATATGAATATAAAAAAAGTGATTTTACATGAAATATAAAGCACAAACACGAGAGAAATACAATGGACAAGAATAAAATGGAAATAATTTAATGCTCCTTAAGCAGCTGAATACCATTTGATCAACGAACCAGGGGTTGGGGACCCCTGTTGTATGGTACTGACGCCTTCTTTGATTAAATGAGTTTACTTTTATTTTCCACAAACATCACATCATGGCTATGCAGCAACCAATAGTCCCTGGGTTCCTTCTTAGTAGTCATTTTGGCATTTTGTATATCAGTTATTAACTTCAAGTAAATAATTTCTGTTAAAAAAACTTTATTTTTGCAACAATTAACTCGAATTTCATTTGGGCAGTTGAGTGTCAAATAGTTGTTTCATGTTTGTAGACCAGGGGTAGGCAACCTTCTCGCTGTGGCATGTCAGACCAATCTACCAATATGATTCAGAGTACCACACAGTAAGACATTTTCGAAACTCAAAAATTGATAAATTTGTTGAGTAGTGCAAAGTGCCACTGAGAATTTTACTGTGTGCCACATGTGGCTTACGTGCAATAGGTTGCTGATCCCTGCTATAAACCATGGATCCTTCTCCAACACTACAGCTTGCTCTTCCATTTTTATGCAGGACAGGAAAAGATCAATTTTTTGAACAAGTTTAAGTGAAATTGAGTATTTTGACATTTCTGAACAAACCCCAATGTGCAACTAACAAATAATGAGTCTGAGAAATGCGTTAAAAGCCTCATGTCTTGCGAAGCACTATTCCAAATGAATTGGAGATGTATTTCATACTTTGGGGGTTTCTCACTGAGCATTCTATAGAATGTCTAGGCAATGTGTGAAATAGGAATCATTTCATACATTGCCGGCTAGTTTTAGGCATTCTATACAATGTTGGATTTCATACATTGCCAGCAACATATATGTTAAACAGCTATAAATCTAAATAGGCAAAGCAGAACTATTTTTTATACATTATTATTATTGATTACATATGCTTTTATATTCGTGTCACCATTGCACCTAAATATGGTAGAATCTGAATATCCACCCCGTGTTTTGAAACCTAATTCAATGAAATATGAAACAGAATGAAAAATAGGTAGAAAGTTACAACTAAACGTTTTCCTTTCCTAATTTAAAATGCATAAAATCAAAATTTTGATTTGATTTTTTATTAACTTTGCACTCTAAAGCAATGTGAGGACTATTGAAGATGAACCTCAATCACGAGACAAGAATAACATTTTAGCTAACATCCCACTCACCAAATGAGAGCTTCCATAGATTTAATGGCGGGTCTTCAAATGCATCAGGATTCGAACTCACAACTAACTTGACAAAGCCAGCCACAAGTTTCTGAGCAAGACTAATCAGCTACCATGGTTGTTTTGTGATCAAATATGAGCATGTGAGATTTATAAAACAAAATTAAGTTCACTGAATATGTTTCAAAACTATTGAATAAATACCTAAAGAACAGCAAAGGCAAAACTTTAAACTAATTTCATATATTTCAATTAAATTGAAAAAGTTGTTGCAAGCAATTTTTTGAGTGAGTGAATATTAATGTTGCACTGTTCAGCTACACGAGAGTCTTTGGCTACAGACCATGTAATTTTGAACCATGGCCAAGTGACATGGACGACACCTGAGATGGCACCCCCCTTCTAACTACCACACCAACGGGAGGACGTTTGAGCTCTCAACAGATTTAATGGGCATCACTCCCCTACACGGTGGGTCTTTAGCTTGAACTCGTGATAAAGCCAGCCACAAGCAATGTTTTGAAATGTCTGTTTTAAGAATGTGAAAAGTCTATTAAAAAAATCTTTGGCTTTTGAAAAAGCATATTTTTTTTTAGTTTTGCCTTTCCTTTCCTTTATTCTGGTCTTTTGTTTTTCATTAGTTAATGTGTTAAGTCAATTTTAATAAATTGCGCCATAGTATTCTTCAAAACAATTCTGGTCAATGCAAAGAGCTAAACTGCATGCCTTACAGATTATAGTGGTTCTTCATTGTATATCCTTTTTCGTATAATATTTATACCTTTTCTATTTGTCAATTGGCCAATGAGAAAATTTTGTACTATTATTTGTTTTATTACTGACGGCTTTGCATTTTTATGATTTATATATCCTATCAGAGATGTCATTAAACTCATTCTAAAATCTCTTAAACCAGATTCTCAGAAAATTTTGCATGACTTAAATATCAGAAACATATTGAACACAGCAATATCGATGAGGCAAAAAAATAATATTTTTTCATATCCTAGTTTGGCACATGAAAGTATAGATAGATTACATATGGTTTCTTAAATCAACTAATGTGTTTGTTGTAATCTGCCAAATTTTTCTTTTTCACATTCAGAAACTTTATTGTCAGAATTTTTGAATATCTTCTTTCTTTGTTCTTCAATAATAAATTCATTTTTGGGACAGCACATATTGGTCTGGATATATTCCTTTTATCTTTTCCTCACAAGATTGTCATTCCACAACTGAATTTAATGGCATGTTATTTTAAAAGGAGCTAAATTCTTTCTATAAAATCATGTCTTTTAAAAGGTCATCAAAAAGTTCTGGTGAGGAAAAGTAATCTTAAATAAAGATCTTATGGCCTTTAATTTTAGTTTATCTTCAACCAGATATACTCTCATATCATAAGGATAACTAGATGCACAAGCAGTTTTATACATTTTCAACTGTTTGTTTTTTTGGAATACATCATTTAAATTACACTCTTTGTTTAAATGTAGTAGTTACTAAAAAAATTCTCCATGAAACCATATACTTCTTTAAATGTTCTATTAATACAATCAAAAATTTTGCTTATTTTCTAGTCTATTGTAAGTTACAGTATCTCTACACTCTTTTGAACTATAATAAAAAAAAAAGTGTAAAAATTTTAAAATCATAAAGAAAGGATCATGCAGTCCCTTGAAAACTGGAATTTCTATCAGATCATTAGTTGACCAATAATCCTGCAGATTGACTTTTTCAATGTAATTAGTAAGATCAAACCAAAAAATCTTAAAATTTCATTATTATTAGTTGGTTTCCATGAAGGTGCGTGTTTCCTTTTATCAGATGTTTCACAGTAGAGATTAAATATATACAAAGCAAACTGATAAAAATTTCCTTTGTGAACAGCAGTTTGATAAAAATCAATCATTTTTATAATTGCTGGAGTCAACTTTTAACTCAAACTTTTCTTAAAAATTGCAATGCATTTACTTATTGCTTCTGATCCATCTACCTTTTCCTATGAAAATAAGCTTTCCACTTCTCAACAAAATTTGCTGATGCAACCTCATTATTATTTTACAAAATACTATGCTTCAATTCTTCTCCAAACTCTACAAAGCTATCGTTACAAAATTTTCTTCAACTAAATACTTCACCAAATTTTAAATCTTTATTTATGCGAGAAATTTATATGGCATTCTAAAGAATTGTAAAAAAAAGAAGAAAAAAAAAAGTGAAAAGAAAAATTTGTCTACCATGGACAGCCATTATAACATAAATTTATTTATTTATCCAACGGCCGTGCTTGACTTCTTGACCATTTGACGCCAAGCCTCCCAGTACCGGCTGACAATGTCGGGTATTCACCAAGTCCAGTGCATTGGAACAGGTGGTAGCCATCTATCCTGGCATGGCTGAAAAGCAGGCAGGCCTTGTCAGCAGCCTGGCCAAGCCAATGGAGGTATACTCCGAAAAAGTCATGTTCCATGGTTAGGCAAAAGCAGGCAATGGCTTTAGCTATCTCCAGGTCCCCTGGGATAAGACCCACCACAACCAGGGTTCCCCCATGGTTTTCCAAAGCTTTTGGTTTTTTTGGGTCATGGCAGTACATTTGTCAATGTATGTGGTTTTATCATAACATCAAACAGAGTATTTTATTTTCAAAATTTGGAATTGGTTGTTCCTAAACATCACCAATGATGAGGAATGTGCACACAATCTGATAATAGTGAAAAATATTCTCAACCAATTACGAACAATGGTAAAACAGTCGTAAAAAGGTCCAAGAAAATTCTTTAGGAAAAAAAAAGGGCATGAGATACCACTGAAGAGCTTGGTAGAGCAGTTGCACTATAGCTAAAGTAAATGAGAAAAAATATTTTGGAACAGCATATGTAACACCAAGTTGTAAAGAATTTTTTTTTTTATCCTACGCCCATCTTCAGCATCTCTGACATGGGGAGGGGTCACCTTCACGCCTAAACAATTGATAACTTATCGCCTTAAGTAGTCCTCATTGATGATTGAAGAATTGGTGATAAGAGCAATTATTTGAGGGGAAAAGTTATTCGAGTTGAAAAGGTAAAATGGAAGTCATTTCAATTTTCATTTCCTGAAGATGTTGATCAGTTATTTTGAAGAGTTTTATTTTCCTTGGGCTACATCTGCAAAAACAACAACTAACAAATGTGGATGTTTCCAAATAACAATGAAAAAAATAAGGCAAGAATCTAAAGAAAGATATACTTTTTCTTTGAAAAGATATTTTAGAGTTCTATTACAAGGGCAAGATCAAATTTTTATAAAAACCGAAAGCCAAATTTTCATTCCATGAATTCCATTTGAAAAAATGGAAGATAATAATTGCATTTAGACATGAATTTCATAAATTATGTATCTTTCCTCAATAACAGCTCAACTGTTTATAATTGCACATTGAAAGCTGGTACCAATATAAATAACAACAACAAAAACCCATCAGAATTTTATTGCACAGTAAAAATAGGGGGAATGTTACCACACCTCATAATATGCTGAGAAATGACTGCACTCATAGGCAGCAAATTTTAAAGCATACATACCACTGCCTCTGTATGTGTCAATTTCACATATAGAGACAAGTAAATGTAATTATTATTAAGAATTTAATGAATTTATTATTGCTAATGTGAATGTATTAAATTCAAAAATTCAGCTCTTATAAAATCTGTTAAAACTGCATTCATATCAATCTAATAAAATACACATTTTCTAAATTTTTGTAAAGCCGAGAGTAGCCTAATGAAGCTGCACAGAATATTCCCATTATATTTCTTGGATCAATAACGGTTTTATAAAATAACTTTTTTTTACACATTTAAATAATCCATTAAACCATATTTGTCCTTTTGAAAATCTGACTTCCCTTGACGCATTTTAATATGTAAACTCCTTATTTATGTATTTAGTGTGTTACAACACCCCTAATAGTTTAAGGGGAGGGGGCAGTGGAAGACAATATTAAATCAGTAAAATAAAAGAGAAAATTCCACCTTCTGTGCCTCTGCAAAGAGATGCTTGATCCTCCTGCCCACAGCTCCTTTTCCTGCACCAGGTACCTCCACCTCATAACAATCCAGCAGATCCAGCACGAAGGTTCGTACTTCCTGCTGCTCTTGCTCTTCCCAGTCATTAAGAAGTCCAAACTTGCTGCTCACAGAGTGCATCTGTGCCACAAGAACTTCTGCTTGGTACAAACAGCGTAACACCAACTGTGCAAAAATATTCATTAAATTTTCAAACTTGTTAAAAAGTTGTCTTAAAAATACTTAAAAGAAACAATCTACTAATAATTAAGTAGATTTATATATTAATAATTTCAAATTTTAGTCTTGAAATTTTTTAAATAAAAAAGCTGAAAATATCTTTACATAAATTAGAAATATTGCTTTTTTACCTCATATTTGGGTTCAGGACTTCTCATGACTTTGGCTGCTTTCATGGCAGTTTCTTCCAATTTCAAAGGTAGGGATTCAGGACATTCCTCTGGAATAGGAAAAAAAAAATCGAACTGTTCTTAAATTCTGTTAAATTAATTAATTAAATTATTATCTTCTGTTAAATCGAACTGTTAAATTAAATTCTAGTTCCCCAACAAATGTGATTAGTATTCGTTCACACAGATATACATAATTATTTAAACTCTCCAAAATCAAAGTTGCCTAAAAATAGAATTACCCTTTACCATCATGGAACTACATAACTTTTTAAAAAGAAATAACTTCAAAAGGTATGAATAATATGCTTTCAATATAGTTTGAATGACAATAAATCAAATAACAAACATATAACTAGATTGAATGTTGGGAAAACATAAACAATTAGGTACCAAACTTTCTGCTGAGGGACCCGCAAGGCAATACATCTCACAAATTCATTTTTACCCATCTGGTCTGACAATCTAGAACTTTTGATCATTATCTTCGGAACATCCACTGCCTAAAATTTCTATATACACATAAACTACATATTTATATTTCAAGTATTACATTTACAGACAAAGAGTTTTAAAAGACAAAGAATTTTAGTTCTGAAGTAAAATTAATGCAAATTTTTATTTCAAATTCAGATTTGTCTGGGGCACAGAACAAAACATTTACATTAAAAGTAAGCCTTGCTATTTGTTAATGATGTAGTTTTTAAAATTCTTCCCCGTTTATAATGCACTTGGGAAAAAAAGTAATACCAGTAATAAAATTGTTATTGTAAACTAAAACTCTGTAGTAGAACTGAATGAGTAAGAATTCTTATAATTTCAAAGATAAGACAAGACAATTTGATTTTACAACTGTCCTGAAGACAGCAAACATTTTCATTACGACTTTAAGTAGCATACTTAAACATTTAATTTATAAAAACAACTTTTTCTATGAGAGGTAGAATTTTTAATGGAAGGATGGATTAAAAAAATTTGATAAACATAGATCTACAATAGTTATACTTAGTTTCTATTAACAGCTTTTCATGGGGGGAAAAATGATGCACACCTTCTTCTGCCAATTGCAGGATAGCAGAGTGTATCAGCATGGGCATCAAATAAGTCACAACTTCTGAGGTTTTGGCAGACGCAAGGAAATGAAGAACCTGCAAACAGAAATTACTTCTTTAATTCAAAAATTCAATGGAATGAGAAACTATTAATATGGAAAAAATTGTTTAAGTTCCAAATTAAATTCAAAGTGTCTCGAGGAACAAATAAAATTGCATTAAGATAAATGCATTTTTTATTTAAATCATTGAGTAATGCTTTTCAATACATAACCATTGAGAAGAACAAAATTGCACACAGAACTTACAAGTATAATTGAATACAAGAGATCTTTTTCTTTCTTTTTTGCTGAACAGTAAGTGAACCGTCCAATTGATGGATTTATGTGGAAATACACACACACACACACACAAAAAAACCCTGCTCCAATTTAAGTAAAATTAAGTATTTTTATACCAACGCATATGTTAATGCAAGTATTTTAAAGTAATTACATTATTATGTTTTGATGACCATATGTTCATTTAGAAATAGAACTGCATAAATGTAAAACAATATTTTATATAAATATGGATTAGAAAAATATGAATAATCCTTTATTGATTAAAAACATCAAAATGCGAAAGTCATTTTTAACATTTATAGATAAAAATTCCAAGAAAATTAATGCAATTCTTCTACATTTGTAAAGTAAGAAACTAAGAGTTAATATTTTTATTTTTGCATTTGAAGCAAAGAAAAATATAAATACCAAAATAGTACAAACTAGAAAATTTTTGAAAAAGAGAAAATAATTAATTTTACAAAAACAATCAATATATATAATAGAAAAACAAAATATTAAACTGCACAGTGTTGTATTTAAGAACAACTGAGCTTTCAACTCTGTGCTTGAAAAAACAATAGTCTGATAAATTTTCTAATCCCATTTTTTAAAAATATCTTGAGTAAAAACCCTTGTTGCATACAAATTTTTTTTAATACAAATAGTGTTTCTCATATAATTAAAAATCTCTTATGTGACAATATAATATTAAAGCATCTCTCCAAGGGCACACAAAATTTAGAAATTATCCAAAAGGGGTGATTTTGAATATATTTTTTCTCTCAAATGGAACAGTGGATTTGTAATTAGCACTGCAGACCTAGTACATTCCCAGGGCGATGGAATCTCTTTTTAGTGTGGCCCCATATAGGTGGGTACCAACTACCACAATGTCCTTCTCAGAAGGAGGCACCTAAGCTCTGACAATGCAAAATATGTACTAGGAATTTAATTTTGCTGTGAGCCCTAAGTCAAACAGGTACTCTAGGAATTTTTTTGCTGCATAATCATACATGGTGGCTGTTGATTTTTTGCATCATGAAAATCCACCAACATGTGCTGGGGTCAAACCTGCAAAGTTGAATGAACAAGACCAGTGCCCAAACAAGCAGCAAGCAAATTTTGATTACAATAATATGACAATGAATAAAAACAGTTTAAGAAACATATTTCTACAAGTGATTTTCCTACGCCATTTTCAAAAGAAAATGCTTAATACCAGTGTTTCTTACTAAAACACAATATGAATTACTCGTCTTATTTGAAAGAAATACCTATACCCTCTACACTTTTTGAAGAATATATTTAATACATAACTGAACAACTTTTAAATAGTGAACAAACAAATAATTTCTGGCAATACCTTTTCAGCTTCCTTTGTGTCATCAAAAAGCCTTTTCTGTCTACGTGCAGGAACTGGCCGGGCATTCTCCCAAGATTCCAACCACATGTTTCCAGGAAGAAGCATGCGAGCACTCAAATGGTCTATGAAAATAAAATACTTTATAACACAAAATGTAGTTTTGCCCTGTACTTTCAAATGTAAGCCATAGAGAAGAAAAATACATTTTTTCACAAGAGATTTTACTAGGTTTATATTATTTTAAAATCATACAACAGATTATTTGTGACAAATATTATTCATCTTTCTCATAATCAAATGATAAGGACTTATAATCAAATAAGGATATGGAAATTGGTATCGTTCACACAGTTTTCTAAAATGTATTCATTGCAAGGCTTTTCAATCTTAATAATAAATGGGGGAAGTTTAATTTTAATGTATTTCTGCTAATGCAGAATTTCTTAAATTTTTAAGAGTCATTATTAATGTAGTTGTAATTTCTGAATAAAATATGATTTTGAAACTAACTTCTGAGAACAATTCTTTTCAATGATATTTATTTTTAACGAATTTCTTAAGAAATTGTAACATCATAATAATTCTCCAACAGCACTCTTGAAACGTTTTATATTTTTACAAAGAAAAGCCACCACTGTTTTGCCTCTAATATTAAACAATCACAAGTTGTGATTGAACACAATATTTCAACATTACATATCAAATAGATACATAAAGGACAGACATTCACCTTACTTTCAAAGACAGAATTGTTTGTTTTCATATTTTCTTTGTGAATTAGTTTCAAATTATCTTCTATAAAATTGTGTGTGTGCTACAGTTGAATACCTTGTACTGTAACGTCGTGAGAAGGTAGCGTAGAAATAAAACATCACAGCAAGGTTGTGGGAATAAAAAATACTTTTAATTTTTTTCTCCGACAGGGTAATTAGATTAAATTACATTAAGAATTAAATTGCCTTTGTGCCTAGCCAGTATGGTAGCCCCTTTTCAAGTCGTTCTCTCCACAGCTTGTCTCGGTACAGTCCGCAAGGCGTTTTTTCTTATCCGCGTCCAGGATTCATCGTCAGCATCACGATCCAAAACTCCGAGATCCCTCCTTTTCCGCTTTCCGAAAACGACCAGCCCTCGTCTTTTTCGATCTTTTTTTTTCTCCCCTCTTTCAGTTTTTCCAGACCTTTTAAAACACCCGGCGCAGTCCATTTCTCCCCCCTCACGCTTTCTCATTGGTGGGCCCAAATGAGTCGATCCCTGATCCTCAACTCATTAGAGCCCATTGGCGCAATCGTCCTCTCCCCTGGTTTCTTCACAAACCTGCAGGTGTCCGACACATGCTCCTAATACCACTGTCACCATTTTACCGCCTTTGATGACAATTAGCCATTGTATATGTAAGACGACAGTCAGCTGCCCCGGAAGCGATCTCGTCCACATGGCCACACTATTGTATGTCCAGTCGCACTGGCACCAAAGTCCAAACTCTAAATAAACGATAATGAGCCCCAGCTGCACGTGCACCAAAACTCAGTCTAGTATTGTCCTGAAAGAGTGAAACTCGTTTCGAAAGGGGCACGTCACAACTTCCTTCCCCCTGAAAAAAGGTCAATTTCAAGGGATTGCTCTGGTCCTGGTTGGATTCAGTTTTTAGAACTCACACACATAAAGATCGTCCGATCAATGAGATTTATCAGGGCAGCAATCCCGGTATTAAACACAATAAAAAAGAAACATAATTCATGAATCAAAATTTAAAAAAAAAAATTGTACACTTTACAATTAGGACTTAAAATCCGAATACGGGATTCTTTTTCTTAAAGTTACATTTCACCTTTAAATTATAATTTTTAAACAAAATGTGTCAAATGCCAATCTCTTACTAACCATCTACACTTAATCGCGCATGACTACAGAAGTAAGCATCTGTTGTTTTACGGTTAACTAAGAGACATCAGAGATTTTCACTAACATCCAACTTCTTCCACTATGTACACAGATACACTCACACACATACAAATAAAATAGTAATATATAATAATTTATAGGAAAATCCACAAACTACTTATTCCAATCTACTTAGGCCGTCCGCGTTTCCATGGAGCAGGGCCGGCGCTGGCAGTTTCGCCGCTCTGGGCAAAGAGGTAAAATGCCACCCGTTTCTAACAAAAATTAAGATTTAACCTAAATCCGGGGTGGGCATTAAGTCTATCGCGATCGACTGGTAGACCGCTAAGACACATTTTGGGGTGGCCACCTTCACTAAAACTTAATAATCATTTCATCATATGATTATCCAGAAATATTTTAAATACATGAAGGAGAAAAAAATTGAATCACAAGAATTAATTTCGTTCAATTGAAATTACAATTCGCTATTTGGAGGTTATTTTACGACGAAAATCGTAAAATGTTTTTGGCTACAGGAAAAAGTTCACAAGATAGAGGTTCGTAAAATGGAGGTCCAACTGACTTTCTTTTACCTCATTACACCAACGTTCCCACGCTTAATGGTAAAATAAAACGTGAGATAAAAATTGCTATCAAGAATGTTGAAGTTTTGATAAGCAAAAAATACTGATTTATTAATTTATGTTTTTGGCACTTATTTAAAAGTAGGGTTGCACACAAAAAAAGAAAAGTCATTTCTTTAGTGCATAGTTGTAAAATACAAATATTAAACAAATACAAAAAAAAAAAAAAAAAATTATAGAACCACTAAATTTTAAAACTTAATTACATATTAAAAATACATTTAAACCGAGAGTTAAACTGAAAAGTGTTTTTTTCCCTCATTTTTAATTCTGATAATTTCCAAACTTATTAAACTCCAAATTATTACAAACAGCAAGTAAAGCATCGTATATCCCTCCTATTTGATACCTCAGTGGTATTAATGTATCTATTCCGCTTTCCCAACGATTTTGTTTGAAATCACTTATCTACTTTATAAATTGTGTTCATCATATTTTTATTTCTGTAATGCACATTTTGCTTCCACTTTAATTAAATAGTTTTAAACCAGGAACACACACAACAATAACAAAATAGTACCTTTATTCTTTCTCTTTAATTATTGTTCTGTAACAATTAAACTTTAATTAAATCCTTTTTTTGTTGCTTTTTATAAGAAATTTCTGTCATAATTTTGACATTCTTATTGTCGCCTTTTTTAAAGATTTTATATATTGCTATAGATTGGAACCCATTAGTACTAGAATTTTTTCTTAAATATACATACTAACACTTTAAAACCTTTTCACAATCACGAAAAATACATTTTAAAGGATTTTTGAGAAATATTATAGTAAAATGAAACAGTAAATAAAAATTATTGCAAACTGGAACCACTGACTTTTTAATTTTTAGTGCACCAGCATTCTACAGAACACTGATTAAGAGCCTCTTGTTTATGTCTTGGATGAGGGGTTATGTTCTGAAACTTTTTTGGTAAGATATTGAAATCGGAATTACAAGTATTTTATAATTGTGTTCGTTGCAATTAAACGATTGAGAATTAAAGTCTTTATGTATTAATTACAAATAAAACATATTTTAATAAGATTGAAACTTAATTTTAAAAATGCTTTGGAAGTTATTCAGGCTTACAGTCATTGTTGTTTGCTTAGGGCTGCTAATTCTATGTTATTTTGATATCACTATATATTAAAATTAATTATCTATTTAATAATAGTCTTTTGAAATTTGAAATTCACGCCTGAAATTTTGCAATTTATCTAAAGGATGTTTTTGCATTGAATTAAATATTTGTATTTTTTTGGTTTAAAAAATCTTAAAATCTTTTAAATAATTTCTTAAAATTTCTTCATATTAAACAGCAGATAATTTATTAACTCAATTTTTAAATTTTCGAAATATGCTTTTAGATTAACTTTATTAGTAGTATACAGAATGTTTTACAATATTTTAAAGATATTATACATTTTTATGTATATTTATAATTAATTATACACATAATATATATAATTAATAATAAACATAATATATATAATAATTGTACACATAATATATATAATTAATTATACACATAATACATATAATTAATTATACACATAATTAATTATTAGACTGCATTAAATATTCCTTCAAATTGTCCGGGTAAAACAGAGGTTCCCAAACTTTTTTGTCTAATAGACCCCCTGCTTAATTAATATTGAATTTTTGAAAATTTATCAACTTAAATGTCTTTTTGACACCTGGTACTACTACTACTACTTTAAAAGAATTCAATTTATAACTAATGAAGTATAGAGTTAAAAGTTTAAAAAGCATATGTTAATTAATTAAATTAAAAGTTAATATATATAAAATAACCAAACAATACACAATTGATTTTTAATGGGAGGGATGAATGTGGCACTACAATAACAAATTTTCAACATTTAGTATCAATCTTGTCAGGTTTAACCTTAAATCTCCTGTTAGTTGTGTCCAGTTCATTTTTTTGTTTCGGAGATTGGCAACCACGCTGAAACTCTTTCTTACTAGAAAAAATAATTAAAAACTTCCTCACGATATTCCATAATTCGAACAAATAACAGGTTTGCCTTTTTTTAAAGCCAAAATTGCTGGCATCCGTTTCTAAACTTTAAAACTTTCATTGGTGCATGCATATCACGATCAGTTCCTGTTGTCATGTGGATTTTTTTCCCCAATATGACTATATAAATTATTTGCCTACTTGTGGTGTTATTATAGTCAAAGCATTCTCAAACCTGATTCCAAAATCTCAATAAAAGGTAGCTAAATGTTGAGCGTAGTAAGTTAAAACATGCAGATAGATTATCTGGGTTAATTTGAGAAAATTCCGGACATCAAGTATTGTATTTCTTTAGTTTAACTCTGGTAAGAAACGCTGAAATTGTTCCCGTTTTTAAAAAAAATTATGCTATCACCTTACACCGGCAAATTAACCCCATTAAATTTAGTAAATAAATCTGCTAAATCAGTAAAATTTAGTTTCCACATGATTAAATTTTCTTTTAAAGAGTCATGATCTAGTTAATGAGGGCCAATATCACATTGACCCTACTTACACCTCATTGACCCCCAAATTATTTTTTTGCTGACGTGGACCCCTTGCAGGTCGTCATGGACCACTTTGGGAATCACTAGTGTAAAAGAGCTTAATTATAAAGGTATCGTGCAAATTCCTCTTAAAATGGCAATAACATGCAGAAAAAAAAATGTTGTTCAAGTTTTTAAAATTTAGTCTTACAAAATAGTGGCTATCTTAACTATCTTAGAATAGATTAGAAAAATTATATATTTATTTCACATGTTACATTCAATAAAAAGAAAAAAAGTGTCTATAAGTAAAATTAACTTATTTTTTTCTTTTAAAATTCTTTGAACAGTTTGAAGCAATATAAATGAAATATTTAGCAACTATAGAATAGTTCATTTATTACTAAACAAAATTATCACAATATATTATGATTACAAAACATCATCATAATAAATATAACTACGCTGTACTTCAAGTTCGAGCTATTGCTGTTAGGATCCTTTATGTTTGGTAAATAATTAATGAATGTACTCAAAAGCTCATTAATGCTTTGTATTTTAAATTATCCACATCATCCTTTATAAGCGACTAAAAAAGTTAATTTTTGTACGAGAGGCAAATAATATTTTTTCATTTAATAAACAATGTCATTCTAAAATGTTTTAAGATTACGGTACATTCAAGCTACACAAAAACACACATACTTGAAAATGTTAATCAACATGAAAATATTCTACGAAACTAATGACATTTATACTTATGTATGCAAAAATAAAATAGAAAAACACAAATGCAGCAAAATAATTTTTTCTTTTCCCTTTATCTTACGCAATGATTTAAATTCCTGGGCATTAAAAATCTAAAATAGAATTTGAAATTGAAAATATTGTTACCTTTTTTTATTGTCCGACTTTGTCTTGTTTGCATAAGCACAGGAAGCTAAAAGAATTAGTTCAGAAGTCAAATTGATACAAGATTCCCTCAGTTTTCTTCGAAAAAGGGTCTTTTTCTCAGGGTCATATTCTGCCCCTTTCTTTTCATTCATAAAACTTGACCGTTTGACTTTCATCACTTTTGTTGAGACTAATTTCTGCCAAAATCTCTCCCTTTCAATAGTACCCGAATTCACGCGTACAAAGCATCAACAGTTGAAGGAAATTAGTTGAAAGAGAAGAAACCGGATGCCGAAATTCTTTATCACTCCCTTCCCTCATGGGACCAGTGTTGGGAAACACGGCTTTAAAAACTAATGAATACTCGTTATAAAAAAAAAACTCTAAGACTCCATTGAAAACGTGAATATTTTGCATACACATTTTTAATTTTTTTTATTCGAATTTTTATTTTGACTCGTTTATTTTCTACATAAACTACCTAATTTACCGCCAATTTGCCGCCTCCTAAGGTTACCACCCCGGGCAGGGGCCCAACTTGCCCACCCCTAGCGCCGGCCCTGCATGGAGCCTCCCAGGTTTGTCTTTGATTTTAAACGGCTGTAAACTGAACGCCCATCTTTGTAACCTAGGATTAGTACTCCCCATCATGTTTAGGTACCTTAGGTACCTGTGGTCGATTTCTATAATAAATTTTTGCTCATTTAAATAATGCTTTAATCGCTTTAGACCAAAAATTATCGCCGCTAATTCCCTTTCCACCTTGCTGTAGTTTCGATCCGCTTTAGAAAATTTTTTGCTTAGGAAAACGAAAACTTCCCCCTCTATTCTTTGCGATAAAACAACCCCAGCACCCACCTCCCTCGCGTCCGTTTGCAGGATGAAATCCGTGAAAAAATCTGGGCAAACAATATGGGTTGGGAGACGAGATTGACTTTTAGCTCCTCGAACGCTTTTTCACATTTCTCATCCCACAAGTGATCTTCTCTTTCTTAATTTCCCCTTTCAGTGCGTCGGTCAAGGGTGAAGCTATTGTGCTGTAATTTGGGATATAATGAGAGTAGTACCCCACTAGACCAAGAAAGGATCGTACCTGTGTTTTAGTGGTGGGCCGCGGGAAATCTGCTATAACTTTTATCTTCAGAGATCACTCGGATACCTACTCCCCGAACCAATTCGATGCCCTAGAAATAAGACTTCCTCTTGAGCAAACTTACATTTAGATGGTTTCCCTTTCAGTCCCGCCTTTCTCAATCTTCCTAAAACTATGTCGATATGCTTTACGTGATCTTTCCACTCTTGGGAAAAAATGGCTATATCGTCTATGTACGGCAATGCAAACTGCTCTACCCCCCCACAAAAAATTGGGCCACCAATTTTCAAAAATAATATAGGGTGCACACACTAACCCGAACATCATCTTCTTGGGGATATAGGTGCCAAATGGAGTAACGAAAGTTGCGTATCTCTGAGCTCTCGGCGTGAAAGTAACCTTTCGACAAATCCATCACAATTACATAGGGAACCGTACTCTCACTCTTTCTACTATCTTACATATTTGGCAAAGGGAAAAACTCAGTTCGAGTTATCTCGTTCAATCGACGATAATCAACACATGGACGAGGGTCCTTATTTAGGCTTTCTACCAAAATAAGGAGCGAAGTGAAATCGGACTGTCCTATCTCTATTACACCCAGTTCTAACAAACGTTTAATTTCTTCTCGCAATATGTTAATTTGTCTCGGAGACATCCGATAAGGTTTTGTTTTAATGGGCTTGTCAGAGATCAGTTCAATATCCATTTGCATCAAGTGAGTCGTCCCAGGGTCTGGGGAAAACACGTCCTTATTTTTAGTAATGATTTGTTTTAATTCGTCGATATGAGAGGGGGATAGTTTAAGTTGCAGTTGACTTTCCCGCAAAATTTCGTGATAGTCAAACTTCGTGCATTGTTTATCAGGATAAGGAATTTCAGCGTCTCTCTCTATGTCGTCCGAGACCTCTTCTACGACCAGGCTTACCAGCTCGGGTCTCCGATGATACGGTTTTAGTAAGTTTACGTGATAGATAGTACTACGCGCGGTCCCTTCTTCCTGGTAGATCTATCATATAATTTGTATCCGAAATTCTACAAAGTACCTTTCCCGGCCCTATCCAATTCACCTCAAGTTTATTTTGTTTAGAGGTAGCTTACACCATTACCAGAGATCCCCTTCCACAAAATTCCGTTCCACGGCATCGCGATCGTACCACGTTTTCCCTTTAAGTTGGCATTCTTTCATCCTAGTGATCGCAATATCTTGGAAACGTTTGAGTCTATTACTTAACTGCAATATATATTCCACTACCGATTGACTCGTGTCTCCTTCCTCCATCCATTCCTCGTAAACTAACGTTTGGGGTGTTCTCAAATTCTTTCCCATGACCAACTCGGTGGGACTGAAACCTGTACTCTCGTGCGCGACCGTTCTGAGAGAGAATAATGCTAAAGGAAGAACTCCCTCCTAATCTTCTCCCGATTCCACGCACAAAGCCTTAATTACGTGCTTGATGGTTCAATGCACTCGCTCCACTGCATTGTTTTGGGGGTGGCTGACTGATGACCTCGTTACTTTGATGCCGAACTTATTGAAAAAGGTGGTGATCAATTCACTAGTGAAAGAAGTCCCCAGGTCGGATTGTATTTCGCGCGGAAATCCTACCCTAGAAAAGATACTCAAGAGGGCATCTATTACGTTAGGGGAAGTAATACTCTCCACCGGAATAGCTTCCGGGTACTTAGAGGCTAAGCAAATCGACGTAATCAGATATCTATTTTGCTTTGTTGAGACAGGGAGAGGTCCCACAGCATCTATATTGATTTTAGAGAATACCTCCGAAATAATCGGCACTAATTTCAGGGGTGCTTTCGCCTTATCTCTCGGTTTCCCTACTCGTTGACACGAATCGCAAGTTTTGACGAACTCCTCCACGTCTCTGTACACGTTGGGCCAAAAAAAAAAATGCCTTAGAATTCTATCTTTGGTTTTCGTCACCCCCAGATGCCCCCTATTTCGTCATGGCTAAGTTTGTTAATGTCAAGTCTAAACTTTATGGGTACGCATAGCTGTCGGACTTCCTCCCCTCGCTTAGTTCTCGCGACTCTAACTAATTTCCCCCTGATGATCTTAAATTCTTTGTCTATTCCTGTTTGGGCCTTATCCCATAATGGTTTCAGATAGGGGCATTTTCTTTGTTCCTCTTTAAATTCAACACCGTTCACTTCCACTAAACTCTTCCCCTCCTTCTCCTTCAACAGCAGGAATGACAAGGCTATCGTCTTCCCCTCCCTCGGACGGGGGAATCCGTAAGCTCAAGCTGGCGCTCGTTCAATACCACTCAATCCGTCTCTTTTTCTTTCTTAGGGGAAAGGTTGTTTTTTTTTTTGCCTTGGTATAAAACTCCCTTTTCTTCGTTTTGATTTTAATTTTAGCCAGAGGCAAATCTTATCTAACGGGCTTTTCAACCAAATGCATTCACCTAGAAGGTCATTTTCATTGATCCAACTCCGCGGACAGACGTCTATGGATGACCTCGAAGACCTTAGACATACGCGATCTATGCCATTTATTTCCATGTTCATTTTGAATTTTTTATATATAAATGGGTCATCATTCCCGGTTTTTAAAGTTAAATTAGCTAGCGTTTCGAAATTATTTTTCCTTAATCTGGGGCAGACTGGCTTTATGTGCTCTGTCTCATTACAGTAATAGCCTATTATGTGCTTCCTTCGCTCAAATTGACTCTCCCCGCCCTGGGGCCTTCTCTCCTAATTTGAGAACTCCCATGGCTTACCTCATGCTTATAAGGATCCCTATTCAAGGGCCCGACATTTTTACCCTTACCACTAAAATGAGCTGATTTATTTTTACTTTCGAGAGGCTGTTTATCAAAGGTTCTACTCTACCATGTTTTCGTCGGACCTATTTTTTTATGTACTCTTCTAATCGCCTCAAAATGGTCTGATTTCACAGCTAAACTTTTAGCCTCCTTGAAACCATCCCACGAATCTAGAAAATGGTCTACTAATTCACTTGGAGCTCTTTTTTTATTTGTTCTGTCACTAGTAGCTCTTTCAATGCGGCGAAATCGTCCACTTTCATCCCAGTTAGCCAGTTTTCCAGGTAGGACCTTAGTTTGAACACTAAATCCGCCCACATTGCCCCTGGTCTGCGTTGATGCGGCTCAAATCTATCTCTAAGGGCTATCGGTGCGAGTAGGAACCGGGCCAAGAGCAGATTTTTTATGTGGGGGTAATCGTCACTTTTCTCTAAAGGTTCTTTTGCTACTATCCCCGCGATTTCCAACGGAAATAAAGGAATGAGTTGGGAGACCCATCTATCCTCAGCCACTTTTTCTTTTTTCGCCTGCCTTTCAAATATTTCAAAAAATAAATTAATGTCCGCATTCTTAGCATCGAACTTAGGCACTAAGTCTCTCAAGTTAACCCGTCTATTAACTCCCTGTCCCTCAAGATCAGTTGACGATACACTTATCGTATCCGTACCATTAGCTAATTTCATTTTTTCCAACTCAAATGCGCTAATTAATTTACGCTCCTCAAATTCTCTAGTTTCGCGGTTTTCCTTCAATTCCCTAGCTTCCCGTTTTTCCGCCAAGATACCCTCCAACAAACTTTTAACCGATTCTTCGTTATAGTCTTCACTCTGACAAATTCGATTCTTAATTTCTGACTTGGTTAGAGAACTATTGACTTCGACTCCCAAATCTATCGCAACCTCTAACAATACTTCTTTTGTTTGCTTTAAAAGAAACGCTATCATGCCTTAATAAATACAACACTAAATCCAATCTCAATTGTCACTAATACAATTCATATATTCAACGTAAATCAACACTACACTATACTTAGTTGTACTACACAAACTTATACAAATACCCAGCGTAACTAACCGTACACTAGACCTAGACTTTAATTATACTTCACAAAATTATACTCATAACTAACATAGCAATAATGTATTGCTGCCCCGATACTATACTCAAAGAAAAAGACTGACCTTAACATTGCAGGTGGAAACACTGAAAACATCTTCACCCTTCTCTGGGAATAAACGGAAGGCAGGCACTTCGCGGGCACTCTTCACAAGCAGGAAATTACAGGAATTCCGGGAACCCTTCCAGGTGAGCACGCTTCCTTAACACACAGGCACAGGCTTCTTGTTGCAGGTAATTCGAGGACACACACTTCTTTTCAGGTTGTGCGAGAATCAGGAGGGCATAACTCCATACGGCTGGCTTTTTATCTTTTCTTCTAAATAAAGGGTTCGAGGCATCTATTTATCGAAATGCCTATCCCACCGCTGCCACCATATTAGATCTTGCTGTAACGTCGTGAAAAGGTAGCGTAGAAATAAAACATCACAGCAAGGTTGTGGGAGTAAAAAATATACTTTTAATTTTTTTCTCCAATAGAATAATTAAATTAAATTAAATTAGATTATGCCGTTGATAGTCACTGTGCCTAGCCAGTATGGTAGCCCCTTTTCAAGTCGTTCTCTCCACAGCTTGTCTCGGTACAGTTCGCAAGGCGTTTTTTCTTATCCGCGTCCAGGATTCATCGTCAACATCACGATCCAAAACTCCGAGATCCCTCCTTTTCCGCTTTCCGAAAACGACCAGCCCTCGCCTTTTTCGATCTTTTTTTCCTCCCCTTTTTCAGTTTTTCCAGACCTTTTAAAACACCAGGCGCAGTCCATTTCTCACCCCTCACACTTTCTCATTGGTGGGCCCAAATGAGTCGATCCCTGATCCCCAACTCATTAGAGCCCATTAGCGCATAATCCGCCAATCGTCCTCTCCCCTGGTTTCTTCACAAACCTGCCAACGAATACCACTGTCATCATTTTACCGCCTTTGATGACAATTCGCCATTGTATATGTAAGGCGACAGTCAGCTGCCCCGGAAGCGATCTCGTCCACATGGCCAGACTATTGTATGTCCAGTCGCACTGGAACCAAAGTCCAAACTCTAAATAAACGATAATGAGCCCCAGCTGTACATGCACCAAAACTCAGTCTAGTATTGTCCTGAAAGAGTGAAACTCGTTTCGAAAGAGGGACGTCACAGTACTAAGTTATTGTACCAAAAAATATTCTTTATTAGCATGTTAAGATAAAAATGATTAAAAGTTATATACTACTCTGATTATTAATGGCTATTTTATTCAAAACAGAATTTTAATTGGTTTAATTCAAAGATAAGAAAAGAGTGGTAATTGAATTACTTGTACACAAGAATGCTTACATGTAATCACACATTTTCCAGTTCCTTCATCGACCTTCTGTTCTTCAATGAGATCTCTGGGTGAATACCAACGGACAAAATCTTCCAGAGCTGCTTTGGGATTGGCTGCCTGATTGGGGAAAAATATTCATTACTTACTTAAATTACTATTTTTATTTTGATAAATATTATGAGAAAAAATATGTACTTTGAAGGCCTCCATGTCAGAGGTGAGGGAAGCACTCTGCATACGTGCTCTAAGAGCAGCACCCTCAGCGTGGGTCCCCAATTGCACCAGAACATCTGCTTGAGCCTCCAGAAGATCCTCTGTCAATGGAGCAGGTTCCTGAAGTACAGAGGCTGCATCAACAACACAGAAGTGAAAAATCTTGTTTTACACTCATTGCTACACTGCGAAAAGCCGGTATTCAGAACGGAGTACAAAATACTCACTTTTGAATACGTCACATACTCAAAATAGCTCCGATGCAAACATACTCAAATTTGAGAAAAGCCCATTCTCATCTTTGGCATCGGCTACGTACTCAAAATTGTAAACATCGCATACTCATTTTTGAACCTGTTACTGGATCAAATTTGAGAATATAACAGCTAGATGAGTGTGTAATGCACTTATTTATGAGTATTTATGGGTCAAATATGAGTTTGTATGTTATTTATTTTCGATACTGTTGTATCCAATACGAATTTTTAACATAAAAATATACATCAAATCAAATTTAAAGGGATCTAAATATGCGATACTTAAGTTAGTAAATTTCATTTTTTTCCATCTTATATATTATTTAATTTACATTTTATGAAGTTTTTACCACTTAACTTCGAAAATCTAAATTCCTTTTGCATTTATTGTGTTACAAAAGGTACTTTAGTATCATCGCAAAAATTCCAACGTTCAAGATAATTCGCCATGTCTCGTACGCGTTGAATTAGCAACCATGTACTTAATTTTATATGCTGTCGCCAATACAACAAAAAATTTTACTTTAAGAAAAAAAAAAATACAACTATTATTTGATCAAAAACTTTGTCTTCGAACTTATACATCAGATTTAAATCTTTGAAAATAACAAAAATAGATTCGATGAAATAGTTAAACAAATTTGTAAGCATTTGAACTAGTTCCAGAAGCAATTTGGTTTATTACAAGTTATATTTATGTTTCTAAAAGAATTATATTGTTTCTTTTAAAATCCTATACAAGCAGAAAATTAACTTTTATTTAAATTCAGTCTTTCAATAATAAGTTATTAGAAATATCTTGGAAACGTTAGGATGAATAACAGACTTTATATCGTAAAAATTTCAAAACAAAGTAAGAAAGAAATAGTTCTTTACATATTATGTAATGAAGAAAAAGCCTTTTGACTAAAATAACACTCATTAGGCCCAGGTGTGTGTGTGTAAGTACTTTTTTATGAATTGTTTTGTTTAAATAGAAACACATTCATCTAGATGGAAATATAGAAAAATCCATTGCAATATATATTACAAATTAAGCTAGTTTTTTATTCATATCAACTGATTTTATACTCTCCTATCACCAAAGAAAACAAATATTATAGTTTTTAAGTTAATGTTTTTATAATCAAAAATTAAAATACTTAAAAATTTCAGTCCTTAGAAGAATGTAAGAACAACTAAAACAGTAGAACCATAATCCAATATACAGCATTTTATTTTCAATGCCTCTTTTTTTTCAATGATTCACTGTAAACAAGAAAAATAAAACAAACCAAAATCATATTTTTGAAATATTTATTCTGGAAATTGGACATATACATATCATACATTCAAAAAATAAACAAAAATATAAGTGAGATTTTTGAAACAACATACCTTCATCCATAAGTTATTTTTTATAAACACTATACAATCGATACTATAGTCAACTCCATTGTTTTAATGTAATATATATTGAATTATTTGCTTACTAATAGAAATGAAATTAATGCAAATTAAGAATAAAGCATTCATCATCTAAAAACATGATAACAGGTTTAAAAAGTATGATTTTCTAAATATTACACATGAAGGCATGTATTTTTTTGAAGTTCACATGTATAAAAACTACTGTTCAAAAATACCACACATTGGAACAATATATATATCAGTACACTACACACCGAATATCTTTTATAGGCATGGTTTTGAAATTGCTGCAAATAAGATTTTGGTATCCAATAGTTTTCAATCTAAGATGATGGTCTCGCAATAAGAACTCAACATGAAAATAGTTTAAAAGAATGGCTTATTCCTGACAAAAGAGGAATTACATTATGAAGCAAAAATGTAAGTACTTTTTTGTAGAAAACCAATTAGAAAAATATGGGTGCCAGGATTTAAAAAAAACAGAACACAAGGTATTTAGAAATGCCAGGAAAAACTATGGAAATTGGAATGTGGGGAAAATGGAAAAATAATAACTACATTTAAAAGCGTGGGGTGCTTGATATCAATTGCTATAATTTCTTAATAGTTCTATTCTGTAATACAAAGTTAGTGTAAAAATGTAGTACAAGGGTCCCCCACCCTTTTACCACAATGACATTAATTTTCTCGTTAATCATTTTGTTCTAAGAAAGTAAGTGCTGTTTTTTTTTCATCTTAAATACGTTTGATTAATTTTTGTATTGGGTTCAGTCCTAGGAGAGCCCACACCCTTGGCAACAAAACCAAAAAAGCGCCAAGCCAGAGTGAGATGGCGGCAAGTGAATATAGCGGGACAAGGTGGATCGTAATGAAAATATATGTTAACAATACAAAAATTAATCAAACGTATTTAAGATGAAAAAAACAGCACTTACTTTCTTACTGCTGATCTTTTCTGAGTGGAGGCTACAGCATGACAGCGGATTTTAACAAAAGCCTTGAAGGCCTCATTGTTAAGAGAATCATGGGAGTGCGGCCATAAATATTCTGCGAGGTAATGGTCGAACATACCCATTCAAAATCTCCATCCAAAACAGCACTCTTTCGTTCGTATAATCCCATTCGCTCATTACATTTAGAACATTCATAATTCAAAGCAATCAATCCTTCCTTCATACACCATTCAATCAATTTTTTCTTACATTTTGCATTCAACAAAAAACAAAATTCAAAGGTATATCCACTCACATACGTGCCATACTTCCAGCCCGGGGCCCAACAACAAAATGACACAATTCGATATGCCCGCTGACCAAATACAAAAATTCCAGAAATAGTTAGGTTTACCATACATAATGTATCAAAGTAGAGTTACCAAGATGGTGTGCAATTATCACCAACCAAAATAATTTGCTCCAAGGGTGTGGGCTTTCCTAGGACTGAACCCATTCTTATATTAAGATTTACTTTTTAGTATGATTAACTATAAAAGCATTTTTTTTAAAACTATGGTGTTTCATGTATGTCAGACTGAACAGATTTCAGTACTTACGTATTATCAAAACAATCGCCAACTCTATTAATAATTCACTGAATTGACAACTCCCCAATTGGTACTTACGTCTTATTGGCGACATTATATGAAATGAAGCACCTAGTTGCCAATTTTCAGTGTGTCATCGGGGTTGCCAACTTGGTGAGTTATTAATAGAGTTGGCATTTGATGCGATATTTCATAAGTACCCCCCAATTTCCTGTGTTGTACATGCTGAATTAGCAACCAGGTGCTTCATTTCCTATAACGTTGCCAATAGGTTGCAATAATATATAAGTAGGGGAAACCTGTGTACCTAGGGCCATATTTTTTCAATGCACAAAAACAGAGCCCCTGGCCTGTTTAAAAATGTGAAACTAATATGCACTCATCATTATACTAACTATCATCCAATTGTAAATATAAGAACTTAAAATATTAAATTCTGTGAAATAAAAGGTTTTAAAAAAATTCACAAATGGCCCTAGGTACAATATCATTGTACGTAGGGCCTTTCCCTGAAAGTTAGGTTTCACTCTGTAATCAATAGAAAACAAACATACACATATGAATTTAATAAAAGAAACAATATCAGCTCTCTCTAATACATTGATTTATCATGTAACCATTTAAATTGCAATGTGCCAAATTATTAATGAATTGCACGTATTTTGATCCAACATTTAATTTTAAAAACTGGTTCCAAAAGTGAGCTGCATACATTGTCGTTCTGAAGCATCAACAGATTATGGTTTAGACAGTTTGAACAGAATATTTCTGTTGCCAGTTTTATAAGTTTCTTCTTTATCATAAAGAAACTTATTTGAACGTGCAATATTCTTCAGAAACTTAACACTCTTGTGTTCTTTTTTAACATCTATTACTTCTGCCATATAAAAATGTTTAGTTTTTTTGCCTTGTATTTTTGTTAAACAAAAGTCCCCTTTTCAATACTATCAGTTACTGTAGAATTTGCATCATCAGTGGAATGTGAGAATCTTCAATATCTGATAATTCTTATATTATCTGCATTAGGTTTTGACCATTTTATTCAGTCAGGATTTCTAGGTATCTAAAAAAGTTAGGAATTTATAATTGCTCATTAAGAGAAAAATTTAATTGAAATATAAAAATCTGATTTAGAATTATATTATTTTTATAACTATAAAAAATTGGGGGTTTTTTTTGTTAATTAAATGCATTCTTATGTTTGTATAAATAAAATAATCCTGAAAAATAACAATAATGGTAGCTAAGATATTTTTTTATAAATCAAGCATGTTGAAAGTTTCAGAACAAAAATATACACTCCTCTCATTTTAATAACATCCAATAATAATAAAAACTTGACTAAATCAAAATGGTTCAGATAATTAAGACCATTTTTCTTTTTATCATGAAAACTTTTTCAATAAAATAATAACATAAAGAATATTAATTGCAATTGTACCTAGGTACAAGGCAACTATGTGGCCCCAGGTACAAGACTAGGTAATTTTATACAAAATGTCTTCTGCAAAAAATCCACATGGAGAGAGGATTTATTTAAAATCTTATTTAGTACTTAATGCTACAAACAAAATTATGTACAAGAAAAAAAAAATTCAAAGAAAATTTTTGACTTACTTTGTACAACAATAAAAAGAGATGAGCTACAGAACTTTACTTCGGACTATGTAAGCATGTTTTACATTTATAACTAACCACAACTTTCTTTTGAAAAATTTCAAAATGAATGCCAAAGTAGGAATTGGTGTTCCAACTCACCCAACTGAGTAATAAAACTTAGAACTAGGTATTATTCAAATAAAATGGGGTGGCCCTAGGTACACAGGTCTTCCTTACTCAGATTTCTTATGTTTTTTTTTGTATGTAACATGCTTTCATACAAGAGTTTTTGTACCAAAGGTGTATTAATTTTTGGTACTTACATATTATCGCAACTTTATTGTCCAGATTATATGAAATTAAATACGTGGTTGTGTCAATTAAGCATGTACAACACGTGGAGGATGATGAAGTATTCTGAACGTTGGCATTGTTGCGATAATATGCAAGTACCTAAATTTTCTCTACCTTCCTTTAGGACCAGTTGATTTTCTCTGTTAAGCCTAAGTCCATTTCAAAATTCATGTAAAATCCTTGCTCTAATAAAATATCCCAAAAAATTTATGGTTCATAATTATTCCAAATTCCATAAGTTCTAGATCACACAGGCATGATCACGGGACTTAGAAAAGGGAAGATTTTCAGATGAAGAAATTCTCTTCACGGTTATGAGAAAGAATGAAATGTATAACAGCAAGTATGATTCCTCTACTGAAATCGATTCTAATTTAGAAGAGGGAGACACTGTTGAAAATAAATGCTTTATATAGAGAGAAACAAAAACATTTGGGAAGAACGTAATTTTAAAGGAGACAACTGGTACACATCTTATCCACTTTCAGATGAACTTTTGAAGAAAAAAAAATATTGCTGGAACAATAAGAGAAAATAAAGAAATTCCAAATTTTTTTTTAAATTTAAAAAACAAAGTTTACTCTTATATGTTTAGTTTTAATAAGATAAAGGTTTTTAAAAAAATTAAGATCCCGTGAAAACATCGCACTCACTCACGACTAGATTAAAGGAGTGTATAAACAATGTGCTGAATGCCCTTATAAAAAGAATAGAAAAACTAAATTTAAGAGTGAAAAATGTAATAAACATAATGTATTTCCTACTTTTTTTTTTATACAAATTTTATGGTATAATCAGAACCTAAACATCCTTGGGGGTGTGAGATATCCTGCGCAAGAACTTTAGGCCATTTTTTTCGCATGAGTGATGCAGGGTTATAAGATAAATCAGTACTTACATACATGGCAATAATTGTTGGCAATACCAATTTCGCATGTGTCATATGCGCTGAATTGCCAATCATATGCTTCATTTCATATAATGTCGCCAAAAGGTTGTGATAATATGTAAGTACTGATAAATCCAATTTAAACAATGTCGATCAATTATTAATAAAACAAAATAGTCGTTAAATATTAATCAAGAACATTTAATATTTATATGTAATGTCTAAAAATAAAAAGCATTCTTGAAATATAGATTACATTCAATTTTACTAACTAATTTTGCTCATTCTGTAATTTCTGTTCAGTAAATTTTGATTCTTTCAATATTCGAAAATGAGAGTGAAAGGAATCATAAAGTATATTGAAATTGTTGAAGCTCTTTAAATAATTTTTTATGAGAACTTTTAATGCATTTTCCATAAATTTACTAATAAGCTAAAAAGGTTCTTTAAAACTTACCAAGAAATTAAACTCCTAAAAATTATAGTTTAAAAAAAATAAAAAACACTTTTATAGTTAATCGAACTAAAAAGGAAAAAATAATTCTTAATATAAGAATAAAATGATTAGCGAGACAATGTCGTGATAAAAATGTGGGGTGCTCAATATCAATTGTTATAATTTCTTACTAGTTCTATTCTGAAATGCCGAGTTAGTGTAAAATGTAGAACAAAAGCACCCCACGCTTTTACCACAATGACATTAATATATATTTTCTCGTTAATCATTTTATTCTTACATTATGCATTATTTTTTACTTTTTAGTTTAACTATAAAAGTGTGTTTTTTTGTTTTTTTAAACTATAATTTATTTTTCATTTTTTAGTTCGATCTACAATAAAAGCATGCTTTTTTAATTTTTTAAACTATCATTTATTTATTTCCATTTTCAAAGAAAGTGGGCAATTGTTTATATTATAATAATAAATTACTGACATGAGTGTTTTCGCTTTAGAGTTGTAACAATCTTTCAGTCACCAAATCTGGAAATGGGAAATTGTTAATCGTCATGATCCTTATCAGGACAATGGAACAAAATTATTCTATTGTCATCAGTCCTTGAAAAGTGTGCAAAATTTCGAATTAATCAGACCTTTTAGAGTGGGTAAAAATATAGTTCAAAGATTCCGTTACATACAGGTGAAGCTTATAAAAGAGTCTAAAAAGATTACTAATTGAAAACGAAAATTTATTTTGTTAACTTGCCTTTTTCAAACCATGCAAGGCATTTTCGAATTCAATATGAAAGTAAAGTTAAAATTATTAAGATGATCAACCATTCTCCTTTTATAGATCCTGTCCTTCCTCGAAAAGTGTCCTCCTTTTTTCAATATTTTAAAACAGATCTGTTAATCTCTGTATTCAGAGATGAACCAAACATGTTTCCAATATGTCCAATATGTCTGAAACAAATATCACAGGAAATAACGGTTTTCAATGGTGTTTTTGGACTTTATCACAAGTAAATTGGGCAGATATAGAAAACTGTGTTGATTTTTTTATCAAAAGAAATGCCTGATATTAAAATCATTGACAATGGTCAGTTTGCAGACTGAATGTATATTTAAATTATAATAAAACTGAAACAATTGGAAAATCAACATGCTGAAATTGATAAGATGGATTGAAATACTTAACCATTTCAAAAATAAGTACATCACATAAGAAAATTTAGTTATTCTTTTTTAATTTACATTGTGCTGCCCTGGAACTAATGCACCAGTTGAGTCTTTTCAGTTCGTAATTTATGGACAAGTCAGAAATCAAGATTGAATGTTGATATTTTTTAGTTGCAGTACTTATAGTAAAGATGAAAGGTAATTTTTGCTCCGAAATTTCCGATAAATTATAAAATATATCGAGAAACGAAACAATGCATTTTTGTTTGAATTAATAAAATGTTTCACGCATTTACGTTGAAACTTTTTCTTAAATTTTTCGTTCTCCTTTTCATTTTAAAAATCTGGTCACCTTAAAAGTATTCCAAAGTAACACAATTATTTGCCTGAATAATTTAAACAAAATGACTTATTATGAATCAAGTAAATTATATTACATTTATAACAGTAATCCGCCAAAATAAGGTGAATATTTATCCCATTAAATTTTTCGTTCAAAGGCAGTTACTTAAGAAATACAAATGAGTACATTTAACTCAAAAATCAAAACAATCTTGTACTCATGTGTTCTTCCGCGGGTAGCGTGGTAGATACAAAAAATAGTTCGGAAGATTTATGAGAATTAAATTTGTTGTTAAGCCCCAATTATCAAAATATGTAGCCGATATATTAAAAGAGTTTCTGCAATCCTGAATATCTTTTTTAATTTTTCCGAAAGCATTAATTAGCATTTTTGGAGATTTTGAGTACATATAAGGAATCAAATTCAATCAAGGCATGCAGTCAAATCTGATGCAAACATTCTCATTTCAAAATGAGTATGTTTACGTACTCATTTTTGAGTAAGTCTTTTTTCTCCGTGTAAGTAATTGGGGAATCATACTAAATTGAAAAGGAAGGTTATTGGCAAAGAGTTTGTATTTCTTTGATTGATAGCATGGATAAAAGAAAATATTTTTGTTATATGCAAGCTAGGTGAAATTAAAGCTAACTTAAATCATGTAACTGTGTTACACTCAATAATAAGCTGTAATGAACTCAAACTTATATGAATATAATTAAAAATGAACATATTCATATAAGTTATTCCTTTTATTAGGGGAAAAATTTTTGTGGTAAAAGAATGAGAAATTATTTTTATACAAATGAAAATAGAGTACATTACTTGAAAGTGACATGCCAACCTGTGTGATAGGAATGTAGAGAGGCTCGTCTTCGTGGTACAGTAATCTTAAATCACCCAGCTGCATGAGGCGGCCCTCAGGAATACGTTTGCCTAAGAACAGCATGTAAACGGAGAGATCATATAAAGAAAACAAAAAGCATCTAATTAATCATTAAATTTGACATATCTAAAAGAACAAATGCACCCAGTTTTTGCACCATATATGGATCCCAAGAAATTTCAGAGGAATGAATAAATTGTGTCTATGGAAAAAAGAATGGTTCCAAATACTTGAAAAGTAGCTGCAAAATGCTGGAATTTTATTATTTTTATGTGATACATTTTATTTTATAAATATTACACATGCAATAAAATGTTAAAAATTGCTTATAATTATATTTCATGTAAAATCTTGTATGTTTACACATAATGATTATTGATCACTGATTTAACTATCATTTATTGACTCTTGCTAAAAATTGATAAATTTATATGTGAAACATTAAGATACTTTTCCTAATATCTAACTTAAAATACTATTGAAGATAAAAGCATTTCTTCATGTATTGAAGTATTCTTTTGAGAAAAATTTGACAGTAAATTAAGCTAAAAGTTATATATGACGCACCAACTAGTGAAGTGATTTGGAAGAGCAATAAGAAAGTGTTATCACACATACAGAATTTTGATGAATCACGAGTTAAGAAAAAACTAGTGTAAAAAGAGAGAAACGAAATTTAATTACTTATTTTTTAAAACATTTTTTACATTATATTAAAACCCTACAAAATTTTTCTCATGTAAAGATAGAATTTGGGTATACTTCTTCACAAAATGTTTGTAAAAAGAATAAAAAAATACACAATTTCAATTTTCTTTACTTCAATCAATACAGGATAAGTATTCAGTAAAACAATATTTTTTGGAGTTGTTAAACATCACTGGAGGAAAATGGTTATAAAAAAATCCCTTCAAAAATTGATATCAACAAATCACTTAACTACAATGAAAATATTCATTTACTTGGAGAATTTTCTTTCAGTTATTCTTATTTTTTTAAATGAGTAATAAATCGAAATATAGTGATTTCAAGTAGGGTGGAAGAATGACTCACGGCGTCCATCGTAGGAGGAGAGAGACGAGGTTTCCGGGCACTCATAGAATTCTTCGTCTTCGCTCTCACTCACCTCCTGTTGTGCTTCAGCCTCCGCGGCTCGCCACTCCCGATTCTTCTTGCGTTGGATGCAGCAGTTCAGCATCTGTCATATACAAATTGGGGAAAGGCATTTTAAATAAAATAAAAAAATTTCTTAAATTAATACTGTGAAGGTCTCCTTGGACCTCACTTTGAGAACGAGAATAAATAGGAGTCATGTAAGAACCAGTAGCCATTTTTATAAACAACTTTCTTTATTTGGTTATCTTATCCAAATAGAATCAAAGACTTTTTAACAAATATATCTAACTAGTATTATGAGGTTTTAAAGGTAATATCCTTTAAATTAACTTAATTAACGATCCAATTAATTAACAATTAAATAACGATCACGCAGAGATTACCACGATAAGAGATCCCAGAATTATATTCTATGTTCTTATTGAACATTTAATTTTAATTTCATTCGCAATAATAAGACTAATATTTACCACACTGCAATTCAGCTCAGCTCAGCTTTTATCTGAGATTAAATCTTCCAACAAGAAATCTTCAATTTAACTTCACTATAACTTTCTGCTTCAATCTCTATCTCCTACTGCTCTAACTTTACTATTCCATTTGACTTAAATACTTTATCTAATCTGCATAACAAGGAATCCTGTCCGCTTTTTGGAGTTGATTGGAAATAGGTAGGGAATTAAATTTCCCTAAAAAGGACGACTCAGAAGGTTAGTGATAAAGTTCCGTATAGATTTGTCACAAATACTATTTGACAAATTTACTCCTTCATTACTTGGAAAAAAAATGATTGTCCTACTGTAATTATTTGTATCCTGATGCATGTGTATTGGTATTGAATGGGTCTGATGGTCAAATTAGATTCACAATTTAACAATCAGTCTGGGAACAATGAAATGTTGTGGATAAAATCCTTATTTAGAAGAGAGAAAAGCCCATGTGCATTATCAAGTTTATAAAAAAGTTATTTGAATATTACAATAACAGAGAAAATATGATTCACTGTTTCTTTAATTGTCAGGATCTTCCAATAGAAAGCCTAGCACACAATAAATAATTCACTTTAAAGTCTAAATAATTTTTAGTTTGTTTCTAATTTCAGACTCTAATAAGCCCGTTTTTTACTCTCAGGATTTATTAGTGATACAAACGATCATTGAAAATAATCATTTTACACTTATTAACTATTGAGTTTTTTGATTTCCTATTATCTTTATTACATATTTTCAAATGAGAACAACAAAAAAGTTAACACTGAAACAACTTCAAAAACACTGCAACACCGATAAAAAAAAATCATGTTTCAATTTTTTACATCTTTTTCAGTTTGTTTCTATTTCCAGACAAATGGGCCCTTTTTTCACTAGCTTGATTTAATTAATGATACAAAATTGTTCAACATAACCATTTTGTGTTTATTAACTGTTCAAACTTTTTTTATTTCCAATTATCTTCATTACATATTTTAAAAATAAAAATAAAAAAATTCAAAAGCACTGCAACATTTTTTTAAAAAAAAATAATCATGTTTTAATTTTTAACGACCATTAAAATATCTACAATTAATATTCCCATCAAACTATCTAAAAATATTTGTCTGCTTGAAAAATAAATTTGAATAGCTTTTTCTGAACCTTTTTATTTAGAATTCATCTGAATGAATTTAAAATGGATGTTTTTTAAGATATCTGAAGGAAAAAATATACTAATGCAGACAGAGAAGAAATAAGTGGGAATCGCATTGGCCCCTCTCCTTCCACCCGTTTCTTTTTTCAAAATTAATCATTTTCCAAAAATTTGGGGGTTAACGAAAGGGGTTTTTTTCTATTCTCTCCAGTTTAATCATTATTTATTTTAAGTTTAAGAGTCAAGTTACAAGCGAATTCGTGATTAGCGATATATTTTTTTGCACTCCTTAATGTTCCAACTGCTAGATGGCGAAAGCAGACAGTTTCCCTCAGGCGGAGTGATAGTTCGGTGGCTTGAGATCTGGTAGGCACCATTGTGCGGGAATTTCTTTCAATGCTGCTTATATTTTTGCACAGAACAAATAACTGCGCCTAATTTAGAAGCTACAGGAAATCAAGTTATTAGTCCAGAGATGGATCATTTGTGCTTAATGAATGATTTCTGATTCATCACAGCTGCTAGAAATTTTATATTAGTTGTAACACATTTTTGCCAAAACAAAAATAATTCATAAACTTTAAAATATTCAAAATTTACGTAGCTTTGTGTTATTTTTAAGATCAAAGGCATGCTAGAAAAGTTAAAATAAAAGCGTTTTCAAGATCATTTGTAACAACAATGATAATTAGTCGAGAAAAAACTTGACATCGTCTTGCTTGGTGAATTATTTAATTGAAAAGTAGATTTTAAAAAGAGAGGTAGGCATTTTAAGGAAATTAAAATGTATATTTCTTTTATTGGAGGTTTTTCAAAGTTTATTAGAGTTCTTTTCATGAATCCTAATTACCTGAAGTTTCTGATGCAGAAGGCAGTGTGTCATGTTGGGCGAGCCAGGATCCAAGCTGTAATTCAAAAAGGGTATCAATTAAAGTGACACTGAAACTAAAGTTATTCAGATGAAACGGTTACAATATTATCGGTGCTCTAACTGCATTTTACTGTCACAACTATTTAGAATAATATATATCTGGTTCCCTCGGAGAAAAAAATATGCATGTAAAAAGAATTTTAGTTTAAAAACAAACGAAGGAAAAATATTTTTTAAAAAAAATTATCACCTACAGAAAATTAAGACTGCGGAAAAGAAAAAATGTTAAGAACAAACATATAAATTATTGAATACGATGGACATACTAAAAATTAGATCAAAAAATTCCTTTTTTCTCCCTCAGGAAGCTCACCTATATAGCAAGAGTAAAAATTCTTCCGAAGGCAAAAAAAGGGGGTCACAAAAAAATAATAAATTTGAATTTTAACATGTTAATTGCGCTGTTAGCCTAATTATTGCTAATTAAACAGGAAGTTTAAGTTGAAACATAAAATTTTTACAAATAATCGTGCAGATAATTATTGGTATCCGGTGTGATAAAAATGTCTACCTTTAGCAAGTGTTTAAAAAGAAAAATTCTATTGTAAAATAAATGCAAATAATTTCAATTTACATCAGTTCAATTAGGCCCCCTTTAAAGGAATATTTCGAAGGGTCAGAAAAAATTCGACAAGCAGCAATACAAAAAAAGTATCACATTAAAAAAAAAGTACGCATATAAATTTAAAAAAATATCACAAACAGATTAAAAACTGAATTCAACCTTTCCAAGATCATTAGTAAAGTCACTAAAATAATAGAAGAGTTGGCACCAAACTACAAGTACATCCTTTTTTAGAAACCAAGCTGATTCGATGCAATAAAAATACACACGATGAATAAATATCAGATAAACCAGTTATTTATGATGTTTATTGACTTGAAAGCATCAGGAGAGCTTTTGGCGATGAACTTGGTGATTTTGAACTACAATCAAGTGACAAGGACGACATCTGAGCTGAGAACCCATTCTTTCCAAACTACCACACCACGCTAACGTGAACCTCGACAGATTAAACATGTGTGTCAGCCTTTCTAACGGATCTTCAACAACACCAGTGTTCAAATCTACGACTCGACGAAAACAACGCCGGTCACGAGTTATCATCCACCAGGGTTACTCGGAACAACTTGATTCTATCTTCTTTTTCTTTCTTTTTTTTTCAATTTAACACTGCTGAAGATCTACACCGTGGGCTATCGGCGTCAATAAAAAAATGTGTTCTGAGCATTTTTTTTTCAAACTCCTCACGTCAATTCACTTAATACTCGTTTGAACTTTACGTGCAGCATCCCGTCGTTGTTCATGAAGACTATTTTCATTTTGTGGTGTTGATATCGCACTAAAGCTATTCGGTGAATTGAGGTACACAAAACTGTTCCGACACCGCGTTCTCCAAACATAAGATTTGAGAATGCACAACATTACTCAGTAAGTATTTACCATACGTTTATAACAGTGAGGTTTTCATATGCTTATAACAAAGTTTTATTTATGTCGCATTATTAAAGTGAGGGCTTTTGGCAACGGTGCCTTTCATTTTGAGCCTCGCTCGACACCTGAGCTCTCTCTAACGGGAGGCCTCGCAGATTTAACTTACATCTACGGTGGATTCAGTGGCACCAGGATTCGAACCTGAGACACTCTGGCTACGAGACTACTAGGTTACCGCGTCCACGTGGAAGAAATGTTCACGATCTGAGAATAAGATTTAAACGTATAGCAGCCGCACAACTGTTCTCGGTGGAGTTAGGATTTTAAAGCAGCGGCATTTAAGTGGAGGTTCACAAGAATCAAGTGCAATGGTGATTTGCTTGCAATCTGGGCACACTTGAACGATTCATGCCAAAAAATCACGGAAATATTTTAAAAAAAGCAAGTGTCCGAATTAGGAAGGTGGTCATTTGTTTACGTGCCCTTCCGGACCGAAAGTGAAAGAAACGAGTTTCACTCTTCCTGCTTGCATTCCTCCATCTCAGAAAGCAGGCCACGGGAGCACTATTCGGGAAGGCGAGCGCGAACAGCATGCACCTCTAGGAGAGCAGGTGAGTACAGCCTTTCTTTCCACTCGGTGAGCGGGGGGAAAGTTGTTACAATCACGCATGTTTAGGATCATTCCTGCATCAACATTACGCTCATCTTCGGAACATGTTTTACAGACAAATAACACACGCGCGAAATGTTAAAATCTATCCTCACTCGCTGTTATATATCACAATGCATAGTTGTTGTACATAAATACATATTTTTTAAAAAAGTTTTCATTCTTCAGAAAATCAAATATCGACGGAAAAAATAACCCAGAATTTGTTTTAAACCACATTTTAACAATACTTTTTGGGCACTCTTCAACTAAGTTTAAAGAATAAAATATAAATTTGTTATTCTCTCCTCCCCTTTCCGCGACAGAAAATTTCTCCACCACTAATATGACAATCGCTATTTTATATCATATGCAGTAAAAACCGTCATTTTTCTTAACATACATATATTTGTATTAAAAAATAAGCCTAATTCGCCTCCTACATTGTAATGCTAAATTGACACACAACTTCACCTTGTGAATTGGAAAATGGTGTATTTATAATAAAATTACATATATGGACGTTTTATGATATAGATACGAAATAACTACAAGAATTTATTTCAATATGAAACTTTAAAAAAACTGAAAATGTATTCTGTGATACTACGTTAAGACAGTCTAAAGTTCTCTAAAATGTCTGATTTCGTTTAAGACACATAACTTTTTCGATTTACCAATAGGATTGTAAGATAAAAAAAATAGTTATCGTGTTAAATATAAAACTCTGTGAGCAACATCGTATCTGAATTAATGTTGAAGAGCTTCACATAAAACATGATTATGTTTCTAAGGTTCTTTTTCGATTTACCAATAGGATTCTAAGATAAAAAAAAATGGTTATGGTGTTAAATATAAAACTCTGTGAGCAACATCATATCTGAAATAATGTTGAAGAGCTTCACATAAAACATGATTATGTTTCTAAGGTGCCTGACTAGTGCAAAAATGTCAATTTTGATGAAAATGTCGAAATTTTTTTTTTACTTCAAATTTTATATAGTTGAATTTCTTGCTTTCTAAAAATACCTTACTTTGGTTTTTAGTTGAATTATTTACGAAGTTACAGCAGTTCTTATGAAGTGAGAGTAGCAAAAACGAACCGGAAGTTAGATAACGAAACCGAAGGTGTTTGCATTTTAATATTTTTTTGGTGCTTTATTGAAGTTATTTAAAAAATATTAATTTAGGTAAGGTAATGAGGAGACATGGCAATATTTTTAATAAAATAGTTTATTAGTTTTTTGTAAAATTTGGCAAATAAACTCGTTCATTTGTTGTCATTTTTTCGATTTACGTATGCCCTTGCGTCTCGATATTTTGTTTCATATTCAACCTCTTTTTTTGATAGAAAACTGACTTTTTAAAGATAAAATATTAATATGGAGTATTTTACTTAAAGATACAATTATTATATAAACTTAAAACATTTCGCTTAACGTTAATTCCTTTTGTGATACACTGGTTTATTGTCATTAATTAAAAATACAAATACTTCCCTTCCTAAGATCTTGTACATGGATTTGTAAAATTTGATCTGGAACGCATTTTAACTTCTGTGTGATACCCCTTACAATTTAGAAAATAGGCTCAGAAAAAAAGAAAAGCTGCATGGAAAACAAAATTACTAACGATGAAAAAAAAGGCAAAGTTATTCATATGGAGGGTTTAAAAGCTGTTTTTATAAGCTTTTTATTATAATTTCTTATAACCTTTGTGATAAGCAATATTTTTTAAAAGAAATTTTCATGAATATTTTTTACTAATAAAATTATACACACTAATAATATATATATATATATATATATATATATATATATATATATATATATATATATATATTTTATACAACATATTTCTTAAGCTCTAAGATACTTAGGGGAAATATATACTTGTTTTTTCTATGTAAAAATTATTATTTTTTAATGTAATAATGTTTTCCTAGTGTACTTTTTATACCTCTAATTTGTATTTCAGCAAACTCTCTATGTCTTTAGACGTTGAAAATAACTTACAAGAATTAAAAAACACCAAAAATTTGAAACAAATATATAATACTGATATGTGTTTGGAAAAGATTTATTCTTTTGATATAAAGAGGTTTTAAGTTTTTTAGTAGTATTTAAGATTTTGATTTTAAATCTTGCATTTTTATTTATTAATACAGCATGCATACTGTTAAATATAGATTAAGAAAAAATTGTATATTTACCTTTTTTATGATTGTTTTTCTTTGTGATGAATGCAAAATTTTTGAAAAATTTGCATTTTGTGCACTTTTTGACCCTTAATTTTGTGATAAATTGTATTTTTTCCACAGACAATAGTTAAATGCATAGATAACTGTGTTTGCCGAGGTGTGCCAAAAATTCCTAATCTTACCTCAAATTGTCCATTTTCTTAAAAAAAATACATTGGAAATTTTTTTTTCTTTCATACTCTTATAAGTTTTCAGTTAGAATGAAAGAAAAAATGAGTTTTCAGCAATATTTTTTTTAAATGTTCCCACAACTAACTTGAAAGGTCTGGCTTTAGCGTGCCAACATATATGACAACGTAGCGAAATAATAATAAAAAAGAAAAAATTATAGACAAATTTTAATTTTTCTGGAAGTACGTCTTGGATGGTTTGGAGAAAATTTAAATAAGTACCTTGCAAAATTTTAACACTATATGATTCTACGTGAATAAATTAAAACAGCATCGACATAATGTTTATTAACTTTGCTATTGGCGACGGATCTCTTAATTTTGCGCAGTGTTGAAGTGGCACCTCTCTCTCTCTCTCTTCACAATGGAATTTGCGCAACTAAATATATATAAATAGTGCTAAATATAACCTAATTTCTAGCTCATTAGGGTCTGTTTATAAAGCAAGTTTAGAGCATTTATTCAATCGAATGGATTCTTGACAAGTTTCTCGCATTTAAGTAAGATTTATAAGCATGCTTTTTTTGTTGTTCACTAAAGAATCATAGTGATGCTTGTATGTAGCATTTATAACTAACACTAAGTGTTACTCATTGACACTGGCCTTCAAAAGTTAAAGTACAACTTGTTTTTTTGAAAACGAATGATTAGGGAAACAAAAAAATGTGGAGGAAATGTGCACACATGTTATTGAATGCGACACAAATTTGTATAATCTTAAAGCAAACATGATAAACAACAATCAAAAAACAGCTCTCGAGTGAAAAATTTATTCTCGGAGAAAGCAGTGTATCCCAGTTTTAAGAGGACAAAAACGGGCTCTAAGAAGAAAAGTGTAAGTGCTGTGCATCGATGCTGCCAATTAAGTTGAAATGAGAAGCGACGGAGTCATACTTATTGTGACAACCTTAGAGGACTAAAAGCGTGTGTGGACTATTTTCTTCTAAAAGTAGCCCCAGTTATGCTCTATTGCAGTGATTCCCAAAGGGATTCCCAGGGACCACCAGAAAGTAGTCCACGCCAGTGAAAAAATATCCATGAGGAGTAAATGTGGTCCCCATTAAACCAGATCTTGACTTTAAGGAAAAATTTAATCGAATGGAAACCAGATTTCATTTAACAATTTACTAAATTTAGTGAGGTTAATTTATGGTGAATGGGTGACAGCATAAATTTAATTAAGACAAGGAAATTTAAAATCTTTCCAAAATTAAAATTAAAAGAAATATGATATTGGGCATCGCGAATTTTCTCCATTTGTCACAGACAATCTATCGGGACATTTTAAACTACTTTAAAAATTTAAATGGCATTTACTCAGATTTTGAAACCAAGTTCGATATTGTTTTTTTTATAGTAATACCACAGTAGACAATGATTTCATATAGTTACTTTGAAAAAAATCATATCATAGTAGGAACTGATCAGAATAGCCCTAACGAACTTAAAATAAAGTTTAGAAACGGATGTCAGCAAAAAGACATACCTCTTATGTGTCGTGAGCAAGTTTTGAATTGCTTTGTCTAGTGAGAGAGAGTTTGCCAATCTCAAAAACAAAAAAGAGAAGGGGATTGGACACTTACTAACAAAGGAGGGTTAAACTGACTCGATTGATATTAAATATTGAAAATGTGTTATTCATCCCTCTCATTAAAAGCATTTGTTTGCAGCTGAGTTATTTCTCGTAGCAGTTGTTTTATGTATTAATATGTGCTTCTGAAGTTTTAAACGCTATACTTGACTAAAGTTAGAAATGTAATTCTTTTAACATAAGAAGTAGTAGCAGCTGTCACAAAGGCATTGAAGTTGGTAAATTTGCAAACATTCAATATTAGGTAACCAGAAAAGGAAAAACATAGCGAGGGCAAAACCGTTTGGGAACCTCTGCTCTGTGTGAAGATTGAGCTGGCACCTATATATTCAGGTAAGCTGTGAATTTTACGAGATTACATTGTTAAATGGCGAGCTTCGACAATTATTCTGGAGGCCAGCGTATCTTCGAACAACGCCAAGGGACAGTTCTCACCCTTTGGAAATTTAAAACAATCTGCACAGACTAATTTTTTCGCGCATTGCCATCTCTACCAACAGATGAAATCATTCTTTACAAACGTCAAAGATAGATTGAAAATACCGGCAGTACGAATTCAAAAGAGAGCCAATTTTATGCTTCTTTTTCATAACCCCTTTCGTCCTGATCAAAAAACATTCAGGAGAGCTCATGTCCAGAAAAAGCAATAGTTTTTATTTATTCCTCAAGAAAAGGGGAATGAATACCCATCATTATTTTTCTGAATGTCGACTCATTGTTTACTTCAAAGCGTCATTTTAAACATACGTCAAGGGAGTACCACTCTTCAAACTTCCACACCGCGATCCCTCTACAGGGAGGGTTGACCCTACATCGTTTTCAAGTAAGAATCAACTCTTCCGTTACAAGATATCTTAAAAAGTTATCTTTGTTCCATACCTAAAATGAGCAAGCGCTTTTCTATGTGTCACATGCGCACTACACATTATTGCAGCAACGTTTTTTTTGGATAGTGTTCAATTGCATTTGCCCCTTTTTGAGAACGGAACAAGTAACCCAAAAACAGGACTTGACGAATGCTAAGACACATTTTTCTTCCAAAGAAAGAAAAAATGAAAATTTAAATAGATGAAAAAGAGAATTGTGTTAATTATTTTAAGTAAAAGGTGAATAGGATATCGAAAAAGAAAGGCTCTCTCTCACCTACCAGACGACAAGTGCAGACGCAAGATTTGTTCCACAATGTGTGATTTTCAAATCGAGAATGAACAATTTCTAATTCTAAGAATTTAAAGACGATTGTTTAAGTGACCCAACTCGTATTACATAATACATTACACTTTTGTAGGCTTTTTAACAATTCCTTTAACCTAGTGTACTTATCAAATTTGCGACTTGTGAAATATTTCTTCATTGTCGTTCAATTATTTTTTAAAAAAATTATTATTATTTTATAGTCAACTGTCGGAATAAGGTTGTCTTTGTGTCATGGCAAAAGAGAGAAAAGCGTCCTATAGAAAGTAGCAGTTGGTACATTTCTAATCTGAGACCTTTTTCTTTCCTAACATAAAACGTGATCCATATTTCGTTTCCAATGCTAAAGGAGCTATCTCGCTTGACATGCTCAAGTGAAATATTACTTACTTTGAAATCTTAAAAACGCAGAGTATCAATCACAGCATTGCAAATATTCATAAAATTGAGACATTTCTCTGTTTAAAACTGATTTCTGCCTTGAATTGGGCCAAGTATTTTTACATTATATTCCCAACATATTTTTTCAATTTTACGATTTCCATTCATTCTTTTTTCATTAATACTGTGTTTTAAATTTGAACGTTGGCTATTGACGGTGGACCTCATTGTTTTGAATCACAGTCAGATGACGAGGACAACTCCTGAGCTGTTACTCTCAGTCCAAATTTCCACACCACTCCAAAGGGAACGAATGTTTAATGTGCGGTCTTGAGAGGCATTAAGTTTCGAACCCGCGACATGACAATGCTGGCAATGAGTTCGCTGCTATGACCACCATCCATTGTTCTTACCAAATACAGCTATAGGAGAAAGAACATTTCACTATGGCACCGTACTTATCCCAAGAACACGATTAAAATCTCCTTTTGATTCTAAATTCTCAGGAACGGAAATGCAGGTCCAATTCTCACAACAGTTCATTTGGCAGCCCCAATCCCAGACACACACACTAAAAAGAATCAATTTTTGAAGATTTTTCACTCCCAACATGATATACTATATTTTTGATATTTTCATAAAGTATTTGGTTCAAATAACGCGGGCATTTCAAATTGCAGCATACCCGATTGAGGTCTTTTTTGGCTAGGAAGAAAACACATAAAAAAATAATAAAATGCCACAACAGTTAATGAACATGTTTTCCGTAATTGGTTTATTTTCCCACCGTATCTCTCCCCTTCCCGCAGGAGCCACGAAGAAGGAACTCTCTTGAATGGGAACAAAGTTTCGATACAAAATGACTTGAGTACTCGGAGCATTACTGTCCTCATTCGAAAGATCGATTGTTCACTTTCAAACTGCCCGGGGCTAGAGAACACGACGAGGGAAATAAATAAACAAAGATAACAGAAAGTTAAAGGCGATGGAAAAAGATGCATCTCGAAAGCAGTTGTCAAACAGCAAAGACGAAACTCGGGTCATTTCTACACGAGTTGGATTTATTGTTTGTTAACGACACGATGCTTACTGGTGAAGGAGACACGATTAAATGACACCTTACAACACACTTCCATATCACTCCAAACCCTCGACAGATTTAATGCTCATCAGCCCCTCTACACAATAGGTCTTAAAAGTGGCACCAGGAATCAAGTCCACGATTTGACAGGAACAACGAGCTCGCAATCACTCGGTATATTATGCGATTTCGAAGGACATAATGCTTCACAATCCCCCTGTTATTTTTTTTCACACCATGTCTTTTTATAAATTAGTATCCGTTACCCACCTCCCACGAATTAAGTAATTTTAGAACAGACATTATCAGTACGATTATATAAATAATGACAGTTTGGGGAGAAAAGAACGGTATCACCCCCCATTTTTTGAAAAATTGCAAATTATGCCTTCACATACATTCATTACAGTACACCTGTATTTTAAAAAAAGTCCAGAAGTCAAATTACACCATCAGTTTTCACTTACTCCACTATTTTTTGTAATCGAACTAATAAACATGTTTATAACACGTTTATTAACAAAAAACTCATTTTCGTTTATTTACAACTAGCTGGTATACCCGTTCTTCGCACGGGTAAATTGAAAAATTAAACAACACAGATTGAAGGAAAAAGAAGTTTTTAATGAGTTAATTTTATGTGAATTGCAAATTAAACAAAAAAAAGCTTTTTGCATATCTCAGCTAAACAAAAAAAAAAGAAAGAAAAAAACACCTTTGTTAAATTTTAAGTATGTAGATCTAATAGCTGATAAAAAGAATTTTTTTTTATTTATAATTCATCGTAACACTCTTGAGGGTCGATTTTTCAAAATACCTCCCTAAGCTGATCTCTCCTCACCAAAAGTAACACATTGTTAAAAGTTTTGCGTAATGAACGCTTAAAGTAGTGTAAATAATTTATATCTGAAAGTGTAATACATTAATATTACTTTCTGTTGTATTTATTTTATTTTAAAATTGTAATTTTTGCAAGCAACGCCGTTTCTTAAATTATAATGGCGATTCAACGAAAAACATAGCGAAATGTTAACAATACAGTCACGTTGGCAAATGCGTAGCTACTTTCGTAGCTCGAGCTTTATTAGAGCTTTGTAAGACCCGCCGTGTAGAGGTGAAAAATGCACTTTAATACTTTATCCAACCGCATTATGATTTACTGCAGTTTTTTTCATACAATATTTTTTTTGGATCACAACATTTACAAATTAAGGGATATACATAAACAAAATACTCCACTTTGTGGAAAATTTAATCCGTTAGAGCTAATAAATTAATTAAAGATATTCCACTGTAAAATTAATTATATATACCATTAACTTAAAATAAGTAGTCAAATCATTTTCTAAGGTCTTCATTAACATACAAAAACATAAGACACTCAAATTTTGAAACTATTTTTTCCGCTAAAATACTCATCATGGAACCCGTGTTGCCATATATCTTGGAAGAGTGCATTTCAAAGAATATTCCTGCTAAGTATTGGTAGAATATTCCTTCTAAGTTGGTGTGGTGTGGTAGTTAGGAGAAGAGGGTGCCAGCTCAGGTGTCGTCCACGTCACTTGACTATGGTTCAAAATTACGTGATCCGTTGCCAAAAGCCCTCGTGTAGCTGAACAGTGCGACATTAATCTTCACTCACTCTCACACTCCAAAAAATACAGTACAGTAGTTATTGCGTTTTTAAGTATAAAAATAATTATATCTGCCTATTCAATTAAAATTATAGCGTTATAATTAACTACTAATCACAAACAAATTTTGAACATTTGTTCAAATGATGCAGTGTGAAAGAGAAAGTTTATTTACTTTAAGTATCAGAACTGATAAAAGCATTTATTTGGAAAAAAGACCAATTTCTTACTACCAAATGTACATAATAAAATCATAAAAAAAACATTAAAATAAAGAGAGATTTATAACAACCTCTCCCTTCAAAACTTAATTTTATTCTGAAATAAAAAAAATTGGCATTATGTTGATCAGTGGAATCAATTAGAAGCGAGCACCTTGCGTAGCCAAAACAAAAAAAAGTTCTTTCACAAACAAAACATAGATATATGCTGACGTTGGCTTTTTTGCCGCGCAAGCTAGAATTGCTCGCAGATGGCTGAATTTTTTCCTACTTACTTGACAAATATCGTTATATTTTGGACACTTCATACAATATATTTATAAATTATAGTCTATGCTATAAATTATAGCCTATGTGCTATTCTGATGTATAAGCTATATTACTGTAAAGTTTCATTAAAATCCATTCAGTTGTTTTTGCGTGAAAGACCCACAAAGATATTCACAAACTTTCGCATTTATAATATATATTACACTGCTGGACAATTGCTAAGGACGGATAACACTATCATCCATAGCAACCACAAAATGAAAGGAAGCAAAATGTGGAAAATTAGAATAAGTGCGGGATATTAGTAAGAAGAAGTATGAGTATGCAAATTTTTTTTCCACGTCTGTTCATCACGTGATAGCGTTCATAAGAGCTTTAAAGGTTTTGACGCGTGTGGACAGTTATTGCTTCAAGTCAAAGTTTTACAGGAAAGATTTAATAGACGAACTTAAAATTTTTGGCATGTCTTCCCGACATCACATAGATGATTTTATGCGTGGCCGAATTACTGGAAAGATCGAAGAAGGGCGAAAAATAACAGATGTTGCCAGGGTGTTTGACATCGCTCACAGCGTTGTTTCACGGCTGTGGAAGTCATTTAAAACTACTGGAATGTGTAGTAGACGGCACGGGGGAGGTCGTGTTAGAAGTACGACGCCTGCAGAAGACAGATATATCGTCCTATCAGCAAAAAGGAACAGGCGCATCACAGCTCAGCAGGTGGCAAATCAGTTTCTTGCTGCCTCAGGAAAGCAGATCTCCCGAAAAACTGTTGCCAGACGTTTGAGGGGAGGAAGACTATACGCACGCAGACCTGTTGTGTGTGTCCCATTGACCAGACAGCACCGTACTGCCCGTTTGCAATGGTGTCGTGAGCATCACAATTGGACTGAACAGGACTGGGCATGCGTACTATTCTCAGATGAGAGTAGGTTCAGTCTGTCATCGGATTGTAGACGCCAACTGATCTGGCGCGAGAGTGGTACTGCTTATCATCCAGAAAATATCCGGGAAAAGGACCGATATCCGACATGCAGTATCATGGTGTGGGCCGGCATCATGATCAATGGCCGCACACGCCTACATGTGGTTGCGAATGGGACTATGACGGGCCAACGATACATTGATGAAGTTCTACTTCCTCATGTTCGTCTTTTCCGTGGTGCTGTCGGTGATAAATTTTTTTTATGGACGACAACGCAACATGTCATCGAACACTCGCTGTTCAGGATTGTCTAGACAGCGAGGGTATTCAACGTCTCGTATGGCCAGCGCGTTCTCCAGATCTAAACCAAATTGAAAATGTGTGGGATGCTTTGGGGAGGCAAGTTGCTGGTCGAAACTATCCTCCGACAAACAAGAACACCCTCATCCGTGCACTCACAGAGGAATGGGATAAATTGTCTCAACAGCTGCTGGATAATGTTGAGCAAAGTATGGTACGACGTGTGGAATGTTGCATCACACTCCACGGTGGACATATCCCATACTGATACCTTTCTTTAAGGTGCCTTCTGACTTTTAGATGCATTGTTCCATTTCTCCGTACGCAGATCAAATGAACATTTTTTTTTCTTTCAGACGTTTCACAGCTTTTGAACTTTCTAGAACAATAAATATTCTTTATTCTAATGTCTGAACAGTGTGGCAACTATATTTTATCCTACTAGGCCTCATGTCTCGCTTAATGTTATGCTACATAGCAATTGTCCAGCAGTGTAGATTAGATTCCAATGCTAAAACAGAACACAAAAGTAATTTTAAAGTTTTTTTTAACTCCATAAAACCGTCCATACCGTCATTCCTCAAATCAAATTCAAAGCCAAAAGTAGAATGTTATGCCATATGATTTCCAAGTTCTAAATCTGACGCATACAAGTGTAAGAAAGAAGTGAAAATGTCACCTGAATCCAAATTAAGAGTTCTTTCCGCAACTTTTTCCTTTCTTTGTTCCGAAATCCCAACAAAGAAACAAATTTCCGTCATAAGCATAACAAAAACTCACTCATTAATCACCTTTGGTTATTATTAGTTTCGTAGTGAAGGAGATTTTTGCATTCAACCATTAGCTTCAAACAGGTTTCGCAGAAACAAGCAGATAAAAGACAAAACTATGGGTCTAGATTATTTTGAAAGAAGCCAGAATGATTAGAATAAATAGTGTTGGCGGGGCCGCATTCTTTGGTTCAGTAGCAAATTTTTAAATATTTGAAACTATTCGAAACGAATCTTACACAAGGCCATTTTCTTTCATCTAAATTTATCTGATCGTAGCTTGTGTGTATATATACGAAACAAAAAGTCTTTTTGAAATGTCAATTTGGTTTTTTTTAAAGAACAATTTTGAATACTTTTAATAGCGACGTTTCGATAAATTTGACTTTTTCTTCTTCTTTTTTGGAGTCATAACAATTTTAACTACAGACAACGCTTGCTTTTAACGCATTATTTTTGTTTCACACACATGCATTTATTTATAACTGGTAAAAATTGATTCCTTATTAACGTCGTATTACGAAGCGACATGAGAACTACTTTTACCTTTCAATCCACGCCAACGTGCATTAGCTCCTCAATCTTTAGGATATGTTGGGCGGCCCCCTTCCCTTGAAAAATCCGTCTCGACCACAAATACATAAGGGAAAAAGAGATGAACATCAGATGCTTTCTAATGACTGAAAACAAGTCTTTCATAGCTTCCCAGACGTTTGCCAATATTTCGCTTTTTCGTAAGTTTTTTTTAAACAGTACCACGAAATTCGGCCAAATAAAAGGGGGGGGGTTCTGAAAGACAAGTGTTCAGCGGTGAGAGAATTCCATTGTCTCGATAACGCAAGCAGAGTTAGAGATCCATAATACAGATTGACAGTTTGATTATATATTAATTTTGCACCATTTAAAAATATTTCTTGACAAAAAAAATATAAATAAACAGCATAACATATATAAATTTTTCTTCAACAAAATTTTTTTTAAAATTAAAATTTTGCGTATATTATGTATTTTTAAACATATTTATTAAAAGAAATAGACAACATAAAATATAAGTATTTCCCTTCATTAGAGTTAAATAAAAATTTTAATGTGAACCCAGTGCTTGCACCGCTCTACTTTCATATCACAAAATCAGGGGAAAGTTTGGACCGTTTTTGAGCATTCAGTTGTTAAATAACTTCTTTGCGGACTCGAAATATTTGTCATATGAGGAAAGACTTTTTACTTACAAACGGAAGCAGAGTACGTGCAATTTTCTCTTTCCAGCAATGGCATTCAATAATTTACAAAACAGCTGTAAATTTATCTTTAGAGTTATCTTTCAGATTATTTAGTAATTCCGAAAACGTTGTCAAAATAAGATCCGTGCTAAATTTATCCACTCAAAAATAAACAAATTTGTAGAGTAGTGCAGAGTGTTACTGAGAATTGCACCCCATATGGCACGCGTGCCATAGGTTGCTGACCCCTTCTGCACTTTTCTAAAACTTAAGCAAACTGGAAAATCTTTACCCATTCTTTCAGTAAATACCGACTCATTAGTTGTGGAAAGAAACCAGAACTAATCCTATATCGTGGGAACTTTGGTCAATGAACCATAAGGAGAACAGCATCTGAACTTGACTTAACTGTTCAAAGGTCAGATGGAGCGCGTGAAGCCTCAAATTAGCCCATGGCACCTTTCAAGGTGTTCGATTCAAAATCCGACGAAATGAATCAGCAATCTCTCAACTGATACAAAACAATATAAATCTTTTTTTTTTCATCATTATTAATGAAAGGTCAACTTAAAAAAAGTACATCTTTTCTTAAGGATGTAAACATTACACAACAAAAGTGTATTAATCGTAATGTAAAGCAGGAAGTGATGAAACTACCAAGTCGAGATTAATCGACGTACTTTATTCACAAATAATTTGTTCACATTTCATTTCAAAACTGTGTGAATAAATGTTTTATTAAAGCAATTTCGTCAATAAAAAAATAATTAAAATATTCGAGGTTATAGCTAATTATATTTTTAAAAATCTTAAAAAGAGGTCTTCTCTTACAAAAGCATGACATTCATCCATTTCGAGCAGTTGTGGTCATAATACCATATAGTCAGGGCAAAGTGTTTCTATATTTTTGTCCAACCCCTGTATTTAGTAACACAAACTGCATCTGCCAAGATAAAATCGCAGCAAAATATCTACATACTTTAACCGATCATCTTGCTTTTAGGCAAAAGTTGATGCCCTGCATTTTAAATTATATAATTAGCCACCATACATCAAGAAACGCAAATTTGCTTAAGTAATTCTACGATAATTAAGAAACTAATGTGGAATGTGGTTGACGTTTTTGATATATCACTAAGACACACCCAAAGTTTGATGACTTTCACGACAAGCATTAACATTGCGAAGTACAATTGGTTTTCCCTACTTTTCATATAACTTTTCTGCCTATTTCGATTCTAATAAACAATTATTAATAACTTTGTATGAATGAATTTAACGCTAACCGCCGAAAGCAGATTCGATTTCATGATTCGAACTTTTTTTCTCCAGGATTCTCGCATGACCCTTCTATTACCACTTCTGGTGATAGCTTGGGCCCTGTGCCCTCGCGCGTCTCCGGAATGTGTATTCCTCCGGGACGACCGAACGATCAGGTGCCAAAATTCCACTTTACCAGAAGTGTCCGAATCCCTGCACGTTCTCACGGCAGTGGTGCGGAACCGGCCGAGGGCCTTGGAGGCCGAGTCATGCGGCAAGGGACCCAATTACTTGCCACGCCTCCCCTTCGAAAACAGTGGGGTGGAGATGGTACGAATACAAAGGTGCCACATACAAGATTTGGAAGAAGGAGCGTTTCAGAGGGTTGCATTCACTCTGAGAGACCTGGACCTTTCTCACAATCAGTTGGAACATGTTCCGGAAGCGCTAAGGGGATTGGATGCTCTAGAGCGACTTAACCTCCGGCACAACCGCATCATGTGGGTGCGAATAGACGGGCCTATCTCCGCTCTCGCAAGACTCCGAGAACTCGAGTTGGGACACAACCACTTGGGATTCACAGAGGATGACGAAGGATATTATTACAAAGGTAAGTTTTAAACATTTCGCTCTACCCACTACAAGGAAGAATTTTTCTCTAGGGAGTTAAAAAAGTCCAATTCTTAGTATTCTTACATTACTTATAATAAAAATCCCGTTCATCAGAAAAGAGCCCAGAGTTCAAAGATTAAAATTATTTTTTTTAAAAACCATCGATGACTTTCCCTTTTTTTTGCTTTTAAGTCAACCGAAACCATTGAGTTAATGAGAGTGTCGCATTGTTAAGCAACATACTCAGCCTTTCATCCCTTCAGTGGATCGACAAATGATTACCAAGCTTGCTTGGGAACTAAACACTGGGAGGTTTTCGTATCAGACTCACCACCTGATGGGAACATCTGCTCATGTACCTTAGTGCCCAAAGTCATGAAAACTGAGATGTGCAAAGTAGGCCTTGGTCCTCATGGGCTACTACGCCACTGAGTTTAGTTTAGCATATAAAGCAACATATAAAAGCTATTGGCGACGAACCGCGTAATTTTGAATTACGGTCAAGTGACGAGGACAACTCCTGAGCTCTACCAACCCCTTCTCTGAACTACAACATCACGTTAACGGAGGACTTTGAGCCAAGACAGATTTCACATGCATCATCTTCTTCACACAGCGGGTCTTCATTGACGCTACGTTTCGGACCCGCCACACGACCACGCAACGATTATTAAGAACACTTCTAACACTAAAAAAATCGTTTGACTTAAAGTTAAATAATAAATACGATTCGTCAAAAACTTAAAAATGTCATGAAAATAAAAGTAACACGGCGTGTCTAAAGATGGATGATAAGAGCATAAGCAGTCACCCTACTGTAAGTGAGTGAAAACCAGCAAGAGAGAGTAATTTAGAAAAAAAAAATTAAGTCAATTCCTACTTAAATGAACAAAGAAAATTTTATTTTAGCTACTTTTTACTAAATAGTTACAATTATATAAATATGTATATACATAGGACAGAATCACAACATTAAGTGGTAATTCATTTTATTAGTTATCATTAAAGTATCGTATTTTGTCATCCAAAATAATCTTATCTATAAACTGAATGCTTTAACACTTGAGTAAAAACCTTTTCAAGTTTCGCCAAAAGGGTCGCCCAAAATTATGCGAACGTGGCTGTAATTGTAATTAGATATCCCTATCAATGGCCCATGTTTTCGGCCAATTCCTCCTAGATACGACATCTTAAGAGCCTATTAAAGTACCACATTCGCTTTACAACTGCGGCCAATTGGTTTTCAGACGTTTGGACAATCCAATAAATTTTGTACCCGAGCGCGAGACCCACTTTTGCTCTGGGCTGCCCACGCCACCGTCATTATTGCGGACCGCAAGGAGCAGACAACTTGAGAATGGCCGAATGCAGCCGCGCGTGTCTAATTAGCAGCAGGGAAGGCAAAAAGAAAACTCCCAAGAAATGCCAGCTGATCCAATTGACAATCCACTTCCTTATTATTTTATTTTTGCATCATTCATTTAGGAACGTTAACACTTAGTTTTAAAAAAATATCCCCTGTTCAAGTACTGAAATTTTCTGAAGATATTTTAATGAGCACGTAATATAATGTATGAATTTAAAACTGTAGTCATTTTTTTGAATGGCGAAGTTTACATTTTTAGAAATTTCATATGTTTTCTTACAAGGGGAGGGCACGTCTAAGGGATCGTACTCCTTCAATGGAATTCCGCCGCAATTAGGAAAAATAAGCCTTCGAAATTCATGCTTAGCTTTTATACAATTAATTCCCGCAACGAGTTCGTAGCCTGATGGGTAAATCGTTTGCTTACTATGCGCGAGGTCAGGGTTCAATTTCACGCGATCAACTTTTTTTCTTCAAATCATTTAATTATTTTTTTTAATTAATTTATGAAAGGTTTAGTAAATGATATTTTATGTAATTATTTTATATTTTATAAAGTAAAAAAAATTTTTTAAATGTATCACTTAAATTATTTATTATTTATGAAAATTAATTAATTACTATTTATTATAATTAATTATTATTAAGCATTAGAATTAATAAGAAATATTAATTTATTATTAAAATTATTTAAATAAATTTATAACAATTATTTAAATAAACTTTTTGAAATTAAATAAATTTATATGAAAAGGACTTATTAAATATTTTATAAAACTATAAAATAAATAAATTAGTAATGTATAAAAAAGACATTTTTTATTATATTCATTATAAAATAATTAATTTAATAATAATATATTTTATAAATTATTTTATATTATATATAATATTTTATTTATAGTATATTGTATTTCACATTATAAAACTATTTGCAACTAATTTTATGTAAAATATCATTTGATAGTTATTTTATTATAAATATTATTTATTAATAAAAAATATAATTATAAAATTTACTGAAATTATTTATTTTATTACAATATTTTTTTACTTTATAAAATACAAAATAATTACATAAAATATCATTTAATATTTAATAAATCTTTCATAAATAAATTTATTTAATTTTAAATCGATCCCTGACCTCGCGCATAGTAAGCAGACGATTTACCAATCACGTTCAAATTTCATTGTATAAAAGCTAAGCATGAATTTCAAAAGCTAATTTCTCCGAATTGACTGGCCATTCGGCAGAATTATACATTGAGGGGTGAACACCTTAAAGGAGCACTACCATTGCACCAACCCCCAAATGAATTTCTTTAGTCGTGCCCCCTCCTCGTTAGTTTATTAACAAAAATAATTCAACACACATAGAGGTTTTCAATTCCATTAACTATTGTTCCCAATTAATAACACAATTTTTTTTAAATTTCACGATTACTTGAATTTTTTTTTTTAATTATGGCAAATTGATTTTCTTTTTTCAAAAACAATTTAATTAATACAAACATTTTTCACTGGATTTAAAGTAATCTTTAATTAAAGAAACACTTTCTCAAAGTCATCCTATCATGTTACAATTATTTAAGTGATGAAAATGGAGCAATTGTTAAATCAAATACTAATTATAATTATTACTTTCGCGTTTAAAAAAAAGAGTAGCTTTTGGCGAAGAAATGTTCACCCCATTCTGGAGTATATCATTTAGATTTCAACCTGAACCTCCAGGTACAGAGTTTATGTCTTAAAAGAAACCTTTTCGAGACTTATTTGCGCGTATTAATAATAGATTGTAGCTCTCTCATAAGTTGAGGACAATATTCGACTCTTATTTTCTGGTTTTATTATCGTCGGACTTCATAGCAACACGAGAGCTATTTCTTGGAATTTGGCAACCATTTTACATGATCATTGCTTACTTGGACAATAAATTAAGGTTTGAGAGAAGTTTCCTTTATAGTTAACATATTCAAAGTTTATATTTTTATCGTAAATGATCTCTATTTCTTTCTTATTTTCATTGAATGTAGCATGTTTACTTTCTACAAGACTCTTCGAGAATCATCCTTATTTAAAGATTGCCCAGTAGGATCCACAATTTGGCTTAAAGTTTCTTTTACTTTGGTTTAGGAATATGGCAAATTGAAGGATTTCTATTACACTCCCACCTTCGGGGTCAGTTTGTGTTATTTTTAATACGCACCAAGTGCCGGTTTAAGCTCATTTCGGGTCATGGCGCAAAGATCTATGGGCAACTTCACACTGGGGGGGATCGAAATTTATTACTAAAAAACCTGGTTTAAGTCCAGCTTATCCGGACCCCAGGACGCCCGCCCCAAATACCCAATGGATAAACCGGCATTGTACGCAAAAACCTGAGTTTCAGCTACAAAAATACCCACTTTCATGAAACATGATTCGAATTTCACCCATTGAACTTTTCAAACACATCATTAAATACAGGAGTATAAACTGACGAATGCTCAGTTTTTATACCCTTCTCGGTCAAGAATTTTTCAAATTCTTTACTAAGATTTCTATTTCATTATCGGTTCTATTTTACCTATTGAATTCGCTTTCTGAGTTAAGAACCACTGAAAATACACTGTAACCAAAATGTATAACAAAAAAAAAAGTGGGTTAAGTTCACTGGCGTAGCAAGCTATGAGGGGGCCCTGTATCAAAATTCCTTCGGGGCCCTTTATTAGATATAAGAGCTTTGCTAGTGGAACTGGAGTTACACATGTTGGGGCCCCTATAGCTTGGGGGCCCCATATCATTGATACGGCGGAAGCTACGCCCCTGGTTAAGCTACACATCCCTAATAAGGGTAAACCGTTAGATGGAGATAATATTGCACATGTTTATTACACATATTCATAATTAATATGAAAAGCAAATACCTACATAATTCCGTAAAATAATTATAAAGTTTCTAAACCTCTAAACAAAGGCAGAATCTCTAAAACTCGTGATGTATTTACATGGATCTTGTACTGGTTTTTAATACACTCATGGACAAAGAAAATTAGCGCACCAAGAAGGAGTTGTCAAAATGAAACGAAATTTTACATACGAAATGAATAATTTGATATAAGTAAATGATTAGAAAATCAAAGAAAAAGGATAATTTATTTCAGAGAAAAAGGCAAAAGAACGGAGAATTTAATACCCTGCTGAACCCCCTCTAGCGCGAATGCACGATGCGATACGATCGGGTATTGAGGCATACAAGTTCTGTATGATGTCTTGAGACATTTCGTTCCATATTTGCTGTAACCTTACCTCTAGTTCGTTCAAACTCGTGGGATGCCCAACTCGCCATCCCAAATGACCCCAGATATGCTCGATTGGAGACAAATCTGGGGATCGGGCAGGCCAAGGAAGGGTAGTAACAGTCTTGTGACACCCTTCCCGTGTGAGGACGAGCATTGTCTTGTTGAAAAATGGCTCTTGGGAGCCGTTGCATGAGTGGCAACACATGTGGTTGCAGGATCTCATGGACATACGGATGAGCTGTCATAGTGCCACGGATCAATACTAGGGGTGACCGTGTATTGTAGGCAATGGCACCTCATACCATCACACCAGCAGTGGGAGCGGTGTGTCGCTGTAAAGTAGACAGGATTGAGGCGTTCACCACGGGGTCTCCACACACGAACACGATTGTCATCACTGTTGAGATTGAATCTGGATTCGTCGCTAAAGACGACTTGGTTCCATTCAAATACAGTCCAGTTTCCTCGTGCGCGGCACCACTCCAAACGGAGGCATCGATGGGTAGTCGTCAAGGGCAGCACACCGTAATGGGCGCCGCGATCCCAAATGACCTTCAGCCAGGCGCCTTCGTATGGTTCGAGAAGACACAGGGGCTCCCAGTGAAGGTGCTACCTGTGCCTGGATGGCGGCCGATGAAGCAGTTGGCTGTACGCGGGCATTTCTTACGATGTGGCGGTCTTCTCGACGACTGATCTGTCGAGGGCGTCTTGGGCCTGGTCTTTGTGTAAATGACATCTCTCGGATCCACTGATCTCAATACCTCCTCACAACACAATCAGAGCGGCCAAACTGACGAGCTACTAGCCTAGCTGACCACCCAGCTTCCACCATGCCGATGATTCTCCCCCTCTCAAACTGGGACAGCTGCTCATATCAGCTTAGAGCTTTCTTTGTAAACGATTCAGCACACCCAAACAAGCTTTGGTTACCTGTTTTATACTCCACGGACGTTAAATGCCCTCTACGGCTATTCGTAATGCGCAATCACGCTGCATTTCTAATCATTTGCATATCTCCCCGACATGTACCTTAATGCCAAGTTTCGTTACGATCCCGCAATTATTTCTTGGTGCGCTAATTTTTTTGTCCATGAGAGTGTGTACCTCTCTTTACATTCAATGGGGGGAATGACATTCGTGTATCGACAGCCTCACTGTGGCGTAAACAGCATGTTAACTTACAATTTAAATTATCTACACAAGTCTACAAAGAGACAGATGCCTAGTTCTTTATCGATTCTTTTTTATTATTCTACTTTTCGATCAACTTCCTCTGTTATAGTCAAACGCTACACGAAGTTTAGGATCCCCTTGTTCTTCGCTTACTGAAAATTTATTTCAACGTGAACCGGTTTGAATTAGACTTTTTATACGAGTATAAAAAAAACATTCAAAAAGAATACTTCAAAATAGAATTTCCAAGTGCGTTGGATGGTACAGAGAACTGAAAAATACTTCTTCTCACAAGAATGAGAACAGATTGAGATAAATTTCTCCCGTTCAAATAAGAAAACGGTTTAATTATGAGAAAATAGCAAATGTAATGATTGTAAAAGATGCTGAATATTTGACTTTAGGATATTTTAATTATAGTCGGACCTATGTTTTGCGAACTTTTTTCTGGAACCAAGAATATATTACTATTTTTTCCGTAAAGTAACCCCCAAATAACGAAATGCATTTTTTTTAACGAATTTTTTTCTCTTGTGATTGGATTTTTTTCCTTCCTACTTTTAAAATATTTCTAGGCATTTCAAATAATTCTCACTTTTAACACATTTTATGAAGATCAATAACCTTGAACAGGTTTTACCAGATACCGAGCTTCCTTAAAACAGTAACTGCCTTAATTTTTCAAAAAAACTCAAATAAAATTAACAGATTTTATTAGTTATTAAATTTAAGAGTACGTGTGGTAATGTATGCTTAAAATTACTGGTTATAGAGTAATTTATGTTTAAAATTACTTATAGCCTTAAAATTTGAAATTGTCCTTTTAATTCATTCATTCATTTTAATATAACATTTTTTTTTAAAGTTGAAAATACAATGTTGTTTCTTTTCTTAACAGATATCTTTTTGATGGCGAGATATAAAATAAATTAATATTAATTTACACAAAAAAAAGTGACTAATTATTTTTTTTTTGAATATACAGTGTCTGTAAATTTAAAATTTGTTTTATGTGATTTCAAAAGTATATTAACACATGAATCTCCCTTTAACAATTTTTTCCCCACAACGAACTTTTTGGGGGGATTTAACGACTTGGTTCAATGGAGGTCTGACCATACTTATACTTTCGTACATTTTTAAAAGGATATAGAAAACAAAATTCGTGAATGAATCACAGGCCCGCCAATTTATACCATTTCTTGATTATTGATCGCAGAGTTTTACTTAAATTATGATATTTGTGGAGTCCGTCCCCTTTGATGTCGCTCGACTGCTATTAAGGATGTGTGAGGGGGGAAAGTTCCCTCACCCCATTCATTAAATATTTCATTCCCTTCTAGCTATTAACAGCACTTTTCTAAACAATTTTATGAGTGCGAAGGACCTTCAGATGGTCAACCTGCAAAGGTTGGACGACTAAATAATCTCAAAAGACAACACAAATTTTTATATGAAATATCAAAGCGAACATGTATGTCCCTGTCATCGTATTTAACAACGTTTCCCGGTCTGTCAATAATATATTTCATATTTCTAAACAACGCTTTCATTCATATATAAAAATTACACTCTTAACAACTACAAAAATCAATTAAAAATAAAACAAATTTCCAAACGTTTGCGTAAGATACGGAAACTATACTTTTCTTCTTGCGTAATTTTCTACTTCTCTTTAGAAGACACGCATCACTGACGCAGCACAAACAAATGAATACGTAATTACCCGAAATGCTCGTTACAATGGCTTTTGTTTCAAAGACAAGAACGTAATACATGTAGTGATTATGATATATAAATATCAAAGACTATGCATTACACTGAAGAAAGCAAGATCATCCGTTCACATCAAATAGTGACCATATTATTACAATATTTTAGGCAAACCAAAAATGATGTTATTCAATAAAAGAATTAAGAAGCAGATTCTTAATGACACTGTAGTCGATAGATTTTACTATTAAAGTTCGCCAAACATTAATGTGCAGTTAACATCAACTGATTTGCTCCGTTAAAGTGCGGAATCAAGAGTTTTCCGCATTTTAATTAGGTAATCTTCACATTAGCAGCATCGTTTAAGTTTCTCTCATTTCCTTTCTGTTAGGAATATGTTGATGGAACGTTAACTCATCCCTTGGTAACGAGCAGGGTTTCAAAAAATGTGACTACAAATTTCAATGTACAACAAATAGGTACTTGTCGCAAAAACCAATTGCTATGCAATTCAAAATGTCACCAATATTTAGGCTGCATGAAATAAGTAAGCATAATTTTATCATGTTTCGAAATTTATTTCCTTAATTTTAATAATATGCTAAAACGTTTGATTCTCTGTATTGTAGTTTTTCAATTAATTGATGATTCATTCTATTTAAGAGTACAGAAACGTTGCTGTTCTTTCACCAAAGATATTATTTTCATTTTAACAAAGTTAATGTGCAGATTAACTGATTCATGTACTTTAATGGTAACATATATATGCATTTTTGCAGGTTCTCTATCTTTGGAAGAGTTCAGCGTGGAACGCCATTTGCATTCCCTGGGTCTGCGAAGTAACCGGTTGTCCGCTTTGCCGGACCAAGTCAGCACCCTGGCAGAACTGCACACTCTAGATCTGTCCGAGAATGCCCTGGAACAACTGGGAACGGGGCTGTCACGACTACGTCACTTGGGCACTCTCGACCTGCATTCCAACCAATTGAAGGGAGTGTCTTTTGATGCCCTCCCAGACTCCATCCGGCGCCTAGACCTCACAGGTGAGATAGTCCGTTTTTTTCCTGGTGAAAGCGACTACAGAAAAATCATACTGGAGAGTCTAAAATTTTATCTAAACAGCACAACGCTTCTGTAAACATTCATTGTCTAGTTTTCGAAGAAATGATGAAAATCTAGTTTTATCCTTAAGGCCGATGTCATCTAAGCAGTTATGGAACACATTTTCATTCAGGAAAAAAAAAAAATAAAATAACGTGCCCATATACTAAAATACGCTGGCGCGGTTATAACAAGCAAATCCATTTACTGCGATCTTTAAAATTTGAAATACTTTAAAAATTGACCATTTTGAAATTTCAGAAGTAAAAACGAATACTAATTTAGCATTGGAAATAAAACGATTTCTCAGAATAATATAAATTACCATTAGGAAATAAGAAAATTACCATATTTTACATAGGAAGAAAATGAATTTATTCCAACACCGATGAATTTCAAAACGCTGTTCTTTATGGAATATTGAAATGAAAATACAGTACAAGTGTTGGAACATTTTCTTACCGAATTTCATGTCTTAACAATGCTAACACAGAAATTCCCGTTTTGGAGCAGTGGTTTCGAGACATGGTTTTCTTCCTTTAAAAACAATCTAAATTATGTGTGTCCTCAGTGACACAATCCGATTTCTATATAACAGTAGAGTAAGGAAAGTAAATAAAATTTAACAGTATTCATTCCTATGTGGCGCACACCAGGGGGACCCCTCTCCCCAAAGCCCTTCCCACCATTTATTAATAATAATTAATTCATTCTAACTATTCATTCAATAATTAATTTTTTAGTTTCCGAAAATCAACAGAATATGTAGGGCGGCGTTGAAAAATTCTTGTGCACGCTACTGATATACACTAAGTGCAAAGTTGTAAACATTGTTACTGCTTTAGAAAAATCACTCAAGAGCAATGGTGCTTCCAGAAGGACTTTGCAACAGTCACATATCTATGTTGGATGTTTGCACGAAATCTAAGCGCCACAACAGCTATGGTGAAATGCACCACGGAAAGGTTCTCATTTTTTTCACAAATTCGTGAACGTTCATTGTTTCAAACAGGATCTAATAACTACGTTCGCAGCAAGTGGGTTGGAATAAGGGTGTGACAATTATTTTACAGTAGAGATTGAAATGTTAAACACTGAGTAACAATGGGAACCAACGGATTCTTTCGTGATACACGGAACTTAGTTATATTTCGAACAGACTAATTGAATCAAATAAAGCAAGTGCTTGCAAACTCATTTGTAGGTAATACGGCATTATTATTATTGTTTGAACAATGTGAATTTCAGTCAACTGTGCTAATACAACTGAAAGTATCTGGCACTGTAATAATGTTATTCATATCAATCACCAATTACTCTATCCTATCCTTTCAAAGGAAAAAGAAGCTCAAGTATCTGAACGAACAAAAAATACAAACGAGCATATATTAACTAGGTATTCTTCATAGCTTTATGAATAGTACCGTTTACGTTGTTAACCCATATATCAAAACAGAATAAAACTTAATTGACTTACCGAATCCTACAGAAGGAATACAGAAGAATCAAAATAGCACACACTATCTCAACTTTTTTTTATTTAATGGAAACAGAAATGAGAAAATGAAAGCAGCTATAATCTAATGAGGGAATTCTATTTATCCGGCTCAGTATCAACGTTCAGTAAAACGATAGCGATATTCGGTTTTTTCATCATTACTATTCGCAAAAATCAATTTAATTTTTCCACTTAAATTTATACAGAAAATCGACAACACAAATAAAATGGTTTAACTAAATGAAATTCTTGGCTGAAACTTCATTACGCTGTTAAATGAAAAATTTAATGCAATAAAAACTTTTTAATTCCCTTTGCAGATGAAAATGAAATTGAAAGGTGCGATATCAACTAAAAAAAAAGCGTGTATGCAAACCGATTTTTTAGAGAATAAAGATTTAATACTTCTTACACTAACCGAGAGCCATATCCGAAAGTAGTAAAGATAATGGAGATTGCTTAAATTTAAAAAAAAAAATCTCTCTCAGTATGCACGACATGAAAAGCCCAATAAGTGGGTCAAGGCACCATTCGCTGACAGGTTTTCCTTCTCAGCCATACCGGTGAGATCAAAGGAGAGGATACTTTCTTTTTTGAGATAGGAATCTGTGACGGACGACCTTATTTCTCGCCTTAGCCGAAAAACATTGTGGAATAAATTGCAAATAAATAAACCCAAGTGAAGTAGAGAGTAACTTGAGCTTCTTAACCTTTTTCTTTAAAGAGATGCAGAAAAGAAGCCGAATTTTGTTCAAAAGATCCTTTCGAAGGCGGAAAGATTGAAGTTAGGGAGTTTTTACACCTCTGTATGGTGTTTACAAGGTGATTTTTTTAACAGACATATTCTGAGTCACTTATACCTCGGTCTAACAACCAATATTGCATCAAACTTGGTATGGAGACAAATTAAGACATAAAAAGTAGGAATCTGTAAAAAAAAAATTTTTAATTCCAAAAATCGCCGATAGGGGTATTTATGGCGCTTTACGATGTCACAGAAAAAAATAATAACACATGTTCCGTACGCTACAAGGAATATTCTGCGCTGTGTATCAACAATAGTTTCCAGTGAAAAATCAGTCCATGATTACAATTGCAACATTCAGCCCGGGCAAACTGTCAGTAGTTCTGCGAATTCCTTCATTCATTCTTTTCAGAAGCCCCTTCTATCGGGTAACGATGGATGATACGGCTTTACCGATCATGGTTTTCTGGTAATGGGATTCGTATATTCATTTGAGCTAGCTCACTTCAGCCGAGAATACAATTCTTCGGAGCTGTCAGCACATTTTTGTAGAACAAATTACTGGCGCGGTAGTCGCATAGGAAAGCATACATATATGTGAGCTTTACTTTCATTCCCAGTTTGGTAAGCAACAACAGCACCAAAGATAATTCTATCAGCGATTTTTGGAACTAATTTTTTTCCCACGGAATCTTACTTCTCATGTCATCATTAGTCTCCATACAATGTTTGGTGCTTTTGTGGTTGTTAGATTGAACTACAGACGGCTTTGAAAAGTGTCAATTTAAAAAAAAAATCCCCCTTGTATATCTCACATTTCTGTTCAATTCTTATTTCCTATGTTTATCTAAATGCGTCCCACTTTTAAATAAATGGTGCTTGTAGTAAAGCGTACACCCTGAAAATAACAAGCAGAACTCTTTTTCCAACAAAGAAACATAAAAAATTTCCTAAAGGAGAAAAATAAATGATGGATAAATAATACCAAAGCGATTGAAACAGTCATTTCTGAATTGATTCTACGATTGTTTCCATTTGCAGATAATCCCCTGCACTGCAACTGCTCGATGCTGTGGCTACACGAGTGGGCCGATGGGAGTAACATCCGACTGGCCCCCTGTCACAGTCCTCCCCATTTAGAGGGGAGAGCCCTGGATCAAGTACCCTGGGAAAATGAGTGCCCTGACCACAATGCCACATTCCGTTACATGGCGAGAGGGCTCAGTAACATAATGAAAAGCAACAGTAAATAAACGAGTTTTATTCATTTATAAACATTTTTAAGTACACCCATAAAATAAAAATTAAGAAAGGTTATCTTCCTAGGTTCTAGCAGCACTTACGACGTGGTGCGTCTTTCTAGCACTCCTACCAGCATTACTGTTATGTGGCGCGTGAGGGATCCTCGCAGCGAAGGATGGACGGTGGTGTATCGACGCGAAAAGGACAGCCCCTACCAGATGACACTTTCGCCTTCAGATGAACGACGACATACCTCCTCAGATCTCCTAACACAGACTTTGAAAGATCTCCACCCAAACACTCAGTATGTGGTGTGCATTGCACAAGTTTTGCAGGCCCGATACACAATAGAAACAGGAAAGTGTGTACGGACTGAGACATCTGGCGAGCCCACTGCCTGGACAGAGATGGAGGAGGTCAAAGCTTCTGCTTCCTCTGTGTCCATCAGCTGGTTATTGAGGGCATCCGCACTTACTGATCATGTCTCCTACCGCCATGAATGGACAGTGCAGTTGCGTAGGATAGGTTCAGAACACTTCACAGATGTACCTGTCTATGACATCACAACAGGGATGGAGACAGACGGACAGCACTATGAATATGCCCTCGGGGAGCTGGCGCCTCGTACTTTCTACGAAATTTGTCTTGTGGATGTGGAGCACCATCCTTTGGAAGGAACGCCCCTCACGAACTTCAACAACAACATTTCGTCTTGTGTCACGGTACAAACGTCGGGCCACCATGAGTTGAAAGGAGTTGAGATTGCGGCTGTCACCTTTGCGTGCATCCTCTGTGTCATTGTGTGTGTTGTCACCATCATATTGTGTCATCAAAAAAGACTGTTACGGTGTCAGAGCCCCTTTCCTTCTAATCCCAAGACACCACCAGCAGAGCCAGAGACTCCGCCCATTCATAAAGGGAGGCAAAACTTTGCAGGCTCTTGGAATGCACTCAGCCTCTCATACAAGGACTTAGATGCAGTGCCACGCCCACAGTATCGTAGTTTTAGGACTTTGGGCTACAAAGATGCACTGACTTCAGTGACTATATATAGTTCAGGATACTCAGAATGTTGAATTTTTGTGAGAGATTCTTCAGAAAAGAACAGAAACAGGTTGTAAAGTGTTCGATTTCAACCAATAAGGTTGCATATAATTAGCATATTTGAAATCTGATTTTTGCTAATATCAAAATGAATACTTGGCAGTCCACCTACCCTTTTTGCTAATTGACATTTATAATACATGGTCCATGAGAAATATTGATAAGATAGAATATATATGACCATTTGATGCACACAACTGCAGGTAGGATTTTACATAACAAGGAATAAAATATAGAGGTATGACAGACACACTTTTGCAACCCCTCAGATAAATATGTGATAAAGTTGTGAACATTCAAAAGTTAAAACTTTGTACTCATGTTCCATATTTATTTTGAAAAGAAATAAAGAATGCTATCATGAACTATGTAGATAAAATGCAGAGTAAGATATGCTAATAGGACATATCTATGTGAAGGGATTTCTACTGTGAAACCCTTTTAATAGTTAAGAACATCAATAATGTCTTTTATGAAACACTCACTGAGAAAAACTCAGTAATGAACTAAAACACTTCAATATCAAGATCTTGCACAAAAAGTAATCACAATGTTCTCCTGACATGACAAACTAGTGAAGTAAAATTTTAAGTGAAGGTACACTTTCATTAACAAGAAAAATCACAATAGTTTAGAATTGAACTATTTTGGGAAAAGAAATTAAACAGTTCTAGTCAAAATCTTTCAAAATTGATTTCAAATATTTTAGGTGTAAATTATAAATAAAATTCTTTTTGAAAACTTTTCTACTAAAATATATTTTTGTTTCTGATCAATACTATATTCTGAGTTTAATAGCTAATTTCTATTTAATTAGTAGAATGTAATCTTGAAGAAAGAAATTTCACATTCTTTCTTAAATAGAAAAAATCTGGCTTCTAACTATCCATACTATTTGATCAAAAATAAGACGTTTTTAAACATTGCATTACAATTTTAAGTTGTAAATGATTCACTTAGATTCAAGCATAATAATTTATTCACAGCAACATGTTTAACTACAATTTTTAAAAAAAAGAAAAAACAAACATATACTAAAAATAAATATGAAGTTTAACAGTTTTTCAGAATTAAATACATTTTAATTATCCAAAAAATTTAATCATTAGTGAACAAAACGTTTTCATCATATTAAATAACCGTTTCTTTTACAGCAAATTATGTGTAAATCATTTATTCCTGGATGTAAATCCAGTTAAAGTAATTTATTCCTGGATGTAAATCCAGGAATAAATGACTCTTTGATTGGCAGATACCGTGAACCTTCTATTGATTTAGATGATTTACCTTTAAATGATGATTCATCGTTACTTATTACTGATAAATTTTTCAAACTTTGGCTTTGTGATTGAATCAATGAAAGTGATATCTTTGGTGGACTGCTATCATCTCGAAATTATCAAGTTTGTATGTATACATATAATAGTTCCTTGGAATAGATCCATTCTGAATATTTGAATGTATACCAATTGAACAATGCCCTTAAGAATTATACAGAAAATTTTTAATGCAATCCAAAAAACCCCCCACTGTTATTGCCATATGATACATAGATGAGGTTGTGTAAAATTATATAAACATTGCTTAATACTGAAACAGATAAATCTAAATGCAATTGGAAAAAATAAATAAAAATTTAATAAGCTTTAACTTTCTTTTCTTTTTTCCCCCTACTGATAATTTTGGAGGATCATCAAGTTTGACCTGTACTAAAACTCTGTCTAATGAATTTTGTTTCTAACTTTTCCCCACAATAGGTCCCAAAACATAGCATTCTCTGGTAATTACAGACAAACATTTTAAAGTGGCATTTCTCAGCAAAATATTTTAAATACAGCCATTTGGCAAATATTTCCTTGATTAACAGGTCAGATTAAAAATAAAAGTTGTACTTCAAACAAAACTTTTTAAAATCTAAGCAGGGCACACATTCAGTTAAACTTATTCCACTTCATAATAAAATATACAAATTATTTCCATAGTTCAACATATAAGGACAATTTTTAGATGTGGAATTTACGTTACTCCGTGCTTGTGAATACTAGGAAAAAATGAAATTGAAATCTTTCTAAATGAACAAAACAAAGAACAGTTTCTAACATGGCTGCTAATAATTAGCTGAATTTTTAAAAGAAGTACAAATATTTTTTTAAAAAAACTTACAACCAGTAACATTTCTGGATCACTAAAAAGATGCTACAATGCACTTCTAAAGATATTAGGTTTTCCATGACAAAACTCCTTCACACAAAAGGAAACAAGACAAAGGAATATAATCCATAGTTATACAATAGTTTCACAAAAGAAAATATACACAAATGTAACAACCAATTATTTTATTTTTGTCACTCATAATTTCCATTTATTTCCTAATCAATAAAGTCTAGATAAAAAGGACTTTTATTGAAAAGTATTTTTTAAAAAAGATTTGTTACATCTTTGGATAGACCCTTTATTGTATATAATAGTTTTTCACCCACCCTCCCTACACACAGTAAAAGCCTCTTAAATAATACTTAAATTTCTCTCAATTTAACAGTAAAAGCCTCTTAAATAATATTTTTTCACTCATAAATTCAATATTTGTTAAATTTAAAAAAAACAACTATAAATAATGCTGCATTTAAAAAGAGCCCCCGAAAATACTTAAAAATGCACACAGCTTACCAGGGCAACGTGTAATTGTGTTCCCAACGATGTCTCATTTCAAGCAAGAAGTCCTGCCAGAGTTGGGCCACTGCAGCGAGCCCTCCATAGCTATGGTGAACATGACACATGGCCAGAGCAAGGCGCCAAGTCAAGCTGCCCACAGGAGCACTCTTGAAAGAACGGACATGCTCCTAAAAAAGTGCTTCAATTACAATCCTGCAATGCTTCACTTGCATTTCTAGATATATAACAGTGATGATTGTAATTAACCATAAAAGTGAAATATATTTAAAGAAATGTAAGTAAAGCAAGCATTCTTTTAAATTTTTGAAAAAGAGCATTCTTTTAATTATTTTTAATAACATTTTTCAAGAAATTTCAAAATGAGCAATAAAACTGAGTAAATATTAATAGAATAGATTTAAAATGTAATGCAGAACAAAGATATTTTTTGCAATAAATTTTTAAAGGATTTTAGAAAAAAGCCCAGGTAAAAGAAAATCATAAAATTTTGCTTAGCCATTTACATAAGAATTAATTTAGTGTATAAAATGCCATTCTAGTCAGCTTTCACAATGCTCAGAATGTTGTAATATTTTTTTTTAATATATCAAAAAATTAACTTCGAAACATTTTTTAATTTTTACAAATTTTTTTTTTAATTACACCTTTCAAAGTTTTCTTGGATACCTTAGTGTCTTGCAGTCCAACATAAAGCGGACGTTGAACTTGCAGGAGGGAGAACTTCACAGCTGTCTTACAAGAGAACATGAAGTAGAGTGAGACAATTGGATAGATGCTCCCTAGTCATTAGCACGGATTTGCAGAGAGGTGAATCCGCCAGGCCAATCTTAAACAGATAGGCTTGCAGGTAATCCTGTCTGGTGGTGACTCTGAAACATGCCACACCCTAGGTAGGGCAGAAAGTTGAGCACGTTTTTGTCCATCAAGCAGACGTAACCAATCTTGATTTGGATATATTTCATGAATAGTAGCCAGAGCTGCAGACCTTAACTCAGCCAGGAGGGAATTATTCTTATGAAAAGGCAGGACCAAATCCAGATTAGCAGAAGCATATCTCAAATGACCCAGGAAGGTAGTCAGTTTAAAGATCGGAAGTCTATTATTGGAAACACCAAAAACATTTGCAAGTCTGGTACTCAAACAAGAAAGTATGTTGAGTTTTAAGTCTTGTTTGTGGGAAAATATGTATTCAGCTCAGAAATGCTCATTTCCTATTAATCGCTCACCAAGAGAAAGAGCAGAGTATTGACGTCATTCAGATAGACCAGAAATTTCAGTCTGCAGTTGCACAGCAGCAATAGGGGTTGAGGAGGCTGCACCAAAGATAAATCTAAGTGCTTTGTTTTGAACAATGCCCAACTTTGATAATGCACTGTCAGAAGCAGTAACAAGAAGATCAGAGCCATAATCAATAACAAGTCTGATGTAAGATGTAAAAGTGGAAGTCAAAACACTTTGGGATGATCCCCACTTAACACTGGCAATACTTTTTAACAAAGATAGCCTACTTGTAGTATTTTCGACCACTTAAGCAATATATTTAGTCTAAGTTAGTCTGGAATCCAGGGAAATCCTAGGGTAAGTAGCATAGTTGGTCCTGAGTAAAGTATTGTTATTGTAAAACAGGTTTATGTTGTGCCTTTTGTACTTTTGGTGAGAAGTTCAAAATTTGTCTTATCAGGGTTTATCTTAGTCTCTCTCTCTCTCTCAATCTCCAAGGACCAGTTTCCAAAGGTCACCAGGGCCAAATTCAGGGTACTTTCCAATTTAGGTAAATCAGAACCAGTTGGCCAGAGAACAAGATCATCAGCATAAAGTAAGGAATTAATCTCTGGCACTGCATTATCGATGAAACTCATAAAATCATTAATCATAATATTGAAAAGGACTGGGTTCAAGATGGAAGGCCTTGTATAGAGTTTGGCCATACCCTCAGTGAGAGTTGCCATATTTGATATTTAAGAAGTGATGAGACAGGAAATCACTTATCCATTTAAAGAGATGGCCTGAAACATTCATGTGTGAAAGCTTTTTGAGCAATATCTTTCTTCAGACCTTGTCACGAGCCGATTTAAAATCAACAAAAACAGCTAGCATGCTTTGCTTCTTTTGAAAGCAGTCTTTAATGTGTTAAATCAAGCGAACAATTTGTTCAGTCGTATTGTAACTCTGTCTGAAGCCTGTTTCTCAGAAATATTACCACAGCTGTCCAGGTGTAATACTGTAGTCGATCAACAACCATTCATACAGGTTAAAGAAATAGGTCTAAAAGTTTGGATGTCAATCAGATCTTTTTTTAGGTTTTAAGATGGATAAAACATCAGCCTTTCTCCAATAACTCGAAAAAGAGCCACTTCAAGCTTTGTTTATAAAAAGTAATATAGTTTATTTAGCCTTGGAGTGAAGTTCCAAAATAAATTCTAGAAGAATACCATCAGGACCAGCACTTTTCAATCTAAATAATTTTTGAAGGGCTTTCTGGAATTTTTCATCAGAGAAAGGAGCAGAGTAAAGTCTGTCTGATTCCTGGTTCACACAAGAAGAATTTATTTCACTCTTTCTAATCAGTCTTCTTCGTCTAAAGTTGCTAACCTTACAGTAAAATTTCAAGAAGGTATTTGCTATATCCAGGTCAGAAGTCAAAATTTTCCCACCAACCTTCATTGGTTGTTTGCAAGGCTGAGTTCAATAGCCGTTCAAAGCAGAAATAAATCTGAAAGCTTATGGACTATCCTTTCGGTAGTCAAAATTCTCTAAAAATTTGTTAAAAGAAGCATATTTTGCATTTAAAATTTCCTTCTTTAAAATAGCTTGTTTTTTCCTTAAGGATATGCAACTTTCAAGAAGGCCGGAAGAATCAGCTCTATCTCTAGCTAAATCATTTTATTCCCCAAGATTCTGTTGTTAATAATTCCAGAACGGTTTTCCATTCAAAATTTAGCTTTACGGAATACAGACATTGGCACAAGCTAAAACAGTAGTAATAATTTTGTCAAGAGCTTTGTCATTATTCAAGTCTAAAAAACAATTTCCCAAAAGAGTATTTGTCAAATTTGCCTTTTCCTCCCAATTTGCTTTTCTCAAATTCAATCTAGTGACTCTGGGAGCATGAGTCTTCTCAAGATTAGAAATAATGACAGAAAGAATTTTACGACCAGCACCTCCAGGTGCCTGAATTAGGTGGTGATTTACAAAAGGAGTTAAATTTGGATGGGCCAATAATAAGTCAGGATATGAAGAGGTGCCTCTATATGAAAGAAAGGTAAGGGACACCGTTGAGTTTTCAATAAAACCGATTTGGTTAGTATCAATAAAATCTTCAACTAGGTTGCCAACAAGACAATTTTGAACAATTTTTACAAACTTTAAGTTATTAATTACAGGAGAAAAAATTCTATCATTTTAAAATACATGTGTTCTATTTTGGTATCTATACTCCCCCGCCCATAAAAATGAATTTAGTATTTTAATTTAGACAATATGATAAAGACAAATGATTTTATTTAAATTACATTAAAAATACAAGTGAAAAGACAAATGTAAAATTCTTTTTACATATATATTTATTAATTCTGTTGCACAAGACATTAACAAAAAATACACACTCTTACACTAAGTTCCCACACTTATGGAAAAATAGTCCCAGATATAAACCCAAAATTGTTACCTGAATTCTTGCAAAAGCAGCCCTATTTTGTACATCACTCATGGAGTTGACAGTATCCTTCCACTCATCACAATCCTGAAAAAAAACAAGCACAAAAATTTTATCTCAATATTTATAAATAAAGTGGCCAAATATAAAGATAATTAACACATACTACATATATATAACATTCAAAATAACAAACATCTTTTAAATGTCTAACTTTACCATTTTAATAAATAAATCAATACAATATATATATATATATATATATATATATATATATATATATATATATATATATATATATATATATATATATATATATATATTATGTATAAGTAGTAGCAGATTGTCAGAATGAAACACAACACATATACAATAAACTTATATTTTTCACATATTATTTCTTCAGAAACTAATTAAGAATTTTTTTCATTACATATCAATTTTTTTTTAAATAAACTCTCTCTCTTCCCTGGATATTTTTAATATAGGTCCTGATTTGTTTTAGTGGAGTACATGTACTTAGATTTGTGCTTAGTGGATTTGTAGAGCTAAGGCAGTTACTATGTTTCAGGATGAGGTTCATGGGAAATTTTTAATAATTTTATGGCTTCAGTCTAATTTTATCTTTAAAGTCTGCTAATCTGTAGATATTAAAAAATTAAAACATAACTTTTCACTTTAAGATACATTCTATACACTGCTGGCCACACAAAATCCAACACTACGAAAGACCATAGATATCACAGCAAAATTTATATATTTGGCAGATAACACATTGTACAAAGATCAAACGGTTAAAATTACAGCCTCTTGTGATATGTGGATGGTGACAAAATCAGTAGTTAGTGTACTGCCATTGTTGGCTATAACTGCTGCTACATGCCTCGGCATAGAATCAAAGAGGCTTTGGATGTAACCTTGAGGTACAGCAGTCCATGTGGCTTCCCCATATTGCCAAAGTTGATATGGTGTAGCAGCGGGTGGTGTATTCTGCGCCAGTCATTGTGCAAGCATGGACCACATGTTTTTGATTGGCAATAGATCGGGAGAACAAGCAGGCTAAGGAAGCAATTCAGCTTGATGAGTAAAGAAGAACTTTTGAACATTGCATGCCCCATGTGATCGCACATTATCCTATTGGAATATGGCTGAAAGCAAGTGCTGAGTGTATGGGAGCTGTTGGAATACGACTGATAGCAAGTGCTGAATGTATAGGAGGATCACAGGGTCCAATACATCAGAGATGTATCGCTGGCTGTTCAGTGTTAACAGCAATGCCTACTAGAGGGTATTGCTGGCAGTGAAATCCAAAACCACCCCAAACCATGAAACCAGGTGCAGGATGGGTGTGGCGATGCATAATGCAACAGTTCAGCAGCTTTTGACCACAGTGTCTCCAAACTCCAATTCAACCATCGTGATGATGCAACCAGAAGCAGAATTCGTCAGTAAACACAATGCTGATTTATTCTGTAGTCCATGGCTGCCATTCATCACACCATTGGCAGCACAAATTCCTGTGGTCTCCAGTCAAGGGCAAACAAAACAATGGATGCCATCCGGACATTTCCCTCTACTGCAAATGATGTCGAATGATACGACCGGACACCAAATGCTTATAACAGACTGAATCTGTTGTGCTATGGCTCGTGATGTAGCTGCAGAATCTATCACTGCCATGCACACTGTCATTACTATGATCCCCTTTAAAAATTGTATTTAAAGGTTCAGCATTCATTAGGCAAAAAAAAAAAAGTTTTAAATATTTTTATTTCAACAGCCAACCTCTTCAAAAACAACATGAAACTGACAATGAGACCACCCAAACCAACAGACAAGAAATTCGAAAAACATTTTAAATTATTGAAAAGTTCACAACGGGACTAAAAATCTCATCATATGTTTCACCCTTACAATGTCGGTACTCTTGAGCTTCAAGTCGAGCTTTATACATTAAAATTTCACCTTTCTCATTCCTTTTAATTGTGTAAACCCACCTACTTCCAATCACCTTTTCTTTTTCAGGACTTTCCAAGATTAATTTTCCCACGTATTTCTTTCTGACATGATGACAATTTCCTCTTTCATTGCAATAAACCACTTACCCTTTTCGGGAGATACAGAAGCTTCCTTAGAATTTTGAAGTATTACAATTTCAACATGATGTGCTTCTGGATGCTCACTGGTACTACTTTCATCTTTGGGTTCAAGACCGGAATATTTATCTTTCCCACTAAAGTTAAAAAAATTTATCAAATTTTATATTGTGGATTTTACAGTAATTCTCTGCATCACGAGTTGATGTTAATCTGAGGGACTTTCCTTCAAAACCATAATAAATATCTACTCTTGAACCATCAGGTCTAGGCACGGCTTTCCTGATCTCCGTTAAATTTTCACACGTGGGATTTCCTCTTCAATACTAATTTTTGTCTCAAATTCGTCTTCATCTCATTCAGGTTATTCAATGATTAGAGGAGTGTATTTCCTTTTGTTATTTGGGCCCAGGACAGCTTCCCCATTCACATTTTCATGAAATGAAACATTACTAGTTTCGATAATTTTCCTATCTCCTGAAATCCAAATTCGATAACCTTTTCTCTGCATTACATACATGACCATAATACCCTTTTGGGGTGTAGTGTAGCAGGCCTCCTCGTTGCTGCACCCTGGGTAACGCTAATTCTGCTACAGCCTTTGCCATTTTTGGTGAGTAATTAATGAGAAAGGAGCATTTCTGGCCTGAATACATACCTTCTCAAACAAGACTTAAAACTCAACATACTTTCTTGTTTGAGTTCCAGAGACTTGCAAATGTTTTTGGTGTTTCTGATAAAAGACTTCCCATCTTTAAACCAACTACCTTCCAGGGTCATTTGAGATATGCTTCTGCTAATCTGGATTTGGTCCTGCCTGTTCATAAGCATAATTCCCTCCTGGTTGAGTTGTCTGCAGCTCTGGCTACCAGATCAGATCAGATCCTATCCAGATCAAGATTGGTTATATGTATTTACTGTTGGCTCTGCCACAGCTTCCTTTGGTAGGGCTGGAGCTGGTGCTTTTTCCAACTCTTTTAATCTTAAAAAACTTCTCAGTGCTTGGTCAAACAATTTTGATGGTGAGATATATGCATTATTTGTGACTTTTAGAGCCATTAGTGCTACTCCTGGACAAAATATTGTAATATTCATAGATTCTCAAGCCGCAATTAAGACCATATCTGGCTACAATCAATTCCAATCGAAACGAGTTTGAGTGCAAACAACTTATTAACTCATTCCTTTGCACCAAAAGAGAGGTCATTTTCCAATGAATCCCATCCCATTGCAGCATTCATGGAAATGAACAAGTCGACAAGTTGGCTAAAGAGGCTTCGACGCTGCATCCACCTAGTCTTCCGATACCTCTTTGAAATGCCAAGCAATTTCTCAGGGACAAATTTTGATAGAAAAGAATTTCCACTCTTACAGACCTGGCTGATCGCAAATATTGGTCTCATCTACTCGATGGCTAAAGATGTGCTTAGCTTTCTGCCCTATCTAGGGTGGAGGGTGTGGCATGTTTCAGAATCATCGGCAGACATGATTACCTGCAAGCCCATCTGTTTAAGATATGCCTGGCTGATTCACTGCTCTGCCCTCTCTGTAAATCTGTGCCAATGACTAGGGAGCATCTATCCGCTCTACTTCATGTTCTCTCGCAAGACAACTGTGGAGTTCTCCCTGCTAGAGCAACATCTGCTTTATATTGGACTGCAAGACGCCTTGTGTACGAGAGGACGCTGGCAGGCGTAATTTAAAAAAGAAAATAGATAACCTTTTTTGCTCTCGTATTTATTCATTAACTGTTTGAGAATACCCACATAAGCTCTACAACCAAAAGTTTTTAACAGAAGGTTTTCTACCACAATACAATTCAAAAGAGGTTTTTGTCTGGTTCTGATGACAAATTCGATTCCATGTATAGGTAAAGCATAGCAGAGCCTCTGACCATAAACCATTACTCCTTAACATGGCTCTTACAGCATCTAAAGCTGTATAAATGAAATGCTCACCTATCCCATTCATTTCAGGCGAATATGTATTGGTCCTCTCCATCTTAATTCCCTTACAAAATTCTTTATGAATAAAATCCATTATTAATCCCAATATTTACTATCTTGATATTTAAGAATCTTTCTGCTCATTTCTATATCGGGTATACAATTGAAAACATCAAATTTCCTTTTAATCAGGAAAAGGGTTACTTTTCTAGAGTAATCATGTTATTGTGAGAAAATAATTACTACCATTATCGGATGTTTCAGGAATGGAACAGACATCTATATGCAACAACTCAAGTAGTTTCTTTTATCTGATTTTTGAAATTGGTTTTTTGTCTCTTTAAAGCTACTTTGCAATCCTCACCGTCCACATTAGTAGATTTTAACTTAGGTATTCCTCTAATACTCTCATTCTGACTAGACTTTAAAATATATCGACTATTTATATGGCAAAATCTATTGTGTCAAAGTTCTAAGTTATATACTTTTGACGTGTTCAAATTAGACTTGTAGTCTCCATCCCATCGTTTTCGGATCCTTTTAAAATAAAAACCTCACAATGCTGAAGTAGAACGATACTTGAGGCCCATAACTATTGTCCTTAGTATGATTCGCTTTGAAAATTGCATTTGAAGGTTCAACATTTAAATAGTTTTATTTAAACAACCAACCTCTAAAAAAATTAACAAGAATGAGTAGGTATATATGTAGGTAAAATTAAACATCACACATGTATTGTGTAAAATACACAACCAATCAGCAACGCAAAGACGCCATTTACAAATACGTCTTATGATGACATTATCGGCAGTGCTACTGTAAATATGCATATTTATCTGTGATGAACATGCAAATAAAAAGTTCTCACACAACTTGAATATCTATGCAAATTATAGAGCCCATCAGCCTGTTGTTTCCTCCTGCAACCAGCGATGACAGTTGCTTGGTTTCGTCCAATACATTGACTGATTTCTCTCTTGGATTTCCGCTATCCCTATAAGGTACTATTCTTCCTCAGGTCGAATTCAGAAAGTTGGTCAAAAGACACTTGATGTTTTCCACAAGGAATAGGTAAGCAGATTACGCAATAAAAATGCATGAAAAAACAATTGCCATACTTCAAATCTCTCCCTCACAAATATGTTCTACCTTTATAAAGTGCTTGCAGGTGGCCCTACGGTTGCCTGTGATGTGTGTATGCCCTATAATACAAATGATTCCTCACCACCAATGCATGATGTAAATTTCACATGGTTTGCATGTTTTCTTCAGGATATTGCATTTTGTATGGCTAGCAGTGTACTTTATTTTTGAGAGATCTGAATAAAACACTTGAAAAATATGACTTCATAAATTGATAATTTCTTTCAATATCAGTTTTAAAAACATAAAAGCCTGTACTTTTTTTTCAACTCCTACTATTAGTTCACACTCTTTTTCTATATATATATATATATATATATATATATATATATATATATATAGGATTTTCCCTTTGAAACATTTTGTTAAAAGGTTGAGTCATATCCTTTTCAGAGGACCATAAATCTCAATTTTATTTATTACTGCATTCCGAAGCAGCGCCATTTAGTGAGCTTTCGTAGTTCCGGCTTGAATAATTTTTCGGCAGAGGCCTACTAACCACTGCTTGTTCAACACGTCACGTCTTAACCGCATTTTCGCGCCCTGCGCGGCACCACCAGTCCTAACGTCCAAGAATGAGAAAGGTTTATTTCCCCGTCTTCTAAAGGTATAACTCAACTTTTAATAAACCTAATTCCTGCATGTCTTTCTCTTTGTAAATATCCCCTTTTGTAAATATTTTCCTTTAACTTTAAATAAATTCTTTTTTACTTAAATGAAGTATCTGTATTTAAATGACTGTGATTCAATTAATTCATCACTCACCCTTAAATACTTACCCCTAGACAAACCACCTCGCCAATCTAAAATCCCGCCTTCTGAAGAGTCTGATTTTTATTCGAAGATTTATTCGGACTCCCACAGAAATAATTGGGGGATCGCCTGGGATTTGATTTCGAAAATCTTCTCTAAATAATAAGTTGATAACCTTCTAACTCTCTTCTTCTTTAAAAAAAAACCCCATTTTTGGCTGCAAGCCTAATTTACAAGCGGACTGAATCGAAAATGCGGATTGCCACTCATAACATACTAACATTTAGGTGAATAAAACGACTCCCGGAGTCGCAACTCACAACTCAAGATCTTACAAGATCGCTCGCCGAAACCACGTTATTTTCTGCCGTGTACAACTCCATTTCAAGTCCAGTGAACACATCCAGGAGCCTTTGAAGTTTGTTTTCAAGTAATTAATCACACGTCGTCAACTGTATCAGGTGTGTACTGTTTTTTATTTCGTTTTCCTTGCAACAGGAAGAAAAAGGGAATCTTCAGAAAAGAATACGTGAGCAAGTGTTAATTTACTTATAAAAAAAATTGTTGCAGTTGATTTCATGAAGTAATTTATATTTTTAAAAATGTGTGTTTTTCTGAAATACTATTTTTCTATTTGTGTATAGAAATCGTATCAATTAAAGTTTTCTACAAGTATATCTTTTAAAAAATTAAGAAAGTCGTACGTAATATTCAAGTTTTTTATTTGTATCTCATTTATTAACGAATTGCATTTCAAGTATGAAAAGTTTCAATTTCTTTGCTTATGTCATCGCGACCTTGAACTAAGAGATTAATGTCTTCCCATTCCTAAACATTTTCCGTTTCGATGCAATCGTAATTTCGATGACTCATATAGTGTAACATTTCTCTTGCAGCTGTTTAGTAATTAATTATTTTTTATGAGTATTCGAGAAATATATTTTGAAAGAATATGCTATGTTTTTTAGAATTGAGATGAAGGACCATGTATAATCTTATTTTTAATGGTGTATTTTATCATTCAATATATAAGTATTTGAGTTCATTTTTGACAGAGAGAGAGAATTATTATGCTTTCTATTGAAACATGTGTTTATCCTTAGAATGTTCTGAAGAGATCCTAAAAAGATTTTATTTTTATTGGTGTAATAAAAAATATATATGAGATTTTTCTATAAGTGACTAACTTCTAATTGTTTGCTTTTTTCAGCAAAGAACTTTAAATGATTAACTTTTCCATATCACAATAAATTTAATCACAGTTTCTAAACAAGATTTATATATATATATTATATATAATTTATTTTTTCTTTCAAATTCTTTTTGCATTTATTATAACGAAATGAGATAACTGATATATCAAATGGTTTTACAAAAAAAAGGTTTTGTTTTTAGTTGAAATTAATGATTTGACTACTTTAAATTAAGCATTACGTATTTTAGCTCGCACTGTTGTCTTTACGCGTTACTTGTTTAAAATATTTCTAAATGAATAGAATTTGAATATTTCAATGTATATTTAGTGTATTTTGATGCAATATCATTTTAACTTGAGAATTTTTGTAAATGCAAACGAGAATTGCCAATATAGCAACATCGTTTTTGTTTGAACGCGTAACAATTTTGTTTATTCCTTTGGTTACTATCTAAACTTAACTTTTAAAATGGCGTATCTTGGCAAAGGTCGACGCGAAGATTTATTTGTCTTAGCCACGGAATTAAATTTAAAATTCGATAAATCGATGACCATCGCCACACTCAAAGATCTAATTATTAGTAGTGAAGATTATGACGAAGAACTGACCAAAAACATACATTCAACGATTGTTGAGGATCGCAAAGTCAGAGAAGAAAATTTACGCATTGAAGAACAAAAAGAAAAATTACGCATTGAAGAACGAGAAGAAAAATTACGCTTCGAACAATTGAGGTTAGATGAGCAAAAACGCAAAGATGAATTTGAGCTGGAAAAGTTAAGAATCCAATTAGGCGCTGATACATCCAAAGAAAGTGATACTAAATTTCTCGTCAAAGAAATTTCAAAGCTTATACATCGTTTTGATTTGAAAGAAGACATCAGTCTTTATCTAAAATTATTTGAACGTCAAGCGCAGAGATTGAATATTGATCAAGAAAACTGGGTTTCTCATCTGTTAGGCTTGTTACCGACGGAAGTATCTCACATCATAGCGAGAGAGCCTGACGATAAAGCCAACTCTTACGAACATGTTAAAGATTTACTGCTGGAACGCTTTAAACTAACTCCAGAAAAGTTTCGACAACTATTTGTCACTCACCAAAATGCACCTGAAAGAACATGGATTGATTTTTACCATGAGTTAAACACTTACTTCAACGGATGGATAGATGGATTGAAGATAGATACTTTCAACAAGTTATCAGATCTAATCATAACAGATCAACTCAAACGAAAAACTCCTTTTGAATTTAAAGAATATTATCTTGATGAATGGGCAAATATGAACTCCCCTGTTCAATTAGCAGAAAAACTAGAAGAATTCGAAGACTTTAAAAGGACTCTGAAACAAAAATCTAGCAGTCCATTTGTGAACAAGAATTCAGATTCACAGAAAAGAATCGCAGATATGAAGCACCAGGAAAATTCGAGTATAACAGGAAAGATAAGAAGTTTCCAGCGTCAACGAATTACAACAAACATTACGAAGCCCCTGTTACCAAGTACGAATCTGTTCAAGACAGCGCGCAGAAAGGGTATTACAACAAAAATTACGAGAAACACTCAAATCACAATGCTTCCAAGCATGCTCAGACGAACTATTCAAAACCGCAGAAACTCAAAGAACTTCCAAAAGAAACTTGCACACTCATCGTTAAGGAAGGTTTACGTACTAAAGAGATATGTTTTGGAAAGGTGAAAAAATCACGGCGCTCATAGACAGTGGTAGTACTGTAAGTTTGCTTCGAGAAAATACGAGCAGAAGAATAATGGATCCAACAAAATTATCGAAGAACAAGATGCTTCTCACAGGTATTGGTGAAGCACAAGTGACAACTATCGGTTCCTTTCAACATGAGTTCAAAATAGATGATGAAAATTACTCGTTAACTTGGCATGTTGTACCGACTGATAAATTAAAATTCGAAGCAGTTATTGGATCAGATCTTTTGGAACAAGCATCGATAAGTTTTACTAAAGAAGGAGTTAAATTCCACAAATATGAGAATCATGCACAGCTTATGCAAATATCTGCTGAAAACCTTCAAGAACTAGACCTACGTCATGTTGAAAATCGTCAAATCAAGAAGGAACTTGAAAAGTTAATTCAAGACTACAAGCCAGAAAAAACAGCATCTACTGACGTCACAATGAGAATTATTCTAAAAGACGAAGAACCAGTCTGTCAACACCCTCGTCGACTAGCTTTCACAGAAAGACAAGATGTAAACAAACAGATAGAAAAATGGCTCAACGAAGGCATTATACGTCCGAGTTCTTCGGAATATGCAAGTCCAATCGTAATGGTAAAAAAGAAAGATGGATCTTCGAGAATGTGCATTGACTACAGAAAATTGAATCAGAAGCTTGTGAAAGATAAATTTCCGTTACCTATCATCGAAGATGTTTTAGACACTTTGCAAGAAGCAAAGGTATATTCTACATTAGATTTACGCAATGGTTTCTTTCACGTCGATGTTGACGAAGATTGCAGAAAGTATACATCCTTTATCGTCCCAGATGGACAATTTGAATTCAACAAAGTTCCTTTCGGACTAAGCACAAGTCAAGGAGTTTTCCAACGCTACGTATCAAGTATATTACGAGATCTTACTCGGAAAGGAATTGTAATCAGTTATTTAGCTGATCTCGTCATTACAGCGAAAAACGAACAGGAAGGTCTCGAAAAACTTAAAATTATTTTTGAAGTCGCAAAGAAATACGGATTAGAAATTAAGTTCAAGAAGTGCCAATTCTAAAAAAAAAGAAAAATTGAATTTCTAGGTCACATTGTAGAAAGCGGAACTATTAAACCATCTCCTACGAAGACACTAGCTGTCCGAAAATTTCCAGAACCAACAACAATAAAACAAGTACAAAGTTTTCTTGGTTTAACTGGGTATTTCCGCAAGTACATCACGGATTATTCAAAGATAGCTAAACTACTTAGCGATTTAACAAGAAAAGAAAACCTCTGTTTTCGCGGGACTCAACAAAAAGAAGCATTTGAAAAATTGAAGAAAATCATGTCCGAAGGCCCAATCTTGCACCTTTACAAGTATGGAAGAAAAACAGAACTGCATACAGACGCCTATAAACAAGGGTACGGCGCAATTTTGTTACAAGAAGCAGAAGATGGAAAGTTACATCCCGTTTACTACATGTCGAAAAAGACAAATACAGCAGAAGAAAAGTATGACAGCTACGAATTAGAGGTACTAGCAATTATCAACGCATTAAAGAAGTTACGTGTTTATCTTTTAGGACAACACTTTAAAATAGTAACTGACTGTTCAGCATTTCAGAAGACTATGCAAAAAAAGGAGCTAATTACTCGCATAGCCAGATGGGCGCTTCAATTAGAAGAATTCGATTATGAAATAGAGCACAGAGCTGGAAGTCGTATGAAGCACGTTGATGCTCTTAGCCGATATCCCGTAATGATGGTGTGCAATGATACATTAACTTCAAAGCTTAAAAACGCACAAGAGGAAGATGACAACATCCAAACATTGAAATCACTTCTAGAGAAGCAAGAATCAGAAGAATTTTTTTAGAGAAACGGTATACTCTATAAGTACTTAAATGGTCGAGAATTAGTTGTAACCCCTAAAGCAATGCAAGCTGAACTAATTAAATTGATTCACGAAAATGGTCATTTCTCAGTAGGAAAAACAAAAAAATTGTGAAACAGGAATTTTTTATCCCAAATTTATCCAACGTCGTTAAAAAAGTAATAGTTAATTGTGTTCCATGTATCTTAGCTAATAAGAAAACTGGCAAAAAGGAAGGGTTTTTGAATCCTATTTCTAAGGAAAGCATTCCTTTAAGTACGTACCATGTTGACTTCATTGGTCCTTTACCCTCCACAAACAAAAGTTATCAACACATTTTCACCGTAGTAGACGCATTTACCAAATTTACTTGGCTATATCCCGTCAAAACTGTGTCTGCTGAAAGTGCCCTCGAAAAACTAAAACAACAGCAGAAAACCTTTGGTAATCCCATCAGAATTATCTCTGATAGAGGTTCAGCGTTCACTTCAAAATTATTCAACGACTACTGTGATGAAGAAAACATTCAACATCTACAAATAGCGACAAGTGTTCCTCGAGGAAACGGACAAGTTGAACGAATTCATCGAACTTTGTTTCCAGTTCTCACCAAACTATCATTAGACGACTCAACGAAATGATACAAATACGTCGACAGATTACAGAGAATACTAAATAGTACTATAAGTCGTAGTACAAAATGGACACCATTCGAACTATTAGTGGGAATCAAAATGCGTAACAAGGAAGACATCCTAATCTCAAAGACTTACTTCTAGAAGAAATGGCGAAAGAATTACTAGAACAACGCGAATTTTTAAGAAACGATGCAAAAAAGAACATCGAAACCCTACAGTCTGAAAATAGAAAGACATATAACAGAAGAAAGAAAGCTTCGTTATACAAAGAAGGTGATTTAGTTGCCATCCAGAGAACCCAATTTGGAGCTGGACTGAAACTAAGACCAAAGTTCTTAAGCCCTTACAAAGTAACAAAAGTTAATTCCAAGGATAGGTATGAAGTGGAAAAGGTTGGTCAGCACGATGGACCGAACTCAACCACCACCTCAGCTGATTTGATGAAACATTTTTATGCTTAATTGAATTTTTTTTATTTGTTATTATTTTTAATTTTTCTCATATCCCTCTTGATAAATTAATAGATGTTCTATGGTAACACTCGTTTCCATTAATCATTTTATATTCACTTGTAACATTTATTATATTTTCGTATTATTCATTATCTTTCCATTGATGCGAAGGATTTTTTTTTTTGGTTTAGTTAATTGTAGATCACAACATAGAATATTTTGTTTTTATATGCTTTATTTTAGGTCCGGAATTATGAATATTAGGTATACATCTTTTCATCTGTAATATTTTATTTTATTATCTTTAAGAATCGTATTATTTGTCTTTATTGCATCCACATTCCAATAATCATCAAATTTATAGTTGTAACTAAAAATAGTTTGTATTTAAAGTACTTAAGCTCTCAACATTTTGTAAGAGCTGAGAGACCAGCTTTGTCAGGAGAGGGTGATTTTGTAGGATTTTCCCTTTGAAACATTTTTTGTTAAAGGTTGAGTCATATCCTTTTCAGAGGACCATAAATCTCAATTTTATTTATTACTGCATTCCGAAGCAGCGCCATCTAGTGAGCTTTCGTAGCTCCGACTTGAATAATTTTTCGGCAGAGGCCTACTAACCACTGCTTGTTCAACACGTCACGTCTTTATCGCATTTTCGCGCCCTGCGCGGCACCACCAGTCCTAACGTCCAAGAATGAGAAAGGTTTATTTCCCCGTCTTCTAAAGGTATAACTCAACTTTTAATTAACCTAATTCCTGCATGTCTTTCTCTTTGTAAATATCCCCTTTTGTAAATATTTTCCTTTAACTTTAAATAAATTCTTTTTTACTTAAATGAAGTATCTGTTTATAAATGACTTTGATTCAATTAATTCATCACTCACCCTTAAATACTTACCCCTAGACAAACCACCTCGCCAATCTAAAATCCCGCCTTCTGAAGAGTCTGATTTTTGTTCGAAGATTTATTCGGACTCCCACATATATATATATGTGTGTGTGTGTATATATATATATATGTGTGTGTGTGTGTGTGTGTGTGTATATACATATATATCTTGTTCAAATTTTCAATTGTTAATAAAATACTTTTTTTCATCCACTGAAGTTCAAATACATTTTTTTAAACTTGTAGTGGATGACACTTCATGGAAAGATAGTTTTTACAAATATATTTCATAAATTAAATTATATATTTTTTAAATTTTAAATTTATTCTTCATTATTTCTGATGAAGTTAGAATTAACTGCAACAGATGGCGCCAGTAAGTTTTTCTAACAAAAATTTTTTCTTCGTTTCAATTACATTTTTTTTAACTTGATGTTCATACAGTTTTTTCAAATATTAATTCCACATAAATTTAATCACTACTAAAATAAATTTTTTCTTTGTTGACCTAAGTAGGAATTGACTTAATTTTTTTTTTTTTACATATTTTTTATTACTAGTTTTAAATTAAGCTTATGTCAAAACTTTTTTAGTGAATAGATCAGTTGGACTAGAAATATACAATTTCATTCTTTTACATGGAATGAAATAAAGGTTCGCCAATCTTTAAAAATATGCAAGTTTCTCCTTTGGATATCTTTTAAGAATTAATATTGTTTACTTATTGTTTTTAATCTAGAACTGATTATATTACAGAATATAATTAGAAGTACTTAAATATGATACATGAATTATTCTAATTTTATGAGAATAAATTTGTAAAAATTTTTACAATAAAAACCTAAAGTAAGTGAGAGTATATTAACAATGTACAAAAATGCTGCAGAAGGGCTTTTGGTGACAGACCTCATAATTTTGAACCGTGGTCAAGGGAAGAGGATAACAACTTGAGCTGGCACTCCCTCTCCTAACTTCCACACCACACCTACAGGAGAATTTTGAGTTAGACAGATTTAATGTATATCACTACCTCTAGACAGCAGGTCTTCAGCAGTACTAGGCTTGAACTCATGATAACCAACCATGACTAGTGACATGATTAGTGATCAAATTCATCCTATGTATTCTGGAAATTATAATGACAAACAATAACAAATAAGTGTATGGAAGGATGTGAGTTCTCACTTACAAAAAATGTGTGACTCACTAAGGGAAAAACCCACTTTTCTTTATTATTTCTATACTTAAACTATATCATAAGATTAGCATTCAATTACATTAATTATTTTACAGGTAGAATTTAGTGCATTTTGCAAAAATTTTCATAGTGTATTTGACAGTTATATATATATTTATTACTTTAAAATAAGAAAACTTTCTTAAGTTTAAAAAATCAGGAAATGCCACACTGTAGAATTTAAAAAGTAAAATACATAACAAAAATAAAAATTTCTTTCTTGATTCTAAGATTTTTTGTATAAATTGAAGCTTTTTTATGTTTATGCATTAAAATGAGTGTAACTGCTCAGTTTCACAAAATTTTAAAGAAAATATTTTTTGAAAAAAAATTGGGATTGATAATTTTAGTTTTTTGTTTTTCAGTTTAAAATTTCAACTTTTATGTATCATCTACTATAATAATAAATTTAAATGTATTTCTTACTTTTTATAAATGATTTCAAAAGATTGAAATATATAATTTAAAAATTATAACATATTTCTACATTTTTTATTACAAAGCTAGCTTCTAGCCTGGCGCTGCACAGACTTTCTACACTTTTATAAATTTTCTCTTTTTTCACAGAATCAGCACTTCTAATACTCCTTTTCAAAATGACTTCCACCTCACCTCCTCCGCTTAGCCCAGCGTTGCTTGGGCTTTTACCAAGTGTAAAACTTAAAATTCCCTGTTTTGAAATTTTTTCACTTCTTTTCTTTGTCAGACAGGTTTATTTCCCCCTAGTGTTGCACGAACATTTTTAAATGCATAACATATTGTCATGGAAATTCCCCTTCCTTTCTCACTATCAGCCGTTCCTAGTATGTATGTGTGATTTCTATATTTACGTCATTACAAAATTTGCGTGGTAATTTCCCACAATTAATTAATACTGACCTTTTAAAATTTTGGCTACCGCTGAAGACCCACTGTTGAATCTGTCAAGAGTTTAAACGTCCTAGTGTTGGTGTGGTATGGTAGTTAGGAGAGATGGGAGCCAGCTCAAGTCTCATCCTCGTCACTTCACAATGTTCAAAATGTCAAAGTGCATAGCCAAAAGCTCTTGAGTAAGTGAACAGTGGGACTTTAATATTCACTTACTCACTTAGCAACTTTTTAGGCCCCGAAAACGAAAATGTATCTTTTTAAAAATAGTTGTATGTTGAAAAAAGTAGAAATTTTTATAATTACAAAATATCACAACTATATTAAATGTTGAATTAAAATTGTGAGCATTTTTTGAAATATTCGATACACGGGATAAAAGTTTCATGCAATTATTTTTATAAATGAAGAAGTTATAAAAAATTTGAGTTTGATAAGTATTTAATAAATATTTAAAATTTGAGTATTTTTTAAAAATTCGAAAAAAAAAATGTTTGGCATTTTACTTTTTAAATCACTAACTCTTAAAGATAAAAGTATGAGTTTTTAAAGTCTTTTTCGTATAAATGCATCGATATTGATTCATTTTAGAAAAAAATCATAAAATATGTAAAGTATCGTTGTTTTGTAAAAAGAAAAAAAACATACTATTATATCTCGTGACAAAATAAATTATCTTTCCAATTACAAAATTGCTGGCAAAGTTATTAAATGCGTGAATAAAATGTTGAGTATTTTCTAAAAATTCATAAAAATGAAAGGATAATGTTATTTCAAACCCGGGTACAAATCGGTAGTAATCAAGCGCTCTTCCGATCGCGCAACGAAATCTTCGGAAAAAAGGAGTGAAAAGACCTTTAAAATAAAAGGAAGAGATATTCAACTTTTCCAAATCTGGTGATTTTCAATATTTATAGGCGCATCTCCCTTTCTAATGTAACTTCATCAAACGTGACGGGCACAGAGGAAAAGAGTCATTTGGCCACAAACCCTTGGCTATTGTAAAATTGCATTATTTGTTAAAGTTTTAATTCTTTTTGGGGGGGCTTCATTTTTAAGTTAATGCCTTCAAACTTCATATACTGATTGCAAACAATGGTAATATTTAAACAAAAAATGTAACAAAAATAATGCTTAAATATTTCTAGTAAAAAGGGAAAGAAACGAAAAACACAATTTTTTTTAAAAAACATTAATTTTTAAGTAATTTTTTCAATCTTTGTACAGAATACGGTTAATATTGTTCTACACGTGGGAAAAAAGTTTCATGAGATTATTTTTATAAATAAAGAAGCTATTAAGTATTTAAAAAAATTTGAGTATTTTTTGAAAAATCATAAAAAAAAAGTTTTTAACATTTTATTTTTTAAATGATTGATTCTAAAAGAGAAAAACATGGACTTTTTTAGTGTAGAATATTATTTCATTAACATGAAAGAAAATGCAAACGGAACGACTTAGAAATTATTTTCATAAAAAAAGTATCGATTTTGATTCATTTTAGAAAAAAACGTAAAAAACAGAAAATATCTTTATTTTGTAAAATAAATTATACCGTATTGTGGCGAAGTAAATGATATTTCCAGTTCTGTAATTATTTTTTTGTCTGAGTCTAAAAAAAAATTAGATTGTGTTTTAAAAACGTCGGGGATAAAAAAAAAATTTCACCTCCCGGATTTTTATTCTGTTTGGCGGTAGAAACAACATGCAGGAGTAAAACAAAGGTTTTTAATTAATATCTCTAACTAATTGCAATATCGGAAAATAAATGGTCAAAACGGATTCCTTGGATTATTCCTGATCTTATGGTACCTTCAGCGATTTTCTGCGTTGTGTGGTTCATGAGAAGATTAACTTTGGTAGAAACAAAGATAGATCGATGTGTGTTTGTTTACCTACGAATTTCAATAGTGTAGATTTTAGTTTTCTCTTTTCGAGGCCTTTTATTATTATTATTATTTATGCACAATTAAAATTTTTTTCCTATAGTTAAAATAAAGAATATTACCATATTTATTCAAATCTAAGTAGCACTTTTTTTTTTCTAATGTTAATGCTTTTGAAAATCAGGTGTGGCTTTGAATCAAAGATGAAAAAAATTGTTTGATGAGGGAAATTGAACATTATACTGACTGTTCAAACAATTACAGATCCATCTATGTATTTAAAAATTTTAATAATGCTAAAATAAATTACTGAAACCCAGTGGTTGAATGGTTAGTGCATCGCGCTACCACACCACAGGTCCAAGGTTCAAACCCCGGGATGGGAAGGCTGACTCAATCTTTCATCCCTTCAATGGGTCGATAAATGAGTACCAAGCTTGCTTGGGAACTTAACTCTGGGGGTTTTATGTCAGACTGACCAGATCATCTGTTCATGCACCTCAGGCCCCAAGGTCGCATATACTAAGTTGGGCACAGTAGGCCTTGGCCCTCATGGGCTCTTGTGCCACTGAGTTAAGTTTAAAATAAATTGTTTATTCACTTCTTATTAGTTCTCAATTTAATTTTTTTTTAATTTCATGAATATCAGATATCAATAAAACTTTTTACATTATTTTTTCAAAAAAAAAACATGGGAAATATGGGGTGGGGCTTAGATTCAAATAGATATAGTAATTGAAAATTGATTTAATATCTTAAAGATAGGATGTAAAGAATTTTAGCCAAGCAGATGTAAGTTGAGTATTGTTTCAAAATATATTTTTATATAATAGTACCGTATTTTCCTGTATATAATCCGCGGATTATGTGCTAAAAAAGTTTCAAATTTCGTTGTGCGGATTATACGCCGCCGCGGATTATCTGAGAAAAAACATTCTTCATCAGAAAAGTTAACAAAGTTTTGAAAGAAATGCTGTTTATGTTTTATAAAATAAATAATAGATGGCGCTTTCACGACTCGGCTGACGTATTACGGCCATAATTAGTTTTTGTCCAATTACTTTCAAGAACGAATTCGGTTCCTCGGAAGGAAATAGCAGTTACAAGTCGCTGGCGTCATTTACAACTTTGTCTTGACTAGAGGTGTTGCATCCTTTGAAAGTTTTTATCATGATGAAGCGTAAGCGTGTTAGCTATACTGCAGACTTCAAATTAAACGCTGTAGAGAAGGCTAACGAAGTCGGAAATCGAGAAGCTGCAAGACTTTTCAACGTTGACGAATCGAATATTCGTTTGTGGAGAAGGAACAAGACTAACTTCGAAAATTGCGATAGACGTAAAAGGACCGATCGTCGTGGAAAACCTCACTGGCCAGAATTAGAGGCAGAAATACATAAATGGATTTTAAAAGAAAGGGACGATGGGAAAGATGTCTCGACAGTTAGCATCAGAATGAAAGCCCGAGTTACTGCACGCGAAATGAATATTGTTAACTTCTCTGGTGGGCCCACGTGATGTTACCGGTTTATGAAGAGAAACAATTTAGTCGTTCGTAGTCGTTCAACGGTCGGACAGAAATTACCTGATGACTGGGGAAAACAATCTGACGACTTTTTGACATTTTGCAAGCAAATTATTGTAGAAAATAATTTTACAGAGGATTTGATTTTTATAATATGGACGAAGTTCCATTATCATTTGATATTCCACCTACCAGGACCGTCGACGTTCAAGGAGCAAGTAGTATTCCTATAAATACTACTGGAAATGAAAGAACGTCATTTACTGTAGTTTTATGCTGTGCTGCAAATGGTTTGAAATTGCCACCGATGTTAATTTTTAAAAGAAAAACGCTCCCAAAAGAAAACTTTCCTAAATGTGTGGAAATTCATGCGAATGAAAATGGCTGGATGAATGAGCAAATCATGTTGTCATGGCTGCAGACTATCTGGAGAAAACGCAAAAATTCTTTTTTTCGTCCAAAGGCATTTTTAATTATGGACTCTATGAAATCACATGTGAGTGAAAACGTTAAAAATGCTCTCAAATCCGCGTCGGCAAAAATTGCCATAATACCTGGAGGACTGACAAAAAAATTGCAGCCTTTAGACGTCGGTATTAATAGATCGTTCAAATCCAAAGTTAGAAAGTTATGGGAACAGTGGATGTCCGATGGAGAAAAAAAACTATACAAAAACGGGAAAATTGAAGCGGGCATCATATGAAAATGTCTCCCGCTCGGTCCTGAAAGCATGGAATGACGTCGCTGAAACTACAGTAAAGAACGCTTTCCGAAAATGTAATATTATTGTCAAAAATGACTCTGACGATGAAGAGTCTTTACTATCGAGTGACTCGGATGTGTTACGCGAAGATTTGATAAATTTATTCATTTCCGAATCTGATGAATCAGATTTTGAAGGCTTTTTTAACTGTTAATAAATTTTTTCATTATTCAAGATATTTTTATTTTGAAAGTGTATATAAGTGTAAAAGGGGGATCTTAATTTTTTTTTAAATTTTCTGCGTGCAATGTTTTGCTTAACTTAAAACATAGATGGCAGTAACAGAGAATTTTTTTGTTTTATTGAGATTATCGTACAAAATATATTATGAAATATAATATTTAAATAGATGTGTTTTATTATAAATGTTGTCCTCTGAACAATTTCTTCTATTTTTAATTATATTTTTTATTTTATGTGTCTCCTTATCGGCAATTTATATTTTTTGGATTATATTATGTTTTTTTTTTACTCGAAAAAAAGGGCTCTGCGGATAATATGCCGCTGCGGATTATATACAGGAAAATACGGTAATATGAATTATTACAACTATATAAAAATATTTTTTGAATGACATATATGAATTATTTTATTCTTATGAAAAAACCAAAATATTATATATATAATCAGCTTAATTTTATTTAAAAAATCACTCTCCATGACACAGTTCATATTATTATTATATCATTTCCTGTAAAACAAAATTTTTGATTTATGGGTTACTTTGTGAGTTGTCCCAAATAATTTCATTTTATTCTAGTGAGGTAACCTCATTTTAACACCTAGGTTCAAATTTAAAGATTGGTTTAAATCGTATTCTTCTTTTTCTAAATCACAATATTCTTCCTTTTCCAACTCACAATCAGTTTCTGAATCTCTTTCATCAAAAATTTCCTCCTCTAAATCAGTTAAAAGTTTCTGAATTTCTTTTGTGGTGAGTCTTCTCTTCTGTTTAGACAGTTTTTTAAATGAAAAAAAAATATATGAGAGATTACTAAGTAAAGGACTAAAACCACTTAAAAAATAACAATACAAAGAATAAATTTGCTAGCAAAGAATCAGGCAGAAAGGGGGGGAAAGAGGGACTTCCAGATAAGCATGAAAGAGGAAACTCTATCATCCTCCCATCTTAATACAAAAGAGACCAGCTAAGTTATTGATCTTCTTGGATAGTGATAGGTCCCAGACTGATCCGAAAAGCTGGTGGGGGGGGTAAGTGGTCACTGCTGTGACCAGCACTGTCCATTAAGAGTCTGTTTCTTTTGGACAGTAGATCAACCAGCCGTCCTCTAAAGGTTAAATATTGAAAAAGAATTTTGCAATTCTTTGTTTAAATTCACATGTAACAATGTTAGTAAATTGAATCTATGAGTCTAATCTATATATATATAAGACGCATTTGTTGTCTGTTTGTCTGTTCCCTCATAACTCAAGATCCAGACAACCAAATAATGAGAAATTTGGTACACGTTCACAAAATTACACAAGGAAGGTTCTTAAATAGGTTTGGCGTTCCTAATTCTTTCCTAATTTTTTAAAATTTAATTTTTAAGTGATTTTCCAGTGTTATGATGTCATATCATGTCACGTTTCTCAGTAAGTGGACAATTTATACGTTACATGCAGTTTTTCAAGATTATTACATATTTTTTATGTAGCTATGTTAATTGGTTGGAATATTTATTCAATTTTTCTATTCTTTGATATTTAATTAGGTTTATTTTTCGAATAAATCATTTTTTTAAGGATTCAACTAAAATTTTGTTTTGTTGTTTTGGCAACATTTAGGTATTACGGCGGGATGTTTATGTGTGTGATTTTGCTTAAAAATTAGAACTTACAATTTCAGTATTTTTTCCGAAAATTTATTTATTTCTTTAGAATGTGAAGGTTATAATTTTGACAAACTAAAACTTCTTATTGATAATGGTATTTCAGTTCTTATTACTGTGATTAACATAAATATTGTATTTCCGTTTTCGTTATCTGTTTTAGATAGTATGAAATTAATAATATTTTACAATTTTATGTGTCTTTATTTTAACCTTTAAGGGTATACTATTGGCTTCATTGTATAAAATTGCCTTGCAGAAAATCAAACTTGGGTAATTATACTGCCCAAGAAAAAGCAGTGTTGGTAGAAATTACATATCAAACTGGAATAGGCATCAGAGAATGAGCAAAACAGACAAATGGCTTAAATACCTGTTGAGGAAGCAGGTAGTCGTAAGATAAATTATTTTTGGTACTTATGTACTATCCTAACAATCGCCAACGTTCAAAATAACTTGCCAAGTTGGAACCCCGATTTCGCATGTCATATATATGCTGAATTGTGAGTCATGTGCTTCGTTTCATATAATGTCGCCAATAGGTAATATATAACCTATGTATAGGTTATATGTAAGTACCTTATTTTTTCAAATTATGCTTTTGCATTGATAACGTTAGTTCAGTTCTTTTTATGTCAGTTAATGTTAGTATTGTACTTCATTTTTCAATTTATTCTTATTATTGGGATATATATACTTTGGATAATTTTTCTATTTAGTACTTGCGTATTATTGCACAATCGCCACCGTTCAAGACAACTCGCCACTTTGGCAATCCCAACTTTGTGTGCGTTGAATTGGCAATCATGTGCTTCATTTTGTATAATGTCACCAATAGATTGTGATAATATATAAGTACCTCTAATTCTGTACATTACTATAACAGACTGGCCGCAACAAACCAATTTTGCATTTCAAAATCATGCCAAAAATGAGTATGTTGAGGAAGCAGGTATTTGTAAGATAAATTATTTTTGTTGCTTATGTACTATCTAACAATCTCCAACATTCAAAATAACTTGCCAAGTTGGCAACCCCGATTTCGCATGTCATATATATGCTGAATTGTGAGTCATGTGCTTCGTTTTATATAATGTTGCAAATAGGTTGCGGTTATATGTAAGTACCTTATTTGTTCAAATTAAGCTTTTGCATTCATAGAGTTAGTTCAGTTCTTTTTATGTCAGTTAATGTTAGTATTGTACTTCATTTTTCAATTTATTTTTATGCTAGGGATATGTATTCTTTGCATAATTTTTTTATTTAGTATTTACGCATTGCACAATTGCCACTGTTCAAGACAACTCGCCACTTTGGCAATCCCAACTTTGTATGCGTTGAATTGGCAATCATGTGCTTCATTTTGTATAATGTCACCAATAGGTTGCGATAATACATAAGTACCTTTAATTCTGTACATTACTATAACATTAGACGGGCCGCAACATACCAATTTGGCGTGATTTCAAAATCATGCCAAAAATGAGTATGTTGCGGAAGCAGGTAGTCGTAAGATAAATTATTTTTGTTACTTACTGTACTATCCTAACAATCTCCAACATTCAAAATAACTTGCCAAGTTGGCAACCCCGATTTCGCATGTCATATATTTGCTGAATTGTGAGTGATGTGCTTTGTTTCAGATAATTTCGCCAATAGGTTGCGGTTATATGTAAGTACCATATTTTTTCAAATTATGCTTTTGCATTGATAGAGTTAGTTCAGTTCTTTTTGTCATTTAATGTTAGTATTGTACTTAATTTTTCAATTTATTTTTACGCTCGGGATATATATACTTCGGATAATTTTTTTATTTATTACTTACGTATTATTGCACAGTCGCCAACGTTCAAGACAACTCGCCACTTTGGCAATCCCAACTTTGTAAGCGTTAAATTGGCAAACATGTGCTTCATTTTGTATAATGTCACCAATTGGTTGTGATAATACATAAGTACCTTTAATTCTGTACATTACTATAACATAAGACTGGCCAGAACACCAATTTGTCGTGATTTTAAAATCATGCCAAAAATGAGTATCCTACCAATATGAAATTATTATGAGTATCATCTTAGCCTGTTTTATCTTTCCCTCCTCTAATTTTTAATTAATTCAATATATAATTTTTGTTTTTTTATATTTTAGTACTTACATTTTTTTTTTTTTTTTTTGGCGATTATGTACTGCAAATATTTTTTTACGCATTGCGATGTCTTTGGCAAAATTAATCAGTGGTATTTTCCTTAAATGTTTTTTATCTGTTTTTGACAACTTTTAAAATTTTGTTTGATGGTAGTCTGAAAGGCAAATAGCAAACTAAATATTTTACAGTATATATATTATGTTTGTACGAAAATGTTTATACTGATTTAATCAAAATATTGAGTCTTCTTTTATTTTTGATATCTTTTTAAGATTTAATTTTATGTTATAACTAGCTATACCTAGCTAAATGTTGCTGTGGCTCAGTCAGCTTTAAAAGACTGGTACACCATAAAATATGCCATGAAGCTTACAAAAGTAATACACAAGAATTCAAACAAATCTATATCTATATTTATATATACATATGACGCATTTGTTTGTCTGTCTGTTTCCTTATAACTCAAGATCCAGACAACCAAATAACGTGAAATTTGGTACACATTCACAAAATTACATGGGGAAGGTTCTTAAACAGGTTTCGTTCTATCCCAACCTCATTCTGGCCTCCTCCAGCCAAAAAGAGTGCTCCATGTGCATGTTCTGAGCCATGGGTTCATTTTGGAGAGAGAGAAAACTTTACTAAACAAAAGCGGTAAGTAATTTGCAATACTTCTTTGTTATATTTACTTTACTGCAAACAAATACTGCAACAAATATCACATTACTTACTACATTCCATTCCATTCCATCATTCATAGGAATGCATTGTCAGTTTTGGCTACAGTCACGCCTCTGAGAAAAAGGGGGAGAGTATAGACGCAGACACCATGCTTTTCTCATGGGCAGTTGTATGTCGCCTGCTCTAGAGTGGGCAGACAGGAAATTATTTTTGTACACACTCCAAATGGAACTGCCAAAAATGTTGTCTATCACATTGCTTTAAGATAAATGTACCCTTTTATTGCATGCAAATAAACAGTTTTGTAAGCTTCTACAGAAAACCTTTTTTTAAACCCAGGCAAAGCCAGGTACTTGCAGCTAGTAATAAATAAAGCCTCAAGGTATTTTTCTTCCATAAATGACTGCACCCTACTCACATATTCAAAGAATGTTGAAGAGATCCACTTAAACAACTACTTTATTTCAACATTGACATGTAAACATATTAGACATAATTTTTACTGTAATTAATTTAATACTACAATTTGATCATTGATTTTTAAGGTACCCCAGTTGATGGTTGACATGCTACTGGGCTTGTTTTATTTTATTATGTCATACTCTGGCACTTAAAAAAAAGGTATAGAATCCTTTTAAAACAAGAAAGAACCATGATATATAAAATAAATAAAATTAAGAATGAGGAAGATTTACAAATATCAAGAATTGTATGCAAATTGAAAGAACGTCACAGTACTTACAGGCTCAGCAGGCGTAGGGGCAGAATCAGGAAAGATGTACTGCAGAATTTTGATGAGAACTTCCTCACTGATGGTCCACTGATCCTGAAAGCGAGAAGGACGTCGTAGCCCACCCTGGGATAGTAAGGTGGGGAGGACATTAGGATGAGCAAGCTTGTCCAGAGCTTGAGTGACATCTAAATGGATTTTAAAACAATCCTTGAAACAGGGAGTAATACATAAGAACATTAATAAACAAAAACCTTAGGCACTCTGGTCATTCCTTTTTCAATCCAAATTTGGAATTTATTAGAACAAAACTCAAAGTAAAAAATAGCATTACTTTTCATATATGTTCTTCAGAAAATTACATTCAAAGTTATTTATATGCTCTTATTTTGCCTATCAAAATAAGTATCAAATAATGACACTAAGATTTCTTCTTTATATCATTATGCTGCATCTTTTCCAAATTTTCTTCCAAAAAAGTTTTTACATTAAATACTAAATTGTTTCATTACATGATTAAGTTTAGCAATATTTGCCCTTTTTTACAGTGTGTACATTAATTAGATTAATTTACTCATTTAATATTTTTACAAGTATCAAATAAAAAAATAGCCAATGCATTTTTTTGTTTATTAACTTGTTATACTTAAATTAAAATTAGGATCATCCACAAACATCAATATTAAAAAAATTATAACAAAACTTTAATTTTTAAGAAAAAATTTAATGGGTCTAGTTCTTAATTGAACTGAAACAATGTTACACAAATGATAGGCTATAAAATAAACTAATTTATCCAGTCAATCTACACATAAAAAATAAATGACAAACTATATTAAATTTTTATATTTAGCATAAAAAGTTAAATTTAAATAATATACTGAGACATGTAATACAAAGATAGCATTTGAAATGGATGTTACAGATGAACTATTATCATTTCAGAAGTCAAAATAAATATACAAAAAGTAATCAAGTATAAATACTATTTTTGCAAGAATACTAGTAAAAAATTACACTGATTTTTAATGAAAAAAACTGGTAATCCAAATATTTGAACTTTTTCTTACTTTTAAATTTTATAAGTACACTTGTCTCTGAAAGTCTGCGTAGAAGCGATCATCTTTCATATTCATGCCAAGATCACTAATTAAATGAAGTTTTTGTGAATCAATTCTATTTTTTATAGATTCCTTTAACTTTGTAAATTCAAATAGCATAAGCAACAATCACCTGAATATTACATAAAATAATACAAATATTTATAACTTGAGAACGACACTAATCAAGTGCGTCAAAAATCAGCATACACTGGAAAAAATCTTTACAATAATGGATTGTAACAAAAAGTTAATACTTTTTAAGCTATATATATTCTGTTCTTTCTAAAACTCTCTCAACATATTTGGCAGGGATTTAACTAGCTTAGTTGTTTCATCTCTGTATATTTAGTTCCATTCTTCTACAATAACAGATTTGAGCAATTCCTTGGATGTTATCACAGTCTCCCTAATTATTCACTTGAGTAAATCCCACAAATGCTGTACTGTGCTTAGGTCTGGGGACTAGGATGGCTTACAGAATTGTTTTGGGTCATGTCAGAACGGCCATGGCTTCACAATGTGAGCCATTTGCTTGGTACCTTTGTGCCACTGAAAGTAAAAATCATCACTCACTGCAAATTTTTTGGCATATGGCCTTTTACTTCAAAAAGTTCAAAAAACCAATTATGTACATTGTTGATTCAATAAATTCCAGATCACCAGCCAAAAAGGCTTACAATGCACCCCCAAACATTATGCCTCCTCCTCCATGTTTGATTGTCGAAAAATGATTCTCTTTCTTAAGATCTGTTCAGGAATTTTTACAGGTGTATTTTTGTTATATTTGATGCCAAATTAAAAATATTACTTTCAATTGAGTATATTGCATTTTCCCAATAATTATGTATCCTATTTAGATGTTTTTTTGCAAAAGCTATTCTCTTAGCTCTGCTCACATGAGAAATGAATGGTTTCTTGAGTGCAACTCGGCCATGATAGTCATCCTTTTCTAGTTTTCTTCAAATTGTGGTTCAAGTTACACTTTTTTGCAAGATCTCAGCCACATTTTAAGCTACTTTTGAAGGTTATAGTCTTGTATTTATTTTTAAAGAATGTATTACAAAGCAAGATTCTCGAAGTTACACTGCAGATGGGTGGTCAGATCTTCGCTTGGATGTTAAAGTTTTAGTTGATATGCAGTTTTTGAACCCTTTTTGATTCAATGAATGTTTCCTATTAACAGTTTCAACAATTGCTTTAAAAATTTCCAGCTTTTTCTTAAGATCTATGATGATTTTTCATTCAATAATATATCGATCTCTATTCTGTTGTCTGTCATAGAACCACAAAAGGATTCAAATCTCAAATCCTAAATAAACTGTAAAAGAAGCATATAACTTAAAAACATGATTTAGTGCAATTATTTTACAATAAGGCTTTAAAAGCTCTATTTTGTAAGTATATGCTGACTTTTGGTGCGGATGGTTGATTTTATTTGGTGATTATTCTTGTTTTTTCTTGTTAAGGTGAATTTTGTAGCTGTTGTTTGAAAAAGGAAATTTTGAAGAATCTCCGACAAGTGTTTTGATTTTCTAAAGTAAGATTTTAATAATAATTATAACATAAACACATAAGATGATTGCCTGTACGCAGATATTTGGAAGCAAGTGTATGTACAAAGTGATAAATTCAACAAAACATTCAGGTAGAATCAAAAACATTGGTATCTGTAAAAAGTATAATACAAATACTGCAGTTGACATAGTAAAATGCTAGTTACATGAAATTTTTTTTAGAAGAACAATACTTTCATGCAGAATTTTTCAACATGTACAACAAATTTACAGATTACTCATTTAAACAAAGCATTTAAAGATAACTCAATTAAAAACTTCCTTCTTTGGTTGAACAAACATTTACAGTGAAATATGAACTGCGAATAACTATAAATACAAAATATAACCAACCCATATCATTATCATCTGGTGGAACATTTCCTAGAAGCTGGTTTTCAGAGTAATATCCTAACAAAATGTTAGAAAACTCCTTCAAATAGTCAGCTGAAATTCAAAATTCCATTGTTATAATATGTGATATACTAAAGGAGATTTTTACATACAAATAAAAATAAAATACCATATTTTCCTGTACATAATCTGCGGATTATGTGTTTAAAAAGTTTCAATTTTTTTTCAGCGTATTATACATTGCCGCAGATAATGTGATAAAAAACATTCTCCATCAGAAAAGCTTACAGTAAAGTTTTGAAAAAAATACCATTTATGTTTTAAAAAATAAATAACAGATGGCGCTGAAAGCTTTTGCGACTTAAAAATTGTCCAATTATGTTCAAGAATAAATTCGGTTCCTCAGAAAGATATTACAGTTGCTAGTCACTAGCATTATTTCACATTCTGTCTAAATCTAAGCTGTTGCGTTCATATATCCATTGGGCACTTGGGGCGGGCACCCAGGGGCCAAGATAAGCTGGACTTAACCAGTTTTCTTGTAATAAATTTCGATTTGCCAGTGTGAAGGGAGCCTGCAGATCTTCTGCACCCAGGGCCCAAAATGAGCTTAAATTGGCACTGCATATATCGTCACGTTGAAGCAGAAGCGTGTAAATTACATGGCTGAACTTAACGTTACAAAGAAGGCTACCGAAGTAGGAAATTGGGAAACTGCAAGATTGTTTAACGTTGATGAATCAAATATTCAACTGTGTAGAAAAAAACAGACTAATTTTGAAAAATGCAACCCAACGCATTTTAATAATGGACTCAATGAAGCACACATTAGTGAGAATGTTAAAAATGATATGAGGTTCGCAACTGCAACTAATACATGCAGGACTGACAAAGAAATTACACCCTTTAGACAATGGAATCAACAAATATTTTAATTAAAAGTTCAGAAATTATTGAAACAATAGATGTTCAATTTTAAAAAAGAATTTTACAAAAAAAAATTTTCAGTAAAATTTATTATTTATAATTTTAATCACATATTGTGTATTTCTTTATTTAATTTTTTCTAACACTACATTATAGGCAATATATATTTTGGATTATTTACACTATTAAAATCCGAAGGTAATCAAACGTATCTATCTTTTCATCTATCTATCTATGCAACCCAATTTTCTCATGAACCACACGACGCAGAAACTCGCCAAAGGTACCAAAATTTCGGGAATGATCCGAGGAATCCGTTTTGACCAGTTATATTCCGATATTCCAATTAGTTAAAAAGATATTAATTAAAACCCTTAAAACGCATAATTAGTACCATTTTTTACCAACGGGGGAAATTTGGAACTTTTTTTTCCCCAGACGTTTTTAAAACACAATCTAATTTTTTTTAATGAGACATAAATAATTACAGATTCGGAAAGATCATTTATTTCGTCACGATATGCTATAAAATTTATTTTATAAAATAATTATATTTTGTATTTTTTACGATTTTTTTAAAATGAGTCGAAATCAATACGTTTTTATGAATACGATTTCTAAATTGTTCCGCTTGCACTTTCTTTCACGTTAATGAAAAAAATATTTTACACTAAAAAAGTTCATGATTTTCTCTTTTAGAATCAGTCATTTAAAAAATTTAATGTTAAAAACTGGTGTTTTTTTTTACGATTTTTCAAAAAATACTCAAAATTTTATTTAAATACTTAAAAACTTCTTTATTTATAAAAATAATCTCACAAAACTTTTTTCCGTGTATAGAACAATATTATACGTAATCTGTGCAAAGATTGATAAAATATCTTAAAAATTACGGTTTAAAAAAAATGTGTTTTTCGTTTTTTTTCCCCTTTTGCGAGAAATATGTAAACATTACTTTTTTTAAAGTTTTTTGTTTAAAAATTACCATTGTTTGCAATCAAAATATGAAGTTTGAAAGCATTAATTTAAAAATGAAGCCCGAATTTTTTTTTTTTTTTTACTTTAACAAATAACGAAATGAGAAATTGAAAAACTATTCTTGTATTTTAAAGGTATTTTTACAGCTCTTCCCCAAAGGAAAGGACAGTGTGGTTGCTAAAAGTGCTGCTTTATAAAACGGTAGTTACCAGGTTCAAAACTGAAGAGGGCGAGACATTCAATTTTGCCTTACGCTACTTCTTAAAGTTTAAATTTTTTTTAGTGGAATGAAAAAGGTTTATTTATATTAAAATAAAATATCAAAATGTTTTTATCAGATCGGGTTTTTTTAATGTTTTTTTCAGTACATGTATATATATATATATAGGCTTTCCCCCACACTGTTTTTTTTTCTAACTTATATATTTATATGTTTAATCAAACATTCAGAAAAAAGCAATCATTTCAATAGCTATCTGTTAATTTTTCTTTTCTTTATTACTTATAGAAACTTGATTTTAATAAATATATATATATTTTTTTTTAAAATGATAATTTCTATCACTTCATTACTAAATTAAGTATCTGTTTACTTAAAAGTACATCATTCATTATTTTGGATCAAAATACATTTTAGAGACACTTTTAAGCTAACTATATGTAACGATTGATTGATTCATGAAAATCTGAAATGTGTTTTATTATTTTAGATTCTTAGAAACTAACTATAATTAAAAAATGATGAACGTTTTTTGTTTTACTCTTAGCATCAGAATAGTTTTCTCTTTATTGCTTCACATTAATAATTTTTTAATTCTAACGCAATATTTTTTGTTATAAGTCATACATCGAAATTTGAAGCTATATCTTATCTGTGAGAAGGAGGGGAAGATAGAACAATAATTTTACACTAAAAAAACTGTGTTCGGACTAGAGAAAGAGGAAAGAAACCTGTCTTAAATCAAAAATAAGTGGTATGGAGCAAATTTCGAAAAAGGGAAATTTTTTGACACAATTTTAGAAAGCACTCACATTGTGCGCATACAAACACACACACAGAAATGCTGGTGTCATGAGAGAAAGAGAAAGCCTGAGCAACGCTGGGCTAAGCGGTGAAGGGGGGGAAGTCATTTTGAAAAAGAGTATTAGAAGTGCTGATTTTGTGAAGGAAAGGGAAAATTTATAAGAGTAGAGAAAGCCTGTGCAACGCTGGGCCATGCAGCTAGTTCCCCATAAAAATTGCTGTGGATTATGTAATGCTTTTTTTATTTTTATCCTAAAAAAAAAGGCTTTGCAAATAGTATGCCACTCCAAATTATATACAGGAAAATACAGTAGGATAAAATAAGCAAAATAAAATATAATTAATCATATAATAACAAAGTACTGCTTTCATTGATGTTCTAACATGTTTCAAATATGTTCGAACAAGCACAAATTGAAAATAATATTGGGCACAATATTCATTTTTAATATTCAAAACAAAGTTTGGGCAACTCACCCATGGAACAAACAGGCTTTTCTGAGGTTTTCATTCTCATGGACCACTTAGGAGAAAGAACTGGATTCAGATCTCTATTAGAAAATTAGATTTCATGCATTAAAATATTTCTTTTTCAGAACTTTAATTTTCAGAACTAATGAAAAATTATTAATTTCTGTTTCCATTCAATCAGAATACCTAACAACAAATACATAAGTAGAATTATAATTCAGATTATAATTATCCTGAAAAGGAAAAGAAGCATTTTCTTTTTTTTTATTTTTCACCTCAAAATCGAGATTTATTTTAAACCCTATACTTGGCAAGGTTTTTTTAAAATGAAATGTTGATTAATTATAGTTTATATGGGTTCTTAGGTGTTCATTTGAGACCAAAATAATAATAAAACAGCACCAATTTGTTAAATTGAGTTTTATCCAGTGTATCACTACCAGGCTTTTAACAATCACCCTTAGAAAATCTATGCAACATATCAAATCATACGCTGTACCAAGAATAGGGTTAATTGAATCAGTTAAGTGATGATAGACAGATAACAGATTTCCTTTTTAAAAAAAAAAACTCTTTCATTTAACTAAAATTTGGTAAAGAAATTTAACAGAAGGTAAATTAACGAGCTATGAATGTGTTACAGAAAAATTATAAAGAAAAGCAAATGGAAACTCAAGACTACCTGCATACTACAAGAATAAGTTACTTATAATTTTTGACCACATCCAGAAAATTCAGATAACAATAAAAATGAATTGAATTTCTCTACACATAACCTTAGTTAAAAAAAATTAACATTTCCAGTCTTATTCATAAATATTGATGCATTAAAATATAAAAATCAGAAAACCAGGAAAATAAGCATTAGGAAATATTTAACACAGTGACTATTTGCAATTAAATTAAATATAAGTTATTACTCTATTATTAATATAAATAGGATACATTTTTGAAAGTTTTAACTCAAATACGGAATAAAGCTAGACATAGAAACCTGATGCTCAACATTTAAAATCTATTTTTTATAATCACTCTTACTATTAAACAAAGATGAAAGAAATGAGAAAATTTATTCTTTCTTTCATAAAATTAATTGTAATGCAAGACTTACGAGTGTACATCATTGTCTATGATAGTATTTTCAAAGAAGCATGGCCAAGTTACAGATAAATGGAATTCTCTGAAAAAAGAAGAAATGCAGACACATTAATAAACACAGTCACAGAATTATGCCAAGAGAGTTTCTGAATAAACTATACTCACAGAATAGGATCTTCAATGGCTCCACAAGGGAGACGCCCAATGTCTGTAGGAGTGATGTCCTCCCCTAATTCATCCAGCTCTGAAATACATCATAACATTTTACCATCAAATTTTAGAATATTTTCAATACTAAAATAAATTGTCATAATATTCTTAGTTGAAAAATTGTAATTTAGAAAACCTGTGTCGAATTTATACAACTCAAACATATTTCTGGCAGGATGTACTGTTATTAACTGTAGCAATTCAACTTTAGTTTTACAGTAAAATTTAATTATATTAGTTATGGATCACTGACTATTTATAGTAATTGCATCATTTTTAAGAATTCTTTGAAACATGGTATCCATGCAGAGCCCAATCTAGAATATTAATGATAAATTCACTTTTTATACTACAAATTCATCATTAGGTTGATTGTTTATTGATGCCATACACAGCTACATGAGAGTTACTGACAATAGACCTTCATTATTTTAAATGTTCGAGGGCAAAAATGACATCTAAGTTGGCACTCTTCTCTCTAAACTTAAGCACCACCTCAATGTGAGAGCTTTGGATTTAATGTACATCAGCCCTTATACACCAATAGAGCCAGAACTTGAACCATGATTCAATAGAAATAACATTCCTCACAAGTTCCTGAAAGTCTAATGTGGCTGCCATGATTAGATTTCCTGCTACGTATCGCGCAAATATTAAAAATGAGATATTTTGTTTAAAGAAAGCATCAGATTGAAATAAAATTTAATACACATAATGACACAGATGAGAGATTCACTTGATCTCAAAAACAAGACAATTAAACGAATACAGGGTGTGCAACGACACAAATACTGGGCAACTTCAATAGCGCGTTGGACCACCTCCAGCTGCAATACATGCCACCACACGGTCCAGCATTGAGTTGATTAGACACCTTATGTTTTCCTGAGGCAGGTGGGCCCACAAATCTTGAACAGTAAACTCTAAATCATGTACAGAGTGACACGATGGCATCTGTCATTTTAGCTGATCCCACACGTGCTCTACAGGGGACAAATTGGGGGAGCGGGCTGGCCATGGAAGAGTCTGAAAATGACGTAGGAAGTCTTGAGCAACTTTTGCTGTATGCAGACGAGCATTATTTTGCTGGAAAATTGCCCCTGGGAGACCATTTAGGAAAGGTCCTACATGGAGTCGAACAATATCATCAATGTAACGTTGGCCCGTTAAGGTTCCACGCATCACAATTAAAGTGGACCGGCTATCATAGGCTATGGCCCCCCAGACCATTACACCAGCTGTGTGGGGGAATTGTACCGCTCACCAGGGCGCCTCCACACCCGTACACGGTTATCATCTGTCCCCAAAACAAACTGGGATTCATCACTAAACACAACATTTTGCCAATCTGTGACATTCCACATTGATCTGGCTTGGCACCACTGTAGACGCAGTTGCCGATGTTCCGGTGTTAACCCTTTAACGCGCTGTGGTATCTCTCCAAAACCACTTTTTTCTAAAAAATACCTCAAAACGCGCAGCGGTATTTGAATGAAACCAATGGTTCTACAGATATCCTTTATCTTTCATAAAAGACCCTAGATGTCAGCACTATACAAGAAAATCTTCTTTCTGTGAGAAAAATGCATTGTTTTAAAAGCCTTTTTTTTTAACACTTTCAAAAAAAGTTTTTTTAGTAAATAAAAACAGATAAATATTGAAAGTAAGTTATGTACATTTTTGCTGCATATGCTGTTCATAGCATAACTAATTTTTGGAATGATAAATTATAAAAAGAACTGCCTCATAATAAGTCATGTAAGTGGTAGTTTCACACAGATACCACCGCGCGTTTAGAACATGAAAACTGTTCGACTTCTAGCACACACGTGTAAGAGATATTCCTTCTTATTTTCCTTTTTTCTGACTCAGACAGGGAAGTAACTGATAATTTATGGGGGGGGTTTGCCATTGCTTTGGAGCAGGGGATTTTGTTTATATTGAAATGGTGATGTTTTTCTCGAATAGAAATTTTTTTTCCTCTCATTTACGTTCTTTTTATACTGAAGAGAGGTCGAAATTTTTGGATGATGAATATATGTTCTAATATAGCTGATACTATTTCTTTTAATATTATTTTTGTTTACCTCTTTCAATTAAATTTGCTAAAATTTAATCTTTTGAAGCTAATTCTTATTAGTAATTTATTGCATGTTTTAATAATTTAATAATAAAGAAACAATGAAAAATCTGGCTATTGAAGATGATTTCAATCTCTTATAGTTATATTTTGTAATATTTAACATTTAAAATGTAATTCTAATACTTAATATTGCATGTTTCAGTAAATTTATTACAAAATATATAAAGAATAATCTTACAAATCTGATCAAAATCATATATTGTTCATCCCAGAATTATGTCCTAAGTGCGTGGTGGTACTCCTATGAAACCACTTCCCCCGGGGGGATGTACTGTAATTTTTTTTAAAGGTATTTTCTCTGTTCTTAGGTTCTATACATTGCATTTAGTAATTTTATTTTGAAAAATTGAGCGAATTTATTTTTCCACGTGTCAAAGGGTTAAAGGGAGTGCACAGAAAGGGCGCTTGGATTTGCTTCTGCAAGGTGGCTGGAAATTGTTTGTGGAACAATTGCTACGCCTACGTCTGCTCGTATCGTTGAACGAGTCACTGTGGGGTCCACAAGTGCTTGCTGCACGATCCTCTCTCCTCGTGGTCTTCCTGGTCGCTCCAGACCTGGTTTTCCACACGTGGGTACCTTCTCGTGTCCACTGCTCCCAACAATTTCTAATGGCACACTCCGAACGATCCACCTAGCCAGCAACATGGCGCGTCGACCAGCCTGCAGTTTTCATCCCAATGATCAGGCCTCTCTCAAACTCGCTTAACTGTGAGAAATGTCTTCTAGCACGTTTACCCCTGGCATGTTTCGCTTACCAAAGTCTTCCTACAATTGGCGGGTAATCGTCATGTTTATGAATCTTCGAATTTGTGCTGGCTTATATAGCACCCTCTTCCTGATTGCAGTGCCGCCTCGGCGTGTATGAGCATGCGTATTGGTACAAAACTTGGATCATTTGCATATCACATTACGCTGTACTTATTTGCAAAGTTTCGCGATTGTACTTAGCTTCCTTCTTGGGTCACTATTTTCAATGTTCCTGAGAGTATTTTTTAAATATTTTGTTGAAATTACTGAAATTAATACACAATCTAACAATCTTACATACAAATTACTTGTCTTGAAAATTTGAATGTATTTTGAAAGATGAAATATTAATTTTTCTTGATGTTAATAAGTCCTCTTGCTTATAAAACATAATTTAGATTTTAAAGTCAAAGAAAAATACTTGGAACAGTAATAAAATGAAAAATATCACAAATTCTAAAATTTCACAAAATTCCCTTGATTTTCAGTATTTATTAATGAAAATACTTATACTAAAACATGACATGTTTTATAAATAGCAAAAATGAATAATATACAAACAATAAAAAAAAATTCTGCCTAACCCTGCACAATATTTAGTACTATATTTTTTAATGCAGTTGAGATAATGCTCAATACATCTAAGAACTTATTGAATAATTAAATTTACTTTAAACTTTTTACCTCAAATGATTTTATTTCAATAACTAGTTTAAAATGAGCTTTGATACCCCAAATAAAAATAAGAAATTCTGAATAAGAAAAATCTTCTATATTAATAAAAGAAAAAAGCATGTGTTTCACCTCTACTGCCCAAACTAAGCAACAAAAAGTATAAAGCTTGGCACATAATTATTCTAGGTCCTGATGATGTGCACTATGAAGAGATTTTTTCGAAATTCGCTTTAGATTTTTTTAAATTAAATTTTTAAGCGATTTTTCAATTTTTTTTTTAACAACTGGGTTTTTAGTTAATTGGTTTGGCAACAGTCTCATTTGTTTTGCTTATATTTCATTTGATTATTCCGAATCATTTTTACATTCAACGCATTTTATCCTTTTACATAATTTTAAAAAAAAGGATGTAATTTAATTAATGTTATAATTTCTACTACATTCTAAGTTACTTTATATTTATTTGTTTATTTTATTCATGTTTAAATTTTTTATATTTAACATTTTCCTTCAAAATTGGGGCTTAATTTTTCTTTTTTAGATAACCTTTTGTTTTAAATTAATGCAATAATTTCTGCTTTAGTGTCACACAGTTTTATTTTTGTTTATTTTCTGAACTGTAATTTTCTTGCTCATAATTATGTGATCCCGTGACTCAAAAGTCAGTTTTTAAGTCAAAAAATAATTTGTGAAGCTTTTTGTAAACAGAAGCTTGGATAATGAGGTACTTATGTTTTAGCATCACCACAGCAAAATTGGTCTCACGCGAATCACACCTTGATACCAAAACAACAAAGATTCTATCATATTTTATATAAAATGGGTCAGATTTTTGCAGAATATGACACAATGCGACTCGTGAGGTGCCAATAAGCTAAAAAATGATTTGTGAAGCTTTTTGTAAACAGAAGCTTAGATTATGTGGTACTTATGTAATAGCGTATTTAGGCTACAATCCATCTGTACCCAGCTCATTAATAAGTATAGTGTAAAACTAAGTTATCACATGAATATTGGTATATTTCAGCAGTACTTCTTGCCAACTTCCAACTGTATAGTATGGCCATTTGGTCAAAAAAATAAGTACTTATGTATTATCACAGCCTATTGGCGGCATTATATGAATTGAAGCACATTGTTGCCAATTCAGAGTGGACGACACATAGGAAATCGCAGTTGCCAACTTGACGAGTTATCATAATAGAGTTTGCAATTATACATAAGTACCAAATCTTCCTATGACATTTTGGTTCTTACATATTATTCCAACCTATTGTCAACATTATATGAAACGAAGCGCATGGTTGCCACAATTTAGCACGCACAACACATGCAAAATTTTAAACATTGGCATTGGTGAGATAAAACATAAATAACATTTCCTCCTACTGAAAAAAGAAAAGGGATACTGCTTTTCCCGATACTTACATATTAGAGTAACCGCAGCCAAGGTGGCATTTTTTCACCAAAATTTGACTGTTTTTTTCTCATATAAAACACATAAAAATCTGTTTTGATATTGTGGTGCAAATTTTGCTGCAGTGATGCCAATATGCAAATACTTTTTACTTTATTGGCAAATTCCATGTTTTTCAATTGTAACAAAAAAGTAGAAAAATGTAACTAAAAGAAAATGAAACTCAATTCAAACTATTTGGAATTAACAGATTGTCAATGGTGTGTGTGTGTGTGTGATTTAAGTTAGAATTTCTATTTACATATAAAATTTCTTGATTTTTTTTCTTCTGAGCTGCTTATGGTAGTTCCATCAAAATCAGACCTTAATTTATCTATTTAAAGTAGCTGTTTAGTTTGAATTAATATTATAATTTCTACTATGTGTAAGGTTACACTTTTATATTTATTTGTTTATTTTATTTCTTTTTTAATCTTAAATATTAAAGATTTTCTGTTGGGGTTTACTTTTTCTCTTTTAGATAACCTTTTAATTTAAATTAATATTATAAAACTAGCTGTATGGCCCAGCATTGCATAGGCTTTCTCTACTTTTATAAGTAAAAGCTTGAGCAAAATATACTTTTTTTAAATTTCTTAGCGTTGCATGGGCTATTGCAGTGCATATTTTTCATAATCAAAAAATTTTAACACTCATTTGAGCCTTTATAAAATAAATGTAAAACATGACAAATGAAATTGATAAAAATACCTATTATATTTTTTTTCAACATCTTAAACTACCTTTTTTTTAAAAAAAAATTAAAGATTATAAGTTCAAAAGTTTTTCAAAAATAATGTATGATTAATTAATGTTTTATTATTTTATATACGTATGTGTGTAAAATATTTTTCATATTCAAGAAATATTTTAATAAGTGGTATGTAAATGAAAAATTGTAATACAAAATTATTTCATGTTCAGTAAAACAACGGAAAAATATTCTGAAATAAAATTTACTTTTGTAACTTTACAGAATCTTGCTTATTATTGTAGGTACAGTAATTATATGTGATACAAAGACTCAAAAGTCAGTTTTTCAGCTGAACAATAATTTAAGGCTTTTTTAAACAGAAACTTAGATCATGATTACCTATTCATGACACAAATATCAAAGGTTTCTTTTACAATCAATGAAACTGCACCATCACTTCTTGCCTGCTTTTATAAAGTTCATAAGAAATGTCATTTCTTTTAAGTAAACAATTTTTCTATATTTGTAGAAGTATTAATTTTTTTCTATTCTCATCTTTTTTTTATTTTTAAAGCTCTTTAACCTGTAAATTTCGATTTAATTTTTTGTGTTTAAAGTGGGCGTTGTACGCCGGATTTTATGGTATGTAAGATTTTCTGGTTTTTTTGTTGTTGTTGTTCAAAACTGCTTGTGGCATCATTGTTTAACGTTCCTTCTGACAAAAAATTCATGTAATTTTTAGCTAATTGTACATAAACATATGCATTGTATAACTTTTTTACATATAAATACATTGCTATAATATTTTCTGCCATTGAAAATAAAGATTTTTGCTATTCTTCTTTCATCAGCAAATTCAATATTTTCTTCATTGTAGAAAAATATTGCCTGAAGTATAACAGAAAGAAAATGACACTAGATTCAAACTAATTGCTATCAACAGATTGTTAATATTGTGAGCCATGTGTTTTTGTATGTCACTGTTTATTGCCTTATGATCTCTATGACCGATAAGATCTCATCTTTGTTTTAATGAAAAAAAGATCAGAAATTTTTTTTAACAAAATGCTATTTGCTGAACTATGATGAAGTGGACCTTGAAACAATATTCTCATATTTTCTTTTGGATTCCTTTCAACTCAATGTTGACCTGATTTTTTTGTCACAATTTAATTTTGCTTCTGACTATCTTGCAATTTATAAATATATAATTTGTGATCAAAAAAGTACTTGCAGAAAAAATATGCACCTTGAAAAGATTTTCTCATATCTCTTTTTGGATTTCTTTAGTATTCAGTGTTGTGATTTTACATCTGATGGTTTACTGTTGCTTCTGATAATCTGTTCCTTATGCAGTTGTTTGGAGATCATATATATACATATTTTATATATAAACATAGTCTAATTCCCTACAAATATATATATATATATATATATATATATATAATATATATCAATTATTACTATAGTTATTTATGATTGTATGTACTCATTTGTTCGCTCTTTGTAATAGAATTACAATTGCTAATAGAAATATTGTGAAAAAGTATTGTTTGAATAATTAATTTTTTAGCAACATGTTTTATTGTTTGTATCATTCAGTACTATTGTTGATTTTATATTATTTCCACGTGGACCTATTTTAGATAGGTTTTTTATTTTAGTTCATACTAATTTAATTTTTTTTAGTATTGAATTACATCTACAATTACATCTATTGAATTACAATTACAGTATTACACTGTTCCTCATATAATACTAATTTAATTTTTTTCCTATTGATTGTTTCCTAATATTTCTTATTTATGATAGTGTTTTGTTAATCAGTTTATCATCATTAATTTTTTTTCAGTTTATCTATTTCAGGTTATTTCGCCCATAGTTCAATAGCAGAAACTTACTAATGCTATTACTTTTCTGATATAATTTTATTTCTGTTTGCATTCAGTCATTTCTGTTTATTTTATAGCATGCTAATTTCCTCTTACAATTCAAAAATATTTGTTTTTGTTAAATTATTATTTAATTTGAGGCCAAATTATACTTTAAAATATTTATAATTTTAACATCAATTAAAAAAATTATAATTGCTATAATAGGGGAATTCTTTTTATGTTTTTGAAACTTAACCCTGGCAAAGAATGGGCATTTCACCTGGTATATAATACATAAAATATATTATTCTAATTATTTACAGAAAAATATTTTATAATTAATATAATAAAATTAATATATATCTATTGATTTAGTTAATTTACAAATTTTTTAATAAATTTTTATCCAAAAACGCGATTTTTTATTTTACAGCCATTTTTTAAGCAAAAGGTATGTCACAACTAATTGCTCACTGAACATTTTTAATCAATTTTTTTATTTCAAAACCTAAGAAGGAAATTATTGCTATACAACTATTGATTGAGTAAATGAAAATACCAAACCCCTTTTATTATTTTAAGCTCTAAGAAAATAATTATTAAAATAATGAATGTTAGTTTTGTAAAATATACTTTTTTCTTCAGATATATGTTTAAATGATTTACACATCGGAATAAAACTATAACATTATAATAAAATACTAAAATATTTTTATCAGACAGTATTCTTTTGCTTTTGAATGTTTTTTTTAGTGAATGTTAACATATATACAGGCTTTTCCCCATATATATATATATATGAGGTGCATCCAGAAATTAAGTTTCCCTATTTTTTTTTTTTAAAAAAAGAACTCACACTTTCAGGAACATATTGATTGGCAACAAGTACAGTAAAGTTTCAGCTATTTTTCAACATAGCCACCACCAGAATTGAGACACTTGTCGTATCATGGAAAAATCTTTTGTATCTCTCGGTCTTAAAACTCTACCACCTGTGAATGGAACCAGTTTTGTCACAGATGTCTTCATATCTCCATCATTGCCAAAATGCTCATCGGAGGTTAGAAATTTCTTGAGATGCAAGAAAACGTGAAAATCGCTGGGAGCAGGATAAGGGTTGTAGGGTGGATGGTCAAACAACTCCCTGCCAAATTCCGTAAAACCAGCTGCTGTGCATCGAGCTGTATGTGTACAAGCATTGTCATGGAGGAGCACAACACCTGCAGTAAGCATTCCATGCCTCTTGTTTTGAATGGCACGTCAAAATTTTTGCAGTGTTTCACAGTAACAGTCATTGTTTACTGTTTTAGCATGTGAAAAAAGTCAATGAGCAGAATGCCCTTCCTGTCCCAGAACACAGTTCACATCACTTTCCATAAAGACAGCGTCTGTTTGAATTTCGTCCTGACCGGAGATCCACTATGCCGCCAATACATTGACTGCTGCTTGGTTTCTGGGGTGAAGTGTGAAATCCAAGTCTCATTGCCCTGTGACGATTCTGTCCAGGAACTCGTCTCTGTCTTTGTGATACTGTTGCAGAAATGTCAGTGCTGCTCCTAAGCGATGAATTTTTGTTCAGGTGTTAGGTTTTTGCCACCCCCGTGGCATACAATTTTTCGAACAGCAGGTTCTTAGTGACAATCTCAAGCAACAAGGATCACAATATCTGCGGAAAAAGGCTTCTCAGCTCCGTAACCATGAAGCGCGACGGTTCTCCATAAGCTCAACAAGATCATCATTGATGAGGGACGGTCGTACTGCACTCTTGATCATGGGCACTTTGACTAACTTTGAAAAACTGCCTACAGCAGCAGAGCACCATATGCTTACCCATGATGTTCGGCCTATAAACCTGACAATGAATTTCAATTGGCACAATGCTTTGTGCATTCAAGAACTTTATCACCGACTGAATCTTGCAAGTGGTGGGAAAAGGAATAAAAGTTTCCATTTTGGACCACTGTTACCATGCTACTGGTATGAGGCGGGACCTGTCCGGCTGGAATATGATTGATACATCATAGATCTGTAATGCATGTGCAATTGACACGGCTAATTAGGTTTACTTTAAAGGGGAAAATATCAGGAAACTTACTTTCTGGATGCGCCTCGTATATAAATATATATAGTGCTTTTTACACTTACATATGTTTAATCAAACATTCAAATGATCAAGAAAAAAATCATTTCATTAGCTATCTGTAAGATTTTTTAATTCATCATTTATAAATAATGGGGGGGAGGGAAAATAGTTCCACACTCAAAAAAGCCACTGTAATGCTGGGTGTGTCTGACAATGGGAAGATGTAGAAGAAATTTCAAAAAAGGGAATTGTAATGACACGTTAATGTAGAAATCATACATACACACAACAGGAAGTGCTGACAGCTAGAGGAGAAGGGGAATTTTCATGACAATATGTTATACATTCAAAAATGTTCATGCAACGCAGGGTTGTAAATGAAGGGGAAAGAAACCTGCTTGACAGTAAAAAGTCAAAAAATTTCGAAAAATTGAATTTTAATGACATCATTATAGCAATCACTCACATCGTATGCATACACACCCACACAAAAGTGCTGGTGTCATGAAGGAAAGAGGAAATTAACGTGGAAATTAAGTTATACATTCGGTAAAAGCTCATGCAATGCTGGGCTAATTAGAGGGAAACGAAATAAAAAAGTCAAAGTAATTTCGAAAAAGAATAATGGAAGTGCTGACTTTGTGAAGGAAAGAGAAAATTTATAAAAGTAGAGAAAACCCGTGCAACACCGGGCCATGCAGCTAGTTATAATAAAATTTAAAGAAGGGAAAAAAACATTAAAAAAAAACACAAAAAGAGATTTTTTATTAAAAAATTTTTTACCTGGTGGTGGCTGCGGCCAACTACATGGGGACCAGTCTTGGAGCACATATGTAAAACGGATGGACACGGTCACTGGTGGAACAGTAGAGAGAGACTAGAAAAGGTCTAAAATTACTAACAGAAGAAGCAAAATGCACATGCATAAAAAATGCATTCAATTTTCAGATTAAATAAACTTTATACATATAGTGTTAGTATATGTTAGATACTAAGTTTTATTAAATTTTTTTTTATTGCAATTAAAATTTTAATTTTTCATATTCATAAATTTTTCACAATTACAAATATCAAAATAAAAATACAAATGACTAAAATAATCAAAATAATTCTTTCAAATAATTCATCAGGTTCCTTTTCCTTTACTATTCATAATTTTTTTCCTTATCTAAAACAATTAATTTATCAAAGAATTACAATGAATTAAGAGAAATCTGAATTTAACTAAACAGTTATTCAATTTTTTTTTTTCATAAATAGATCTAAAAAAAGATTTAGAAAAATAAAAACAAACACTATGATGGGTAATATCTGTGAATGTGACTAATCCTCTGGGAAAAAATATTTCTTAACTGTTGCATCTACTGTAACTAATGCTGTATAAAGTCACTCCTCATAGAAAAAACATGATTTATGCTAATTTGAGTGCTATTTAGACTAGCAAAGTGAGTGTAGGCATCAATCATTAGGTTGCCATAAAGTTAGATTGGCAAAGTTATTATCCGAAGTCCTTGTAGTTTTAGAAGGAAATCTTTAGTCCAGGATATCCAGTTATACTGGGCGAGACCTGTTAAGCGCAGTTACACCGGATCACAAGCAGATAAGTGACATAATTATTTGTCTTCGAAATTTAGAATAGCAATTAAATTGACTGCTCCCTAAGTATATAACATATCTTGAGAGTAAATTGATAGATAAAATAAAATTATTGCTTTCATAACAATGGCTGCTCATTCGATGCCTCAAACTTCACCAGTGACTGTGAAGGGTCACAACAAACCAATTTTAAAACTTCAATGAAGTAACGAAATTTTATCTTTAATTCACATTAACTTTATTTGTGAGTTTTAAGTGTCTCAAGCATTGCTTAAAATCATATTAAAGATTCAAAATTTTTTAAACACTTAATTCTTTTAATTACACAGTAAAATAAAATTTTCACTAAATTTATTTTTTTTACACTAAGTACTGTCAAACTATTTAAATGAGAAGTGTTAACTTATGTTATGTATTGAAAATTTATAATTATATAAACATAGGAAGATTCAAAAAACACCCTTTAGCCCTCACCATCTTTCCCTTAAACAACTGCAGTAGTCCTTGCATGTGTTGGAGTTGAGGAAAAGGACGATGGAGGTGGATCATGTCGAAGGAGGTGCGCACTCCTCCTCCCTCACATACCCCAAGGTAATACTTTTGTCGCATTTGTTGCAACTGTACAAATACTGGTACCTGACTGAAGAGAATTTATAAGAAACAAAATTAAAAGTTCCTTTAAATCAATGTAATTAACAATTGTTGGTGTACATTTGTTACACACATTATGCAAATGTGATTTATTTGAAATGGGCTGTTATTGAAAGTAAATTTTCTTCTCTGAATGTAAAGAAATAAATAGAGGCAACCAAGTAGAGAGTACAATTAAATCAAGCAGATGCTGAAGATAAACATTGTATCATACAAAACTAGTTTATATGATCTTACAATGATGGATGGAAATGGATGAACTTTAAATTTTTTAGAGAAAAAAATGAGAACATTTTTCAACAAATAGTTGACAAACTACTTTTAAAAATTTATATATATAAATTTAAAAAATATAATCAATCATTCTATCTATTATTTCAATTTCCCTTAAATAACTTTTTTACATATAAAAATATTACAAAAAAATTATTTGCTTATTACTTTCAAAATGATAACATAAAATGCTTTTCATTATGATTTTAAAACACAGAAAGAGAAAAAACGTCTCTAAGCCATAGAAAAAAAAATTATACTTTAACCATCTAAGTGGATGACCTGCTAATTGAAACTCACTTGGAAAGCGGTCTACTTTCTCAAAGCTAGTGGTAGCGAAACGATTTCTGTTTAATTTTGCCAACTTCTTCGAAAGTGCACCACAGTTTTATGCCTTCCCCTCTTAAAACTGCGTGAGGTCCTCAAATGGTTTTGCAGGGGACGATTTTATTGCTTTTTCGGTCTCTGTGTTATTGGAAAGGGGAGGTTTCTCATTCACAGCTGTTGCCTAGAGCAAGTATTGTGTGATGGACATTTTATCTACTTCACGGCCAACAGAAACTTCTCCCAATTTATTGCAAACAAGCAAATAAAGGGTAAAAAATAAAGTTTTTAAGAAATTACTCATTCAAAGTTTAAAAAATATTTTTAATATTTGTAAGCAAAATAAAATTTATTTTTTCTCCTGTTATTTTTAAGAGCTTTAAAAATTTTCTTTAAAAAGAACATTTTTATTTCTGTATTACAATTTTAACCAGACAGAAGCTCTCTGTAATCATTGTTGAATAACAGATGAAGAAAACTCACGAATATTTTCCTGTTATTTTTTTTTTAATTATGAGGTAAAAAGTAAAAGTGATTATTTTTTTATTTAACAAAATTATAATAAATGTAGTATCATTATATATGATGAATAAATTTGTAAAATAATAACATAAAAAGTCATTTCAATACTTTTAATCTATGCAAATTTTAATCCTTATCATTATATTTTTCTATTGAATGATTTTTTTCGCTATAAATCAACATAACTTCACTGAGAGAAAATACCCTTACTACGTCAGCATTTGCACACATAATACACATTCAATCAGTGGCACACACAAGGGAAAGGATCCTTGGGTCCAGACCCCCCAAAGCCCTTGATTTTTTTCCCATTGATTATAATCCCATTGTGACATAGTCTATTGTCTTGAATCCCCAACTTTGTTATGGTTTCCCCAGCTGGTCAAAGACATGTACGACGTCATCGATTGTCCCTGCATTTTTATGATCCACCAGCTGTGGAATGACCAGTGTACGTGGCCATTGTTTATTGTCTGAACTCAGGGAGTGAAAAGAGACAGTCGGGTCGCCATAATAGTAAAGTAGAGCCGGCGCCCCATTGACAATAGGCGAAGCCTATCTCAAAATAATCATGTCATCTTTTCTAGGGTTTTGTGAAGGGAATACTAGAAACAGGTGGCGTGATGGACAAGTGTGTCCAGATGTGGACAAGGAACTATGGCGCCTTGGGCCAGACGGCTCGGGTGTGTTTTGACGTGTTATGCGCCAATAAGAAGGAGGAGGTCAAGAGAGACTTTGGTGACCTGCGAATAAGAAGGAGCGAGGGGCGTGTTGTGAACACACCTCTGGTGTTTAAAAGGGTTCTTTTTGAGAGAAGGAAAAAAAAGAAGACGAGGTGACCCGAAAGGAGAGGTCAAGGAGAAAAGGACAAGAGAGTCTGGGAGAGAGAACGGACGGAAGGAGGAAAGACGGAAAAGAGAGAGAGGAGACAGAGAGAGACTGAAAGAGAGTCGGGGAGAGAGAGAGTGAAGCCCGCCTAGAATGGAGAAAAAGGGCTGAGTCCGGAAATTGGAGTGAAAAAGACGATGAACGCCGGTGGCGTTGAGAATGGGAACTTGAACTGACTACACCGGCTTGGCAAAATTACTTCATTAAGAATTGTTTATCAAATAAACAATATTTTTTTTATTTCTATATGAAGCTGTAGCCTAATTTATTGAAGGATAGCTACTCACGACGTTACACCATGTATATAGTAAGTATTATATATATGCATAGTTTGTACAGTAAGAAACTGTTATTAATAATTAATTTTATTTATGCTAATTATTCATTCAATAATTAATTTTTTAATGTTTTTTGTTCCCGAAAATCAAAAGAATATATTAGGTGGCGAATTGGAGTACAGGAAAATAGTGGACTTTTGATCCTGAACCCCCTCGTTGAAAAGTTCCTGTTTGCGCTACTGCATTCAATCAATAAAAAAATATTTTTTTCTTAAAGTGTGTTGGCGAAAGTGTTTCTAACCATTTTCTATTCAAATTTAATTTTTAATCTTTCCGTTCCTTTAGTATTTAATCCTTTAAATGCATATTCCCACGTATCTATAAATGGTAACTATCTTTCTATTCAGTTATTGCAAAGATGTATTACCAATTAATTTTGTCTCTTAAAACAGTACACTTAAAACAATTTACGTAAGTAAAATTAGCTGATAATTAATAATATAACAAATTTTATAAGCAATTTTAACATTTAGAAATGTATCCTTAATTCCAGTACTAGAACCCTGCAAATTGTTATTTTATTCTTAAATATTAACACAGTAATAATTCATAATCATCATCATAACTCGTTCTATATTGCAAAAAATCCCTACCTTTTGCTTCTGAAATACTATTAAATTAAAAATTTTGTGTAGTTTTATAAAAAAAATTACGCCTGTGGAAAAAACGGATCATAAGTTTTGGTTTTTAAATAATTTTCTCGTAAGTTTACAGAATTTTTCTAAAGGCATAACAATAGCTTAAATATAAAAAAAACTAGGGAAGGGGGCGCATTTTTTTAAAGATCATATATTTGGAAAACGTACTCCAAAATTTCTGATCTGAAAACCAATTAGGTTTTAAGAAATTTTAATTTTCTGAGTTTTGATTTTAGTTTCGGTTTCATTTTAAAGCATTTTTGCATTCCTAGATTGAATTAATTAAAAATATTTTTTAACACAATCCATTATTTCGTGTGAAATAGCTATTAACAGCAATTTTAATTTCTAAAATCATTTCTGTTTGCTCATGTTTTTAAGTTTTTGAGTTCTCTCACACATTTACTTAATTAAGATTGATTTAAAGACCAAAATATTTTTTGACACATAGTTTGTGTAATTTAAAAGCTTTTTACTTTGTTTTCATTAATTTTTTTTTCTTTTGAAAAATGCCATGACCAAAATGTATGCAGGTTACTGTGAGAAATAGTACTTGAAAGGGATGGAATATGACTGAAAACGGTAAATCTAAAATCCAGCTTTCAAGTGATATTACAATTAGACTACAGAATACAAATGTTGCTGAATGAACTAAATATTTCCCTGATGTACCAAACTGCATTATAATAAATATATTGTAGTTCTACATTACAGTATTTTAAAGTCATGCTACAAAACTTAAACTTGCTTAACTGCCACAATGGGGAACTGAGAAAAAAATAGATATTATTTACAAACTTGGTGATTTCTGGATTACGTTTGTATCACTATTATTTTCTGTATAAATAATTCCCCCCCCCCCGAAAACTCCCTTTCCAAACTTCCACACCATACCAACGTGAGGACTTAGAGCCTCGATATATTTAACGTGCATCAGCTCCTCTTCAACACTAGGCTTTAGTGGCACCAGGGTTCGAGCATCGGACATGAATTCAAAGCCATGACCACCAGGTTACCATGGTCATAAAAGAAAATAGCAAGTTTCAAAGAAAGGTAGTGGAGAATTATATTTGAAGGAATAACTTCAAAACTTAACGAAAAACCAAAACATCAACATTTATTTTAGGAAGAATAGTTAATATAACTTCGTATATCTAAAACCACTTTATGCAGTGTATTTTGAAAGTGAACGTTTCCCCTTTTAGAGAAACTTACTATAATTATGTCAAATCACTTTCATTTTGCTCTAAGGGGATCCCCGAAGCAATGTAATTTTTTTTTATACACAAAATTACTTATGGTTGAATCAAATACAATTCCCTACCCAATGAGTGAAACCCCTTTTTTTATCATATGAATAGTGTTGAATAGGAGAGCGTTAGTTAATAAGAACATTTAAAACAGGTGTCGGCAATCTATGGACCTGTGGCACATGGTACAATTCTCTGTGGCACTCAGCACTACTCTACAAATTTGTCAATTTTTGAGTGGATGGAAGTTGAAAAATTTGTAATAGACCCTATTTGATAAACATCTTTAGAGAGAGTTATGGACATTTATGGAATTACGAAATAATCTGAAAGATAATTCTAAGGATAAATTTACAGCTATTTTGTAAATAATTGAATGTTATTGCAAGTGGATTTAATTGTTGAAAAAAGAAAATTGCATGTATTCTGCTTTCCACTTTTGGTTCGGCAAATCAAAGTAAAAAAATCTTTCCTAATATGAAAAATATTTCGACTCTGCAAAGAAATTGTTTAACAACTGAATGCTCAGAATCGTGTCACGCATTATACCACTGGTTTTGCAATATGAAAGAAGAGTGGTGAAAGAGTTAATTCGCATTACAATTTTTATTCAACTATAATGAAGGGAAACATTTACAGTTCACTTTGTCTATTTCTTATTTAAATAAATATGTTGGAAACATATATTTTAAATTTTTTTAAATCTTTGTTGAAGAAATAGGAACATTTTATATTGTTTATTTTTATGTTAATAAATGTATTTAACTGATCCATAATTAATATAAAATAAAACTACAAATCTAAATTATTTACCTCTATTCTTTAAATCTGCAAATATTATCGTATGAATCGAAGGATTTCAAAAATTTCCTACTATGTGGCACGCTGAATGATACTGATAAGATTGGTTTCGCACGTCTCAGCTACACGGTTGCCCCACCCGATTTAAAATGTTTTGTAAGGTAACCATTATATTTTTAAAATTTCATAAATATACAAAAGGAGAATATTTTGGCAGTACATGTTTAAAAAGGAGTAAAGTTTACGAGAATGAAATATAAAATTGTCTATATATATAAGAAGTACGGCTGATAGTACCGTAGTTACTGCCAACTTGCGACAATGAATTGGAAATTAATTTCACAATTCATAGTTATTAAAATATATAAAGTTTACATGACTTATTTTTGTATTTGTTATTTTTATATTCCTTACTGAAAACAACAATTGGGAGTTCATTGCCTGCCAAAACTGCAGAGGCATGGTTGTTTACTCCACAAGCTCCTACCTTATGCTTACTCTGCCCCTACTAAGTAAAAATGCCGTCTTCTGCTCGTCAAGATCATGGAATTGTAGATGTTGTATTCCATATATTTTAAATATTAGTTTTCTAACTTCTACATCAACCTTTTAATAGTCTACACTCCTGCAAAAAAGTCTGAATTCAAAACTATAAAAACTTATTATTCCCAACAATGTCATTTATACCTTTATTTTTTATAATCTATGAATGTGTTAAACTATTAATTTGTTATGGCGACTATTTAATACTAAATGCGAAAAAAAAGAATAAATTTCTAACTGAAATTTAAATTGAATATGTTTCAAAAACTGTCATCGATATTTTCATAACTTTTACATATTGTCGTTTTAGCATCTCGCACATCTATCTTCTATGTAAAAATCTATTATAAGTTCATCAAATGTTTCAGTATATTTTCACCCATAATATGCAGTTTTCAACCAAATTGTGGGGCCACGGTAGCTTAATGGTCAAGGTAATGGACTCGTAGCTGGCGTGTCAAGAGTTCGACCCCAGTACCACTGAAGATACGCCCTGTAGGGGAGCGATGCTCAAGCGTCGTCCTCTTCACTCGACCTTGGTTTAAAATTACGAGGTCCGTCACCAAGTGAGTGAATATTAACATCACACTGTTCAGCTACACAAGGGATGGTCAAGTGACGAGGGCGACACCTGAGCTGGCCTCCTTCTCCTAACTACCACACTTCCCCAACGGAGATGTTTGAGCTCTCTACAGATTTAATGTGCATCACCCCCCTACACGGCAGGTCTTTTGTGGCACTGGGCTCAAACTCGTGACATGCCAACCATGATCCGATACCTTGACCACTTGGCTACTCCGGCCACAGGTCCGTCGCCAAAAGCCCTTGAAATTTAAGGATACATGAAAAAATATTAGAAGTGGAATATATATATATATATATATATATACACATTAAAAATTTAATCTAAATATAATTAAATATCCAAAGAATTATTAGTATTTATGGTAAATATATATTTTTCAATTGAGTATGTGAGACACGCATAAATATCTTTTTCGAAATTTAAATGCAGAATTTCAGTGCAGCTAATATAAAATTCTTAGTTTTGCAAGGTTAAGATTATAAAAATGTTCAAATTTTAATAACATTTTCTTCAGTCAACCACTAATGGAACATAAATGATGAGGGATTTTGCATAAATGGATATTTTTTTAACTTGAATTTAAAAAGGATCTTTATATTTATTTATATGCGCAAATGTTAACTGTAAATTTGTCCAGATGCTTTTGATTACTCTTTATTTGAAGATTGAAAATTTTTGGCACAAGACATGTGAAAAAATATCTTCTCCTAAAGTTCTTTTTAAAATAATCCAAATAATCAAAAATAGAACAAATCCTAACTATTCTTCCTTTAATATTATTGAAAATAACTGAACCATATTAACAAATGAACAATCCCAAGCAAACTGTTTTCTTACAATATTACGCAAAACAAAACAACGATAGTATTCCAAATATCTCTATTCCAGACAATAGCCAGGATATTAATAAACCTTTTTCTTTAAAAGAGTTAGAAATAGTAATATCTCATCAAAAGAACAGCAGTCCAGGGCATGATAAAATTTCTCTCCAAACAATCAACCATCTCCCCATCAAAGCAGTAAATCTTCTGAAATCCTTTAATGATAGTTGGTCTTCAAGTCAAATTCCAAAAGATTGGACTCACGCAATTATTCTACCTTTCATAAAACCTCACAAAAGTCCCAAGGAAGTTTTGTCACACCGTCCTATATCTCTTACTTCAGTAATTGCCAAATTATTAGAAAGAATGATTTGGCATAGAATGGTAGATATCAGTTTTCAAAATAAAATGTTTCATGTTAATCATCATGGTTTTTACCTTCACAGGAGCAGCATTAATACATTACTTCAGTTACAACATGACATTATACTGGCTAGAGAACGCAAGGAATATTTTATTTTGATAGCATTAGATATTAAAGCAACATATGACTCAGTATGGCCAAGTGGTCTTGTTTCTAAATTTAAAAAGTTGAATACTCTGGTAGATTGCTACGATGGATACAAAACTTCTTACATCAGAGAACAATTCAAATCAAATGGAGGAACAATTTTTCAAAAATCGTTAAAAGTAATTATGGTGTACCCCAGGGTTATATCTTAAGTCCTTTCCTTTTTATGATTTGTATGGCAGATATTTTTGAAATTCAACATGACAGCCATCTTCTGGTTTATGCAGACGACATATTTTTATGCAATAGTGGTACAAATTGGAATAAAACAATAGGCAAAATGCAAGAACCTTTAAATAAAATTTCAGTCTGGTGTAAAAAATGGAAATTGTCCGCCTCTCCAGAAAAAAGCAAGCTAATGAACTTTTCCAGAAAAAGAAGCACAATACCTCCATTACTTAAAATATGCAACAAACCTATTCCCGAAGTGAAGAGTCTTAAAAAAAAAATCCTGGGTATCATCTTCGACCCCAATATCACCTGGAAAAATCATATTAATTACCTACGTCAGAAAGGATTCAAATATTTAAATGCAATTAAAGCCTTATCTTCTCTGAAAATAGGAACAAGATCTGATCATCTTTTAAATATTATTAATGCCACAATCCCTTCTATCTTTGACTATGGAAGTCAACTTTTTTCTTTTTCTAGCAATAGCAACAGACAAAAACTAGAACCGATTTACAATGCTGCCTTACGTTTAGCCCTAGGTCTCCCAAGAAACACCCCGTTAGATTTATTAAGAGCAGAGTATATGAATGGAAGTATTAATAATCGCCATAATTTCCTTTGCCAAAAATTTATAATTAAACAAATTGCATCAAAAAACTGGTCACTGAATGCAAGATTATTCTGGGATATAAATAACATTTTTTATAAATATAGAGAAAAAGAAATCAGTATTTTTCAAAAGACGATCAACCTACTCCAAGAATTATGTATCTCTAAAGTAGATATTCTTCAATGGATCCCTCCTCCTCCAATCTACGAAAATCGCAAAATAAACATCTATACTCATGAACTACCATTTCAAAACAAGGATCTTCCAGATAACATAGTACAAAATATGTTTAATGATTACATTCAGCCAAAATTTAGTAACAATATCATAATAGCAACAGATGGTTCAAAAAATACTAATCAAACATCAATAGGAATTCTGATCCCTAAGAAAAAAGTTCGACAAAATTTCATACTGAAAGAAATTATTTCAATATTCACAGCTGAAGCTATAGCCATATGGACTGCGTTACAAAATTGGGTTTCTGAAACAGAAAACTATATCATCCTGACGGACAGCTTATCAGTCCTAAAAAGTATCTAGAATATTAATAGAAAATCCAATACGATAATATTAAATTTAAGTTCAACTTTACATCAGTGCCTCCAAATAGCTCAATCAATTACATTCATTTGGGTACCAGCTTACAAGGGAATAGGGATTAATGAAGAAGTTGATAAATTAGCTAAAGCCTCTCCAGAGCCATGGAATATTATTTCTTGGATAACTTGGGAAGACCTACATACATATTTCAAAAAACAACACAAAAATAAAAGTGAAGAATATGGAAAAAGAGCAAAAGACATAAAAATTATTTTTATATTTCTCACCTTGAAAAATGGAATAGACAGGCAGCAAAAAATAGAAATACAGAAGTTTTAATCAATAAGTTGTGAGCTAAAACATTACCATTAAAATGATATAAATTTCCTTTTTAAACAAACAGATTCTCCTTTGTGTGCAGATTGTAAAGTACCAGAAACTAATGAACATTTTATATTAAACTGTATCAAATAAAAATCGCAGCGTGAAATTTAAAATTTTTTTATCTCCAACCAAGGAGAATGGTCTTATTCCTCAATAGCAAAATGTAAAACAATAGAGCATGTTCAAAAAGTTGAAAATTTCTGACATCATCCAATAGATTCTAAAATTCCAGTTACTCTATACTCTACTTTCATCAATCTCAGTTGAAGCACAAGGCGATAATTCAAATTACTGATGGACAGTGCAATCACGAGCTGTATGTTACTACTAATGTTAAAAACTAATCAAAATTTTATCAGAGCATAATACGTTGGGCAAGTCTCCACTATTACAGTGATATCACTGTACTGAACTGAACTGATTTGAAGATTCAAGTTTAAAATATAAGCTTGTAGTTTACGTTCTCTTTGAATGAAATTAATGTTCAGACATTTAAAATTCAAATATAATTCGTTTTCTGAACAATACAAAGCTAGGGATTCTATGTAAGATGCCCTGAATACCTGGCTTTAAAATTATGAAAAACTAAAAGATTTAAATAGGGTTTTTTAGCAATGCGCAAATTGTTTTTGCAAATAATGTAATACAGAAGCTTAAAAATTATTCATGTTTAGAAGTGTCCAAAATTTTAAAAGATTTTAAATTTTGAACCTTTTTTTTTTATTTTGTTAATTTTTGACACATAACGAAATAATCCTTTAAAAAAAAAAAATCCCTGAATGTATTGATTAAAATAAGAAAAATGAAACAGTAAATTAACCTCAATGTTTTAATAAATACTTTGAATTTAAATACTAGATATTTTTAAAAAATTTAGACATACATTATAAAAACTTAATTCCATTTGAGAATTTTAAGGTAAAGAAAAAAAGAGATTTTATCAAGCTATCCCCTCCTTTCCTCAATTTGTTGACTTGCAATTATTTCCGTACGCTCTTGGGTTTAAAGAAATTCTTCCCAGTTTTTTATGATTGCTGCAGGGGAAGAACTGGGCTCCCCGCGAGCCCTAAAACTTCCCCTCAATGTCCATTGTGACTCCCCGACCATCTCTAATTATCTTTCAAAATGTTAAACCTTTAAAGGGGAGAAAAGAATTCGGAAAAATACGGCTATACCACTTTTGAACACGTTACTTAAGGAGGTAAAAGTACGTTTGGTGCATTTTTGGCGAGTCCCTGGTCTTACGAAAAATTCCGTGTGGTCCGTTTTTGAAGCCTCTCTAGTAGGGCAGAAAAAGCCGTGCTAACCGCTTGGAGGGTTAAAATAATAACACCTTAAGTTTTATTAAATTTGAGTTTTATGCTGTAGAAGGTCATATAATTTTTTTTATATAAATTTACTTTATTCAATATTTAAAGTTATAATTTATTTTAAATTTAAATGTTAATTTACTCAATAATGGTGACAGGATTGAAAAAAGATATGTATGCCACTCCCAGCAGCGGTCGAAATCTTTGGTGGACCCGACACCCACACGTGCATCTTGCAGCTGCAGCGCAACCACTTTTTGACCCCCGAGGAATCTAACCCTGTCGACCGGAAGATGAGAGGAGAGATGCTTTGAACTTACACAGGAGCGGTGGCCAACGAATCCTCCTCTCACACAAAATAGTGGACTCTAACAATCTATAATTAAGTTTCATAATTTTAATGTATCATTCTGTAAATAATATTCAATAGTTGTGACGTAAATAAATTCCATATTTAGATTAACCAAGAATACGCTACCGTTATTCTTTCAAATGTTACAGCTTAGAGTTTGGGTGGCAGCGCTTTGGGATAAAAAGTTAGCATTCAGGACCCGTGAGAGGAGGAAATTTTGAGTTTTTACGGACGGACCGCAACGCAGGGAGAAAAAGACATCTTCAGAAGCCGTGCTGCAATTGAATTCAGCTTCGGAGAAGGAGAGCGTCCTGCTCAAAGAAGATCAAACTGATCTATAGTGTTAACGGCCAGAGTGTCCAGAGGGAAAACGATCTTCGGAAGCCTGCTGCGATTGAATTCATCTTTGAAGCCGTGCCACGAGTGAATTCAAAGGCTGGTCAAACTGACCGCACTTATTGTTAAGGGTGAAAGATTCAAGATTGGTCAAAAGGACCATTGTTCACACGGAAGAGTTCAAAACCACTAGTGCCATATTACTGCACATAATTTGCTTCTGACAGCAAGCTGAGTACTTCAAATGGGTGAGTACTGTTATATTTTTGAGTTGCAAACTGCATATTGTATTAGGAATTTTGGTTAAAATGTTCTTTACAAATTTTGAAATACTTAGGGTTTTTTTCTTGCATGGGAACAGTGTTATTTTGTTTCTAGAGAATTGTAATTGTATTTAAAGCATTGTGTGCAATTTTAGCTTAAGATTTATTGTGTTTTAAGTCTCTTGAATGATTTTGATTATTTTTAGTGTTAAGTTTGTCTTTGTGTATTTCTGTGTATGCATGGGACCAGTGTTATTGTATTAATACAAAATAGTAACAATAATGCAAAATTTAGCATGACATTTATTTGATATTGTTTAAAAAACGGCTTTCCTTGGTAAAGGGAAAAAGCAAGATATGTTGCAACTTGCTGAGGAATTAGGAATAAATGCCACCTTAAATATGACTGTCCCTAGCATAAAAATTGCAATCACTAACAGTGAAGGTTATAAAGAAGAATTTGTTAAAAATCTGTATGAGACTATCATTGCAAATGGAAAAAGATTAGAGGAGTTAGAACGGGCTGAAAAAATGAGATTGGAGGAGTTAGAAAGGGCTGAAAAAATAAGATTGGAGGAGTTAGTAAAGGAGCAGGCATTAAAAGAGAAAGAATTACAGCTGAAATTTAATTTAGAAAGGTTTAAAATAGAATCCGGATTTAGGGTAAACGATGTACCAAACGGTTCTATAAATACATGTTCTGTAACCTCTAATTTAAACTTTAAAAAATTTATCCCAGATTTCGATCCTAAGCAGTTAGATATTAGTTTATATCTAGTGATCTTTGAACGCCAGGCTAAAAGGGCGTCAATAGAAAAGACAGAGTGGGTGGGGCAATTATTGGGTTTGTTACCCCTAGAGATCGTGCAATTTATTGCTCGCGAACTGGAGGAACAAGCCAAAAATTACGATTATGTAAAGAAATTATTACTTAAAAGATTCAAGTTAAGTCCGGAGGTCTTTCGGCAAAAATTTGTCCAACACCAGAAAAAATCCGATAGCACCTGGAAGGATTTCACTTTTGAAATTATGAATTATCTAGATGAGTGGCTGATTGGCTTAGAAATAAATACGTTTCAAGATCTTAAAGATCTAATGGTGGTAGATCAATTAAAAAAACGCGCCAATGCTAGTATGAAAGATCATTTTTTAGATAATTGGGCAAACCTTAAATCAGCTACTCAAATAGCAGAGCTCTTTGATAATTATGAGGATGTCCGAAAGGTAAATTCGAAACCCAATTAAATGAACAAGGTGAGGAGCATCCAATCCTTTACCTGAGTAAGAAATTTTCAGAGGTAGAGAAGCGTTATTGTACGACGGAGAAGGAATGTGCTAGTATTGTTTTCGCAATTAAAAGGTTACATTATTACTTAGATGGAAATTCATTTTTAGTTATGACCGATCACAACCCGTTGGTGTGGTTGAATAGAAATGTTAGTTCTAAGCCTAGATTGATGCGATGGGCTTTGGCTTTGCAACCATATAATTTTAGAATTGTACATCAGTCGGGTAAAAGTCACAAAAATGCAGATAGTCTCAGCAGATCGGTGATAGATAATTAGGAATGGTTAACAATGTTCTCTTGCTCATGAATAATACTTGTTGCTTATAATGTTTTTTTTAGTTAAGGGTTAATAATTGTGTTAATTTTATTTATTTACTAGTACTGTATATCATATCGAATGGAGATGCGCGTCAAAAGATAAAGTCATGAAAAGTAAATATATTAATATGCTTAATTTTGTGTATCGGGTTTTAAAATATACATGATTATTTAGTTTACGCAAGAGGCATATTGTGAAAAATATTTTGTGTGTAAGGTTGTACACTTCGCATATCATATTAACATGTTGTTAGTATAATTGATAATAGGCATTGTGATAGGAGTGTTTGTATTTTTATTTAATGTTATAGTACGTTTTCTTACATTGCTATTGATCATTTTCGTAATATGGATTTGTGTAAGTTCCCTAGCAAGAACACTCACACTAGAAATAAGTAATTCCAAATTTAGTTCAGCGTTTTCTTTAGTAGTTAAAATTGCAGCTCAGAAATATAGTGGTGCTTGATGAAGGGATGTGTCGGTAACCTGTCAGTTGTCATCGTCATTCCATTAAACTTTTCTCAACGGAAAAGTTCTATAAGAGAGGGCGAGAGCAGTAACGTAGCCACTCCCAGCAATGGTCAAAATCTTTGGTGGACCCGACACCCACACGTGCATCTTGCAGCTGCAGCGCAACCCCTTTTTGACCCCTGAGGAATCTAACCCCGTCGACCGGAAGATGAGAGGAGAGATGCTTTGAACTTACACAGGAGCGGTGGCCAACGAATCCTCCTCTCACAAAATAGTGGACTCTAACAATCTATAATTAAGTTTCATAACTTTAATGTATCATTCTGTAAATAATATTCAATAGTTGTGACGTAAATAAATTCCATATTTAGATTAACCAAGAATATACGCTACCGTTATTCTTTCAAACGTTACAATGCCATTCATTAATTTTACACATGTATTTATGTGCTTAACTTATAATAAAAAAACGTGTTTTGTACAACAACAAAAACAACTTCTATTAAAGAAGTAATAACCCCCAGTAAACACATGTATTATAGTGAAAGTCCTAGCATTGCTTTCAAATTGGATAGGAACAGACAAGACCAAACTGCTTTAGCACATTTAACTTCTGGGAACAAGGGTCCATTAGATTCTCATGTGGTTTTAAAAAGTTCATGATTTGTACAAAGTGCAATGCATGTGAAGCCACACCTCACCGTTTGCTCAGTGGTGTTGCTTTGATGGAGGACGAACTATTAAAAAAACCCAATGTAGTGCTGAGGGTGGTGAAGGTGAACAAACTCATGGATCTAATCTGACTCAGATTAGAAGGATAAGAAAGAAGTTATCAAAGAACATACTCATTCAATTTATTTTGGTTTCCTTCACCTTGAATATTATGGAATTATTGTCAGCCTAAGACCACTTTTATTTAATTCCATTTTTTTAAAAGATGTAAAATTCAAAAAGTCATATAAAAAGTAAAAATCACTCTTCATTTAGTGTTAACTAACTATTTATTTACTAGTTCAGTTTTAATACCAACTATTTTTCATATTTCATTTTGAAAAACCGTATTAAAATATCAAATTAGATTTTTAGCATAATTTTGGAAAACAAAATGGTCTGATTGGACCCGATTTCCTTATGCTTTTAAAATTTTATTTTTCATACATTTAAAAATATTAATGCATAATAAACTTAAATTAAACCCTTCAGATGCCTTTCTAATATTTCAAGAAACACATATGGTAAACTTAATTAAAAACTAATATTTAGCTTTCTGTTGTACTACAATTAGAGAGATAAACTTAACCTGTTTCATCCCAATTAATTTATTTTGCTCAAATTTGAGTAAAATTATAAACACCTAAACAAACTAAATAAAACAAAATTTGAAAAGTTATATATTTTATATAAGAAATCTGACCCATCCTCTAAATAGGACACTGGGATATAGAGGATAAAATTTGCACTTACATGTTTTAGTGTTCTCTTAAATTATGAAAAGCTATTTCTGATTACAAAATTTTACCTTAATTGAATAGTACTTTCTTGTTTACAAATTATTTCATTTTTGAGTTAAATTTCACTCTAATTTTGTGTGTTGGAAAGGTCCAAGGCAAGCCTGACTAAATGTTTGTCACATTTGCAAAAGCATGTTTTTGGTTTTCCTTTGCAGCCCTCTCTTTGATAACGTTGTTTTTCTTGCTTTAGTAAAAAATTACCAATACTATCTTCACGAATGTCTTCTTTCGCATAAGAAAGAACAGCAAGATCCTAGGTCTACCTCTTGCTCTTATCACAGCTTTTTTTTTGGCTAGACTGTTGTTACAACTCTTTGGAACTCCTTCAAGTTAGGGCTTCATCTTTGTTGAGAGTTTTATAAATTATCCCGGCACTTACTATAGACATATCCTGTGAACGCATAAAATGTGGCCAGTACCACTTTCTTCCTATGAATTTTAATGGAATAAAGTCTATCCAACCAATCGTGGTGATCCACACCACCCATATGCTTGTTGTAAGAAAAATGAAATTCGGCATCTTAACGCTAAATTTATCTTTGTGTCCTCCCCATACTCGTCACCAAATTTCATGAAATGTCTATTAAGTATGGCAAACAAAGGTTTTAGTCTGAAGGATCGATCCTGGGCATGCTGACTTACAGTCCCATTGTCCATAAAGTGTAAATAAGATTTTAACTTTTGCAAACGATTTTGTGACATGTCATTTTTCACCAGGATAATGTCAAGGTCTTCAGCATCTGACCAGTAATAATGTTCACAGGTATATGAATAACCATTAAGAAGCAAAATTCCTATAAAAACACGTATTTCGATTGCAGTGGTCAAGAAATCGTGTTCATTTTTTTACATCTGCTGCCTATCGCTTAGTTTCTTTTACAATTAGGTCTCAAATTTCACTGAAATAAAACTGCTCAAAAAGCTCTGTTGGAGTTTTACCTTTCAATGCAGTTTGCATCTGCTTGAGTAAGTCACTTGCAGTTGATTCATCCTGTGTTTCCCATTTTGTATAATGTGGTGTTTATTCTTTATTCAAAATGACTGATGTCTTTTAGCTTTTTTTCTGCTCTTCATTGTCGAAAAACTAGAGCTTGTAAATGGTACAGACTGGAAACTATCTCCAGTTCTAACTTCCAAACACCCAGGAACATCGTTTACAATAATCCCACCAGTATTTGCTTCTTTCTCATCCCCTTCGTCAGTTAGTTAGTTCACTGGCATCTGGTGGTAACACAAAACAATTTCAACATTGCTTTCATCTGATTTTATACTATTTAATAATTATAATGCTTCCTCTAACTTCAGAAACCTTTGTACTGATATAACTAAGCAGGAGTGAAACACCAGAAGAGAAATTATTATTATTTTTTATTTTTACTCATCTTTATAAAAAAGAGAAAGAGTGCATCAATTGAAAGCGATTCTCTCTCTCTCTCTCGTCCCACTGTCCTATTTAGAGGAGAATTAAAAAATAATTTGCTAAAACTTACCTAAGAGCAATATCACTCTAATTAACCACTGAGATCATGGCAAAAGAGTACTATCACATAAAAAATGCCAATTCAAGTGTTCAAAGTAAACTGAAAAAGAATTCTGCAACTCAAAAAAGATGATACAAACTGCGCCCACAAATGCGATGAATAAACAATATTCCCAGGGGAAGGAGGAGGATGGTAGAACCCCTCTCAGTATAGAGGGCGCTGCTTGTAAAAACATGTGTTGTTTACATCAGAGATCTTCTGTACGTGACCGAGTGCAGACGCACTCCATATTCCATTAAACTTATTATTTAATCTTACACTTGTCTTCGATGATTTATTGAATTTAATTGAGTCTAACGATTGTGTGATATGAAAGTTGATTGATATAAAAGCATTCTACCACTGATTAACTGAACCATCGATGATTGTAACATTGGTGCAACGGCCTGTGAATCGGAAATTGATGAAAGAAACATTGGGAGGAGGCGAGACACATATCTCATTCTGGAAGAAGCTAATACATATCCCTACATGTTCCAATAGTCAAAATATTTGTAACATACAAATAACAATTACCCCAAGACATTATCCAGCTGTCCTCTAAACAGGACAATGGGATAAAATAGGTTAAAAGCAGATATAAAAGGGATTAACTACTTGTAATTGCTAATAGTAAGAAAGCAAATAAAAATAGTTGCAAGGTTGAATAAATTTAATTTCTCAAGTAATTTCTAAATTTAAAACCTCACATCTGCATTTAAAATATTAGTTTTTTAAATAATGCAAGCTATATCCCATAGCTCAAAATATGTATAGAAGCCTAACACCTTAACTTGCAATCAATAACATATGAGGTTATAAAAATACATCAAGCAAAATTGATATAAGACAAAAGACAATTTGCTATAAAAAATACCAGATGTAAAAATTTCAGTTATTGCAATAGATGATAAAAATGAAATAAAAAAAATCTTTCCTACATCAACATAAATATCATTATAAAATGTCTCAGAGCTTACCAACTAGTATTATTTACTGCAATGGTGACAGAACTGAGAAGCATCTTTGTTCGGTCTTCTGTCATTATAGCATCATTTGCTTTTGCAGGATGGATAACAACAAATTCACGCAGGCCATACCTAATGAAAATGTATGATACAATGGATGCATATAAAAACAAATATATACACACACAAAAAAAATAAGAGCACATGTCTCTTCAATGTACTTAAAAGAAACTTGCCACAATATTTTTTTTCTTTTTAAAATTAACTTCATCTTACTAGTTCTTTTGAAAGATACATAAAAAAAATAATTTTAATGTAACATTCAAATAAAAATTGTACTTCCTCCAGAAAATGCTCTTTCCAAACTAAAATCATAAAATATATTTGAAACTTCAAATAATGAAAATTTTATAAGAATTTTCAAAAATTACAACTTAATTTTAAAAAAAAAGGTATTTTTATTTTCCACTTTCATCTAGAATTGGAATAAAAATCTTACCAAACCAAGACCTAGTAAAATTTCACATTCATACCAAAAGGAAATTTATAGAAAGAATTTTGCAAAGAGGAACATTTAAATATCTCTCATATTCTTTTTTACAATCTATAACGAAAAAAACGATGCACTGAGGAGTTGCCTGATTGTAATGAAATATCGTATGCAAAGACATTTGTACAGAGCATGCAAAAGATTAAAATTTGGTGTCCAATGAATGAATAGCAAGAGCTACAGCGCATCAGAACTGCACACTCAGCAGGTGTCTATAAGAAGCAATTCTCAAGCAGATGGACAAAATTTCTGTTGCATTGCAATTTAGGATAACTTTCAATGACTAACAATATGCCTTGCCACAGGATTCGAGCTCATTATGAGCAACTGTCAGAGTTTGAAAGAAGTTATACAATTGGATTGAAAGAGGCAGGCAAATCAGAACATTGCTCGTCATATGGGTCAAAGCGATGCCGCCATTAGAAGATGCTGGCAATGGGTGGACAATGACAGATTTCAGCATCCTGATGGTAACTGTCAACCTAGGACCACAGCAGAATGAGAGGACAGATTGATTATCAGATCAGCAGCCACAGCACCTGATTCATCGTTATCAACCATCAGATGTGTGACCAGCACACTAGTGTCCACCATGACCATTCCCAGATGGCTGATAGAGCAAAATTTACACTCATACCAACTGATATGCCACCTGCCACTAGCGAGCCAGATTACAGTGATGCTTGGCTTGATCAATTCAGAATCATGCCGACTGGGGACATGTTTAGCAATGAATCCTGCTTCAAACTGTGTCCCGACGATCATCAAAGATATGTCTGGAGACACTCAGGGCAGTGTGCCAATCCTGTTTTCACTAATGCATCCCACACAGGCCCTCAACCAGGAGTTATGGTCTGGAGTGCAAATTCTTTTGACAGCCGAACCCCTTCAGTCATCATTAGAGGCACATTACAGCACAGCAGTGGGTCGACAACATTCTGAGAAATGCTTTTCTACTGTTCCTTTTGTAGTACCCTGGCCTCATTTTTCAGCATGATAATGCCAGACCACATACAGCACATATTGTTATGAACTGTTTTACAGCTTTTCAAACACTTCCTTGGCCAGCCAGATCGCCAGATTTCTCTCCAATCAAGCATGTGTGGGATATGATGAGAAGGTGACTGCATCTACCAGGGAATGTTGATGACCTGGACCAACAATTGGAGCAAATTTGGCAAGAAATACCGCAAAAGACCATCAAGCTGCTTTATCATTCTATGCCACGTTGTGGGGCAGCTTGCATCGAGACTAGAGGAGGGTCAACACCTTATTGAGCTCTCTACTTCATAACTATGTAACTCTGAAATAAATCATTCAATTTTTCTGAAATTATAACCATTTTTTATTCTGTACATAATCTTTCTACCCACCAATTTTTGTTTTTATCGAACAACTCGTTCCTTTTTTTTGTTATAGAGTGTAGTTTTAAAAAATTTTCTGGACCCTTGATGATTGTATCCATAGTTTCATTAGACTGAAGACTAAAACTTTCATAATTCACCACATGCACTAAATCAAATTTATAATCCTACAAATAATGTTAATACTCACCATCTGACAAGACAATGTGCTTTGGGGGGGAAATCATTTTCCCTTGACATCATGTCACTCAAGCAAAAAGGAAGGCATTCATCTGAGAAAGGAAAAAGAACAGCATTGTTTTATGATACTATTCATTTGTTTTTTGTATTTTAAACCATATACAGGTTATAATCTAAAAATATGAACAAGCTACTCTAAAAAATAAAAAAAATATGTGGCTATTATTGTTTTAAAAGAAACTAAAATTGCAATATTTGTTTAAGAAATTCCAAGGAAATATAAATTTATGCTCAATACAGTACATTTATAAAGACTAATTTTTCTCTTTTTTTAAAAAAAAATAATAAATGTCATTGTTAATATGTATTTTCATATATTTTTTATAAAAATTGATTAACACAAAAAGACTTCCATTCGGAAAATGAAAAAAATATGAAATGCACCAGCCGCGCAGGTGAGATTTAAAAGGGTGAAATGAAAGGGAGGTTGTTTTGCATGTTTCGTAGAAAGGAGGCTAACTAGGCTTTGAAATACCCTCAGAATAGCCTGTGACACGTTAATTTTGTTTATCAAAGCCACTTTCACCCTCCACCCCTACAAACACCACATTGTTCATGCCTGCTCACATCCTCGAGTGCCTAGGGCTCACCAAGCAGGACTCAGCAGGCATTCCCTTGATGGTGTTGGACTTTCTGAAAGTGTACGATGTCATGGACCTGATCTAGCACAGCTGACCAATGGGGGCATGCAACAACAACAACACACAAAAATATCTAATCTCTCATCAGTTAATTGGTTTTGGAATTCAGTGATGTGTACATCACAGTATGAGTAAAAATCTGTGAGTTAGTTGAAATTTTTTACAAGCACAATGCCGAAGAGCTCAGGGGGAAAACAAACTTCTATTTTGCTTAAAATAAAGATGGAGCTTCTTAAGGCTCTTGATCAGAAACAGAAGATAAAAATGGAAATGTCAATATTTTGGTATAGCTAATTCTACATTATCAACCATAACTAAAAAAAAAAGGAAACAGCTAATTACGGAAATGTTTTATACACATCTATAAATAAAATGTACTCTTATAAACTTGATTTTGTTGAAAATATATACATTTATTTTTTACAGTATTCTTTAACACAAAAAAATATTTCTGTCGCCTCAATTTCGTGTTAAATGATTTTCACTGTATTTGCTTCCAATCTATATGAATAAGCATGTATCTTTAAATGTTTCAATATCTATTCAATAAACTTTTACATCTTACAGATGGCTAAAACACATCACACTGATCACTAACGTTAATCAATTGAACATTAATGCTTACTGATGATTTAAATCTAGTTGATCACAAAGATTAAAAGAAAGAATTAGATATAGAAAAAAAATGATTTGTTCTTTAATACTCAAATTAAATTTGTAAATACCTTTCTGCATTTTCTTTTTGAATCATTACATAGTTTTTGACATTTTTAATTTAGAAAAAAATAAAAAGTTATGCATTCCTTCGGTGATTTATTTCATTGCAATCCAAGATTAATAAACAAAAACAGAATCTTTGGGAAAAATCAACAAAATATTTAAATTGGAAACAAGATTTTATATCAAGATATTAGTAATAAAAATAATTACTTTTTTCAAATTTATGATAATAAATGTGAAGAGTATTCTTTCAACAGATGTTGATATAAATGTTTTGTCATGTATGACAGGTAGACCAAGAGACGATACGATTCGTTTTACATACACGCAAAGAACATTTATTAGCATTAAAATACACAGGCACTAACGAGCAGAACAACAATTACACCGAACATGTACAATACGAAACTACGGAACACATAAAAGCAAACAAAGCACACGCGCGTCACACAGCTTGGAAGGTTCTCTGATCTGGCTGTTGCCAGAAACATAACAGTTCCTCCCCGACAAAATATAGAGTCACAGGTCGAGTCTCTTTGGAGGTCTCCTGATTCGGTTTGAGCGTCGGAGTGGCACATCAGTTTTCGGCTTTCCGGAAGCGTCTGGTACAGGCTTAGGTGGTATATCATCACTTGGAGTGGCAGGTACTGGTACATCTTTAGTTTTAGGGACAACTTCAGGTACAGGTGCAAGCGGTTCCTATTCAGCAACATCATCGGATACTGGCTCATCTGGAAAATTCAATTCTTTATCGTAAATTGGAATTTCAGTAGCAACTTGGGATAATTCAATCGACTTCCCACGTTTCCTTATTTGATCTACGTGTCTCTTCCAAATTTCATTTCCAATTTGTATGCTATAGCTCAAAGTCCCATCTCGGTTTATAATTGTTCCAATTTTCCATTTGTTAGGTCTGGAATAATTTCTTACGGCTACTTTCTCCCCTTCCTGAAACTCGTGCAAGATAGATTCTGTGTCAAGTCTCGAACTCTGTTTCTGAACAACTTTGTCTCTCAATTTTGGTTTAAAAAGATCAAGCCTAGTGCGAATACATCTCTTCAAAAACAAGGCACTCGGAAATTCTCCCGTGAGAGAATGTGGAGTTATTCTATACTGTAATAAAAATCTTTGTAATTTCACATTTAGATCTCCAGAATCACCTCTACACGATTTCAACGAAGCTTTGAATAACTGCACTATTCTTTCTGCCAGTCCGTTCGTAGCAGGATGGTACGGTGCTGAAGTTATATGTTTAATATTATTCAGTTTCAAAAAATGTCAAAATTCGTAGCTAGTAAAACTTGCTCCGTTATCACTAACCAAAGTTAAGGGAATTCCATAATGAGCAAAAAGAATACGAAGATGATGAATTGTAAAATTAGCTGTTATATTCTTCATCAGAATGACTTCTATCCACTTCGAATATGCATCAGAGACTACAAAAAAAATTTTCTCCATAAAAGGACCAGCGTAGTCAACGTGTATTCTTTGCCAAGGTCCATTTGGCCATTCCCACGGATGTCGATTTATCCTTGCTGGTTCGTTCCTCGTTGCGATACAAGCTGAACAGTTCTGAACAAAATTGGTTATACTGGCATCAATACCTTGCCAATAGCAGTAGCTTCTAGCTATGGCCTTCATTTTGACAATTCCAGGATGTCCAACATGAAGTTCTTCCAAAACTTGATTCTAGTACTTTTCAGGAATGCATACTCTATGACCATACATTATGCAACCATTTTGCAATGAAAATTCAGATTCTCTACCTTTCCAAGGCACAGGTAATTCAGTTCCAGATTTTAAACTTTCATACAGTTCGAACAATTTCCTATCAGTTTTAGTAGCTCTAGCTATGTCAGTTGCTGTAGCAGGCATTAATTCAACTTGTGAAATATTTGTCACGTCTGCTTCAGTCAAATACTCACAGTCCTTGTCAACTGCTAGTGGTAACCGTGAAAGTGCATCGGCATTGCCATGATTCTTAGTGTTTCGATACTTGATTGTATAACTGAATGCTTGGAGAAAAAGTGCATAATGAACTATTCGTGTTGCTGATAGACATGGTAAACTATGATTAGGTGCGAAAATTGATACTAGGGGTTTATGATCAGTTACGAGATCAAAATGTCGACCAAATAAATATTGATAAAATCTCTTTACTCCCCATACGATACTCAATGCTTCTTTGTCTATCTGCGAATAATTACGTTCCGTTTTAGTCAATGACCTTGATGCAAACATTGCTGGTTTTTCTGAACCATCTGGCATAATGTGACTTAAAACTGCTCCTATTCCAACTGGTGATGCATCAGTTTGTAATACAAGAGATAACTTAGGATCATAATGGCATAAAATTCGGTCTGAAGCAATTTCTTGTTTCAATGTCTTGAAAGCTTTTTCACATTCTGCAGTCCACAAAAATTTAGTACCTTTCTGCAGAAAATTATTGAAAATAGTGACACGAGTGGATAAGTTGGGAATAAATTTTCCGTAGTAATTGACTAAACCCAAAAAACTCTTCAAATCAGATACAGTTTTTGGAACTGGTACCTTCGTAATTGCATCGATTTTTTCTTGTGTTTTGTGGAGGCCGAATTTATCAATTGTATGACCACAATAATTCACAGATTTCTAAAAAAAAAATCACTTTTCCGCTTATTTACTCTGAGACCATATTCTTCTAGTCTCTGTAGTACTAATTCTAACCTTTCAAAATGCTCTTGATCATTTCTCCCCATTACGGTAATATCGTCTAAAAATATGTGTACCCCCGCGATGCCTGATAAAACTTGTTCAATGGCTCTCTGCTACACTGCCGGAGCTAAGGCTATACCATAATTCATTCTCTTGTAACGGAACAAACCCTTGTGAGTATTGATCGTCAATAGATGTCAGTCCTGCTCTTCAACTAACATTTGAAGGTATGCCTCTGATAAGTCGATTTTAGTAAAGAACTCCCCTCCTGACAGTTCAGCAAAAATGTCCTCGATACGGGGTAAAGGATACTGCTCAATTTTTAGTCCCGGGTTGATAGTCACCTTATAATCACCACAGATTCATAGGTTCCCATTCTGTTTGATAACAGGAACAATTGGTGTAGCCCAATCACTATATGTCACCGGCTCAATGATGTCTTCTGCAACTAACCTATTAAGTTCAGTTTCTATTCTTTCTTTTAAAGCAAATGGTACTGGTCGAGGTTTAAAAAATACCGGTTTGTAATTAGGTTTCATTTGAAGACGGCAACAAAACTTTTCCAGTTTCCCGATACCCGTAGAAAAAATTTTCTCATACTTTTGAAGCAAGATATTTAATTTATTGGTTCGAGAATTACAATTTTCAACCCAAACTGTTTTAATTGAGCTCCAGTCTAATTGGAAATTTCTCAACCATTCACGACCAAAAACTGTGTTTACTTTTGCATGTACCAAATAAATAATTTCTGTATTAATTTGATCTTTGTATTGAATTTGCACCACTGCTTGGCCAGCTGATGTTATCATAGAATTATCGAAATTCCTAAGCAATAATTTGGTAGGCTTAATGGCTACATCCGGACAAAGTTTCTTAAATTCATTCACATTCATACAACTAATAGCAGCTCCAGTATCTAATTCAAATAAACATTTATTCCCTTCAACAAAAAGTTCTAATAAAATCTTATCCCTTGCATGTCGTGGTGATTTAACGCTATTAACTGGTACAGTTTCAGAACAAGATTCTATTTGTTTAACTGTTTCGTTACGTTTTGAGCGGCAGACTTTTGCCAAATGCCCGTTCTTTAAGCAATACCTACACTGAGTGTTCTTGTGCTTACATTCATGAGCTAAATGTTGAGTACTATCACATCTGTAACATTTCCGAGATTTATCAAACTTCTTTGTAGGTTCAGATTTCTTAAATTTAGAAAAATCTTTTTTGATAGTTTTATCTTGCGAACTATGTAATTTTTTTATCGATACCATTTGATTCTGAATTTCACACACATCTCTCTGAGCAGATTCCATTGCGAATGCAATGCTCTTAGCTTTTTCGTATGTTAACTTATCCTCTGCTAACAGCTTTTTCTGTATATTTTCGTTTTTGAGACCCATCACCAATTTATCACGAAGCATCGTACTTAAATTGTTCCCAAAGTTACAGTGTATCGACAGTTTTTGTAATTCGGCACAATAATTTGCAATGGACTCGCCTTCAAATTGCTTCCTCTTGTAGAAACGAAACCGTTCTATCATCTCTAGTGGTTTAGGATTCAAATGTTCCGAAAGTAATTTTACGATATCTTGATAAGTCAATTCAGAAGGAATGTTCGGAGTGGCCAGATTCTTTAACAATTTATACGTTGTTGCTCCCATAAGGCTTAAAATAGCAGGGACTTTCATTTTATCTTCGATCCCATTAACAACAAAGTAAGATTCTAAACGTTCCACATAACTGGACCAGTCTTCCACAGATGCATCATAAGATTCAAAATTAATGTTCAAAGATCCCATCCCTGTCGCCAACTCTTTTGTCATGTATGCCAGGTAGACCGAGAGACGATATGATTCGTTTTACATACACGCAAAGAACATTTATTAGCATTAAGATACACAGACACTAACGAGCAGAACAACAATTACACCGAACATGTACAATACGAAACTACGGAACACATAAAAGTAAACAAAGCATGCGCGCGTCACACAGCTTGGAAGGTTCTCTGATCTGGCTGTTGCCAGATACATAACATGTTTTATAAGAACTGCATCAAAAAAGTTAAAAGTGGACAATTATAAGAACATATATATAAGACACAGAAAACTGAAAATCACCTAATTAGGCCTTAAAGAATGCTACCCTATAAAATCATAAACAAGATGCAGCAAAACTCACTATCATCATCAGGTGCAAGAGAAGTAGTATCAGAGGGCTTGAGGTAATGATGCACTGCTTCAAACTGGAAGGAAGCAAACATAAGTTGCTCTCTTTTCTCTAGCCATACACCCTCTGTGAATTCCCCCTACAAAAAATTTAAATAAGAAATAAATTATCATACATTCTTTTAATGTATTTGAATATTTAAACAAATGCTTTATGTTTCAGGAATTTTATTTCTTAACTCATACATTTCTTATACAATAAATTGAAAAAGCTACTGGCACATAAAAGTGGACTAGGCCAAGGTTTGAACTGTGGACAGAAATTGGTGTAATCTAACTTTGTGAATGCAATCTTGCTATTAATTATAGGGGCCAAATGCAAATGTGAAATGTTGGATAAAGAGTCCCACACAACTTAGTCTTAGAGGGAAGCTTTCCTACTTAGCCACTGTTAGACCACAATGTTCATATTTTATAACCAAACCAAATTGATTATCCCTTTATGATTATTTTACCTGAAAGATTACTGTAACAGGGGTCCATTGATTCATCCGTACTCAGTTTGTTTTTCCAGTTCTTTATAAAATTAAGAGAAACTTTCTCCACTTATTTTTCTAATATCAACATGGTATTATTTACATAAAAAAACTTTTCAACTTTCTAAATCTATTATGTATTACAGAAGAAACAATCATGTGATTGATAGATCTTTTTACATTCTCCAGTATAAATCTTCATTAGGTACTTGGTGATACCCATTAAACAGTGCAGTAATAAAAAAAACTGCCCTATATCATTTCAATCTGCAGTTAAAATTTCTCATTTTTATATTGCATATTGTTCTGTCATATTTGCTAATATGCAGAAGCTATTTTATTGGCATTAAGCTGTGAAAAATTTCAATTGGAGATACAGTAACTTAATATAGAAAACATTTCCCTAATATTTTCCATGCTGCCAGTTTTAAGGAATTTTTTAAAGTTCAGTTTTTGACCCCAGTATTGTTGAACATTTCTTTCACTTGACTAGAGTTTATGCTTAAAATTCAGCCTTTCTTGTCAAGTTGAAAGTTCTCGACAATCAGATGTGGTTTCATGACACATTTCATCATCATCTAAGTTTATATAAATTTAAATTTTACCACAAACATTCTTCTGGCAGAACAGGTTCAAGATAACTACATTTACATCGTCAGCAGTCCTACATCCACTTTCTTCTAGACAGAAATATCAATGCAATCAATTTGACAAGTGTCAATACAATCTTCATTACATGTGGATAATATATAAAAATAACCCACTATTTTTTCTACAGTCTAAAATGGCCTTGAATGTGATTGGAGTAAGATATTTTAAATGACCAACTGAAGAGATCCAGCAGGGGGGGGCTTATGTGATTCTTCGATTATATAAGTGAGAATATCCAACTATTCATAGCTATCCACAAATACACCTGGTGATTGTTTTCCTGCAGAAGCTATAAGTAATTCCTTTTATATATGCAAACAAGAGGAAAAGGGAGAGGGGATAGTAAAACTGAGAAATATATCAAGAGTTATAAAAAAAATTTTGTTGACACAATCTAGAAATCTTAGCATTCAAAAAAGTTTCTCCATTCCCTTAAGTATTATAATCAAAGACGCTCTATCAAAAAACAGGTTTTTTTTTCTAAGAAACTTAAAACTATAGCTTCATACAATAATATTCTATTTATGAAACATCCAAATTTTTTATTTTAAAAAAATAATAATTAAAAAAAAAATTTTAGATATAACTTATAGTTTATCAACAAAGTGATCAGTTTTTATTACTCTCAATGAATTATTAAAGTACTTGATCAATTTTATGTGAATTTTTTATTTTTTCTTCACAAAAGGTTTAAAAAAGCTGAATTTGTATATTTGACTGAGACAGTATTTATTTTAGGAACATTTACTTGTGATACTAAAAAATTTTAATCCATGCTTTCTTTCGACATAATTTTTATAGAATATGAATAAAACTGCATATTTTTTTTTTAATTTAATGGTGCTCCACTTATGGAGCATTGGTATATAAAAGGCTAGTATGCTTCATATATTGAAATATTACTGTTAAAGTGTAGTATGGGGGGAGCACTTGGCACAGTCCTTTTTTTTTGCGACTTTTTTGGAATTATTCATTACCGTATTTTCCTGTATATAATCTACGGATTATGTGTTAAAAAAAGTTTAAAATTTCGTTGTGCATATTATACGCCACCGCGCATTACCTGAGGTAAAACATTCTCCATCAGAAAAGCTAACAATAAAGTTTTGAAAGAAATGCCATTTATGTTTTATAAAATAAATAATATATGGTGCTTTCATGACTCGGATGACGTATATCAGCCATAACTAGTTTTTGTCCAATTGCATTCAAAAACCAATTCGATTCCTCGGAAGGAAAAAACAGTAATGAGTCGCTGGCACCATTTCCAATTTTCTCTTGACTAGAGCTATTACCTCCTTTGAAAGTTTTCATCATGTTGAAGCCAAAGCGTTAAGTTACACTGCAAACTTCAAGTTAAAAGTTATAGAGAAGGCTACTGAAGTCGGGAAGCAGCAAGATTTTTCAATGTTGACGAATTGAATATTCGTTTGTGGAGAAAAAACAAGACCAACTTCAAAAATTGTGATCCACGTTAAAGAGCCGATAGTCGTGGAAAACTTCACTGGTCAGAATTAGAGGAAGAAATAAATAAATGGATTTTAAAAGAAAGAGACAATGGAAAAGCAGTCTCGATCTTAATTTTATTGCTGTTAACTTGCTAAATTAAAAAAAAGTTTTTTCTACATGTAATGTTTTGTTTAACTCAAAACATTGACAGCAGTAGCAAAGAATTTTTTTGTTTTAGTAAGATTATCGTAAAAAATATTATCATATATATTTAAAGAGAAGTTTCATAATAACTTATTTTTTCTGTACAATTTCTTATTTCTATTTTTAATTATATTGTGTATTTTTTATCTTATATGACACTCATTATCGGCAGTTTATATTTTAGGATTATTCGCCATAAAAACTGCCGCAGATTATACAATGTTTGTTTGTTTTTTACTCGAAAAAAAGGCTTTGCAGATAATATGCCGCTGCGGATTATATACAAGAAAATACGGTATTTATTTTAAAATGAATTCCATATCTCAGCATGAGATTTAGATAAAAATTGCTAAATCCGATGTGCCCCACCCCCATGCTATACTTGAACCAAATAATACTTGCTTTTATAAAGATCAATATAGAAATATCAAAACCAAAAAAAACCCACACACACATATCTTTTTAAATTTAAATACCAAATAAATTTCATATAAATACCTTTTTTAATGGGGAAGCCGAGTTATGTTGTGGTAGTTTCCATTCATGAAACACTTCTTCAATTCTTGAGATGAATCTACAAGAAACACAAACATACCTTTTATTTTACAAATTTATTTTCTGTAAAAAAAATTCATTTCTCATTTTGAACTTTTTTTTTCAATACAATTTATAATTATCTGGAGCTAATTTTTTTAAACTACACTTTTTAAAGTTACTAACATTCCAAATAATTAGTCTCTACAATGAACAAATAATATTCAAAAGAATATTACTCTTTCTTAATTAATTCTTGGAAAATTACTGCTTTTAGAGTACAATTGATCTCAACAAATGCATTGCATAATTTTATGGGAATAGCAAACAAACACACACACACAAACACTTCTACTTAAACAATATATAAACATGATGAAATTATGTCACCTTTCCCATTCAGAAGCTGTTGTGAAGTCGGTGATTTCAAATACATCTTGATCCTGAAAAAATAAACCATTACCAATTCTCAAAATAATAAAAATAAATTGCACAGTAAATAGCAAACAGAACATTTTTACTAATACATTACTAATAGTATTGCTTTGCAATTTATATAATACTAATTATAAACATTTACAAGAAATCCTAAATTAATATTTTTTTCACTCCTTATTACAATTATATATTAATTTATCATACATATGAGAAAAAAGCATATACATTTGATTAATAGCATTCACATATTAAACCTATGTCAGTAATTTATCATCAAAAATTAACTGCATAACAGAAATTACCAAAGATTTCAGGATTAATTTTAATTTCAGACAAAATTTTGCAGAACAAAAATTTGTTGAAATTCATCGAAGATTGCCATTCCCATGGAGTTAATATGTACCCAATTAAAAGGTTAAAGTATAGTATAGGAAGAGGGCCTTGGCGATGTCAATTTCTTTTGGCAGCCAAAATCGGTGTGTTGCCAAGCTACTTAATTTAGTAATAGGCATCTGGAAGTCAGAATGAATTCATTATCTCACCATGATATCTAGATAAAAAACGTCACAAATCCTAATGCCCCCCCCCATACTACACTTGAGCCGTTTTACATTTCCACATAATTTAAAAGTAGTTTTAAAAACGTATGTAAATTTCATTACCTATCTTTTGAAATCTCATATCACTAAACATGTTGTTTAATTTCATCTGGATTCTTTTTTTACTATCAGAGGTTTATAAAAAAAATATTCATTTCTTAAAATTTTCTCCTTTAAGTGAGATTTTCAAAACAAAATTATTAAACTGGATTTTAAAAAATTCTGAATTTGTGAGATTTGAATTAAACAAAAACTGATGAAAAGAAAATAATACAAAAAATTCATACAGAATTTTTCCTCTTCTATACAAATTCAATTTTGTGACTTGTCATACTTCTTTCAATAAAATTTTCAATTTTGTGACTTGTCATACTTCTTTCAATAAAATTCTCCCCTCAGCGAAAAAGTACACTTGCCAAGGTCTGTGGAAGGGTGACAATCGTAAAACTGGTAAAAGAAATGCTAGTTCTCTTTTCTTTTTCCGGGGGAGGGGGTTAAAACAGCAGTAAAATTTGACCATGGAAGCGTTCTTATTTCTGGACAAAGACCGGCGGTCAAATTTTTTGGACTCTCGGAACACTAAGAACTGTACGATGTTTTGGGGGAATCCCAAATTTTTAAAGTATATAGATTAACATATTTTTGATATTATATATAAAGACAATTTTATTTTTTATTAAAATATTTTATTATGTAATTTTAATTGTTTATTATATCTTTAGTTTTCTTCCAAATTTTTTTAATATTTTTTGTTATAATTGTTAATATTACAACTCATAAATTTCAATTTTCACAGCTGCAAAGTGAAATTGTATACAAACATTCGGTAAAAAAATATAACGTTCGAAAATGAGAAAGGAAATATTGATGCATATATATTTTTAGAATTTTATTAAAAATGTAGCCATTTATTCATTGTGGAGAAGACAGCAATGAGGAAAATTATACCTCTTCTGAAGACATTCGCCTCATTGAACCAAATAATCAATCGTCTTCAAATAATTATCTACCGATACCAGACAACTTGGTACAAAGATTTATTTGTTGTTAAATATCCGTCTCTAAACAGTGAATATCACGTGTTACATTAAGAAGTTCATCTTCTTCTGTGACATCTGGGATGTAACTTTGATTTTAGGTAATTTATGGTATTCTCTAATTATTATTTCAGAAATAAAGATTAACATGATGCTCTAAAAATTAAGGAAATACATTTGTATTCAAAAATGAAAAATAATCATTAAGATGATGAATTCAACCTATTCAATATTAATTATTCTTCAAAATTAACAAATATTTCTTCGTCTAAAAAAGTAAATGTCTTGAGTGTTAGAATAGACTTTATTATTTCTATAACTGACGAATACTTTTTAAACTTCTATAAAAAGACAAATTATTTGGCCTTGGTTTTCACCTATGAAACTTTCACAAATAGCAGTAATTCGCATTCTAAATTATTCTAATGTAATGTATAAGAAATACTTCATTATTTCAAGCAGCAAAAGTAATATTTCTCGATAATTTAAGACGAAAATAAAAATATATTGAAACTATTTAAAATCGAATTTCTATTATTTGATTGTCCAATTGTATGTATACATATTTTTTTATTAAGAAATAAAACAACACTACTACTTCTACAACACTGAGATTCCTTTTTTTTGTTCCCGTATTGTTTTAGAAGTTTGTTGTGCATCTAGAATAATGTTTATTTCTTTGATGATGCTTCATGAAACTTTGCTGAAAACTTCATCTTTTTGAGAAATAATTATGTTTCCAACAAACTTTGTTGCATTGTGAAATGAATTCTTTGGATTTCGAGTTTATACCTCCTCCAGAGGCTCCTGTATTTGAACCGACAGCTGAAGAGTTTAAAGATCCTCTAGCCTACATTGCCAAGATCCGACCTGTCGCGGAACGAACTGGCATTTGTAAGATAAAACCACCACCAGTAAGTTGACCGTAATCTTGTGTTATTTTTAAGAATGTGTTTTTGTCGTAACTAAAAACTTTTGTTTTTCCAAACTCCTTGTTTTGAAAGATTTTTAGACGCTAGCTTCAGTAATTAAAATATTTTTCATTTTCTTAAAAATTTATTTTTTTAAGTATAAGATTTAATATCTTGCATTTTATTAACATGCGAAACATTTCAGAAGTGATAAACACGCTATCTAAATAGAATTTATTTCCTTTTTCTTTTAAACAGTGCATATTCATTTATTAATTAAAATTTAATTTTTAACAAATACATAGGAAGCCAATCTGGGTTATTATTTGATTATGAAAAAAGGCAATAAACTTTCATTATATTGTAATATTTTCCTGAATAAAAATGTATTTGTGTAAGTGTATTAATTATGTGTAAGCATAAATAAGAAAATTTTTTCAGCATGTATATTGTTCATGTTAAACAGATTAAGTTCATGCATTTTAGATTGTCAATCAAATGAGTCATTTTAATGATTATGAAAAAAGTGAATAATTCAAAAACTTTATTTTTTGTAATCCTTAATCAGAAAAAAATAAATAGATAAAATATCATTGTATACAATTTCCAGAATAGATCTTTTAAATTAATATTCTGAAATGTTTTATTCTCTCTAACAGTTAGAATAATATTTTTGAAAAATATTCTAAGGTTAATAATTTATTGCTGATTTATGTTTTCAATGACTAATAGTAAAAATAATATGTTAATAAAACTATAAGAAAGGAAATTTTAGTATGTTGGAATCTAAAAGCTTCAAACCTAAAGAAAAGAAGGAAAATTGTTAAATATTCCCAATGATAATACAACCTCTGACAATAAAGTTTGGTAAATGAAGTCAGAATGGCTGATCTGACAATATTGTCAAAGCAAAACATTGTACATGCGTAGTGGCAAGTGTTTTGACCATCTTCCCACTCCATTGTTCACCTGAGCATCATTTGTGTTCTGTGTTAGACTTGTTTTTCAAAGTGCTTGTTTTGTGTGTTCATTCTTAAGGCCCTTTACGGCGATTAATCTAACACCTTACATGACATCAAAATGGTGTTGGCTATTGCGAAATTTTTGGCGCAATTATTTGTCTAAAGATTTCCAAGATAGGCAATGAATTTCTCTCTCGGGTACTCCTTTCAATAAAATGCTCCCCTCGGGGAAAAAGGACACTTGCCACACACACACACGGTCTGAGGAAGGGTGACAAACGTAAAACTGATAAAAGAAATGCTAATTCTTTTTTCTTTTTATGGGGGAGGGGGTTAAAACAGCAGTAAATTTTGACCATGGAAGAGTTCTTATTTCTGGAAAAAGACCAGCAGTCAAATTTTTTCAACTGAGAACTGAAAGATGTTTCGGGGGAATCCCATATTTTCCATATATAGATAAACATATTTTTGATATTATATGTAAATACAATTTTAAAATAGTTTTTTATTAAAATATTTTATTATTTAATTTTAATGTTATTTATTCATTGACTATATTAATTTGTGATCCAATTGTCACCTACGTTTTGATTATATTTAGTAACTGATATGTATTCACAATTTTTTACACAAATTGTTGGCGTATATAAAAAATTATGAAATTATCTGCAGTAGCATTTGATATTATGCGTTTAATTTGTTTTTAAATTTTGTTTTTGTAGCCACTCGCGTTGAGAAATATTTTTCACTTACTAAATACATTTTTGTGAAATGTTCACCACTGTGTGAGAAATTCTATGTATTTTGCATGAATTGGCAATCTAAAATTTTAGAGTTCTAGCTTAAATTTAAATTTTAGCATTGAATCTGTTGATATGTTGGTAAATTCTTCCATTTTCTTCATTATAGGTGTTTTTTTCTCCAAAAAAAGTAAAAGGCTTCAAAAAATTGTACTAACTAATAAAAATTACTTCGTGGAATTCGAGATAACGGCTGGATCCTAGCTGGGCACACTGCTTGGGGGGATTTTGGCACCAACTAACATCGTCCCCTCCCCCCGGATTTTTCTTCATTTTCGTCCATGATGTCATTTTTTAAACATGGTTTTTTTTGGCGCCATTTGGCGAAAAAAATGTCGCCCAAAACAGCAGTGTGCCCAGCTAGGATTTTAGCACAATAGTATATTCACAACCTACTAGATAAGGGGGAAAAAAAGTTTTAAAGAATTCATTTATTCTGTTACAATAAAAGTTTTTCAAAACAAAGTAAAATTATTCATAGATAAAATTTAAATCTATCATCTTTAGATAATTGTGGTTATAGGAATTTCATGAGAATGTGAATCCATTTTGCATACACATTTGTAATATTTCTATCCGATTTTTTTTTATTTTTTTTTTTTCTTTTATACGATAGAACAGGGATTGGCCCTATTTCATGTGTGGCACTTTGCACTCACTACTCAACAAGTGTGTCAATTTTGTAGAGAATGAAAGTTGATAAATTTGTAATGGACCTCACACACACACACATTTTACAAAGATCTCTAGAAGTATGGACAATTACAAAATTTCGAAAAAATCGGAAAGGTAACTCTAAAGCTAAATTTACAGCTATTTTGTAAATTATTTAATGTCATTGCAGGAAAGATTTAATTGCTTGAAAAGAGAAAATTGCATGCACTCTGCTCTCCACTTTCGGTTCTACTTATCTAAGTAAAAAAATCTTTCCTCATAAGAAAAATATTTCCAGTCCACATAGAAAATCAACAAAGAATTGTCTCAATTTTCTTAGACAAATTCTTATCTATAAAATATAATTAAATATTTTTCAAACAAATACACAGATAATAATTTCATTACATTACTTTTAATTATGAACAGCAGTATAAATAGTATCACATGTATTTTGAAAATATTCAGATAGTTTTTAAATGAAGAAATTACAAACAAAGGAATTAATATTGCAATTTTTTTCTGTTGTTTCTCAGTACAAATTCTGAAATATATCAACATTGATAACAGCATCTACACTATTAAAATCCAAAAGTAAACAAACCTATCTATCTATGTATGAATCTATGCATCCCTATTTTCTCATGAACCACATGACACAGAAATTCGCTGAAGGTACCAAAATTTTGGGAATGATCCGAGGAATCCGTTTGATCATTTATATTCCGATATTCCAATTAGTTATAAAGATTAATTAAAAAGCTTAAAATGCATAAGTAGTACCATGTTTCTCCGCCAGGGGACAAGCTAAAAAATTCGGAACTACTTTTTTTTTCAGACGTTTTTAAAACGCGACCTAATTTTTTTCATGAAACTCAGACAAAAAAAATTACAGATTCGAAAAGATCATTTATTTTGCCATAATATGGTATAATTTATTTTACTAAATAATTATATTTTCTATTTTTTTTAAAATGAGTCAAAATTGATACTTTTTTATGAATAAGATTTCTAAATTGTTCCGCTTGCATTTTCTTTCGCGCTAATGAAAAAAATATTTTACACTAAAAAAGTTCATGCTTTTCTCTTTTAGAATCAGTCATTTAAAATATTTAATGTCAAAAACTGTTTTTTTTTACGATTTTTCAAAAAATACTCAAAATTTTATTTAAATACTTAATAACTTCTTTATTAATAAAAATAATCTTACAAAACTTTTTTTCTGTGTGTAGAACAATATTATACGTAATCTGTACAAAGATTGATAAAATATCTTAAAAATTACGGTTTTTAAAAAAACAATTGTTTTTCGTTTCTTTTCTCTTTTTGCGAGAAATATTTAAGCATTATTTTTGTTACATTTTTTGTTTAAAAATTATTGTTGTTTGCAATCAATATATGAAGTTTGAAGGCATTAACTTAAAAATGAAGCCCGAAAACAATTTAAACTTTTAAAAAAATCAATTTTACAGTAGCACTGAGTTTGGCGACGAAAACCTGTTGAGTGCAAGAAAACTCTTTTTCCACTCAGCCCTCTACATTTGATGAAAGGTTACACTTGAAAAGAAGGTGCACGTATAAATATTGAAATCACCAGATTTGGTGAAATTGAATATCAAAAACTTTTTTTTTACAATTTTTTAAATACTCAAAATTTATTTAAATCCTTAATAACTTTTTTATTTATATAAATTATCTCCCGAAACTTTTTTTCCATGTGTAGAATGATATTATCTGTAATCTGTACAAAGATTGAAAAAATTACTTAAAAATTATAGTTTTTTTTTTTTTTAAAAATTGTGTTTTTTTGTTTTTTTTCCTTTTTGCGAAAAATATTTAAGAATTATTTTTGTTACATTTTTTGTTTAAAAATTACTGTTGTTTGCAATCGATATATAAAGTTTAAAGGCATTAACTTAAAAATGAAGCTAGGAAAAAAAATAAAACTTTAACAAATAAAGCATTTTTACAATGGAATAACTCTTTTATTTTGAAAGTCTTTTCACTTTTTTTCCCTACTATTTCACAGCACAATTGCTTAACGTGCTTCATTAGCAATTGTTGGACCTGGGTTCGATTTTGTAATTATAAAAATTTCTACTGTTTTCAACATACAACTATTTTTACAAAGGTATAGTAAGTGAATCTAGATATCTATATATATAAAGGAGATATCTATATATATCACTCACTCACTCACTGACTAATCACGATATCTCTGAAACTATTAAACCTACAGACTTGAAATTTGGTAGGTAGGTTCCCTTCATGCAGTAGACGTCGGCTAAGAACGGATTTTGCAAAGTTCGAACCCCAAGGGGCGTTACGGGGGTTAAGGGGCATTATAGATAATTATTTCCATTACTAAACTATTAGATGTACAATCATGAAACTTAGTACACAGATTTCTTTCATAAAGTAGAGATTCCCTACATAATGATTTTTACGAAAATCAACCTCCAAGGTGCGTTGAGGATGCTTAAGGGGCGTTATACATAATTATTTCCATTTTTTAACTATTAGACGTACAGTCTTAAAATTTTGTAAGCGGATCCCTTTCATAGAGTACAGATCCCCTACAGAATGGGTTTTGTGAAAATCGACTCCCAAGTGGCATTGTAGAGAATTAAGTGGCGTAATAGGCAATTAACTCCTTTCTTAAACTATTAGACGTAAAATCTCGAAATTTAGTAAACTGATTCCATTCATTAAGCAGAGATCCGCTATAAGATGGATTTTGTGAAAATCGTTTCCTAAGTAGCGTTGCGGGGACTAAAGGGGGCATTATACATAATTATTTCCATTTTTAAACTATTAAACGTACAGTCTTGAAATTTGGTAAGCGGATTCCTTTCATGGTGTAGAGATCCACTACAAAATAGTTTTGGAGAAAATGAATCCCCAAGGGTCACTGAGGGGGATTAAGGGACGTAATAGATAAATATTTCCGCTTTTCACCTAACAGAACCACCTGCTTGAAAATTGGAAGGTATGTTCCGTTCGTGGAATAAAGATCCTTTTACAAAGATTTTTGCGAAAACGAACCCCCAAAGGAGTGAGGTTGCGAGGGATTAAGACGTGTCATAGAAAAATTCCTGTTTTTGAATTTAACTCATTTACTTGAAATTTGTTGAGCACTTTTCTTTAGTTGAATAGAGTTGCACTAAAAATGGATTTTATGGAAATCAACTCCAGGGGGAAGCGGGGAGAGCTATTGGGGCGTATTGATAGACAAAATTCCCGTTTTCGAACTGCTAAGACTATAATAATAAAATTTGGTTTGCATGCTTCTTTTGTTGAATTGGAATCTGCTAAGAATGCTGTCAACGAGGTATTGATGATAAAAGTTCCGTTTTTGCTCTGTTAGATTTAGACTTGAAATTTAGCACGCATGTTTATTTTATGGAGTAGAGATCCACTGAAAGTTGCTTTGGGGGAAATCCACTTGATTGTTAGGTTAAGTGAGCAAAAACAATCTTTCTCCTTCTATTTTAGATATAAATAGAAATTAGATATTATAATTTATGTTCTTTTTATATCAAGGGGTGAGAGTATAACAGCTATAAATATATTTTTCAATACAATCGAATTCTTATTGCTTGATATCAATAATTAATATATATGTAAACAGTATACATATGTACAACATCGGGAAATACCCAGTGAAGCGGGTGTGTAACGGCTAATATATTATAAATGCGAAAGTTTGTGAGGATTGGGAGTCTTTCACGCAAAAACAGCTAAATGGATTTTAATTAAACTTTACAATAATATATCTTATACATCAGAATAACACATAGGCTATAATTTATAGCATAGACTATAATTTATAAAGATATTGTGTGAAGTGTCCAAAATATAACGATATTTGTCAAGTAAGTAGGAAAAAATTCTGCCATCTGCAAGCAATTCTAGCATGCGCTGCAAAAAAGCCCACGTCAGCATATATCTAACTTTTGTTTGTGAAAGAACCCTTTTTCTTATGTTTGTGAAAGAACCCTTCCCTAAGCAAGGCGCTCTTTTCTAATTAATTCCTGTGATCAGCAAAATCCCTAATTTTTTTTATTTCAAAATAAAACTAAGTTTTGATGGGAGAGGCTGTTATACATCTCTCTTTATTTGAATGTTTTTTTAATGATTTTATTATGCACATTTGGTAGTAAGAAATTGATCTTTTTTCAAAATAAATACTTTTATTGCTTCTGGTACTTACAGTAGATAAACTTTGTCTTTCACATTACATCATTTGGACATATTTGCAGTTTGTTTGTGGTTAGTAGTTAATAATTTTAATTAAATAGGCAGAAATTGCATTTTTAAGTATAAAAATAATTATAACTACTGTACTGTATTGTTTGGAGTGAGTGAATATTAACGTAGCACTGTTCAGCTACACGAGGGCTTTTGGCAACGGACCACGTAATTTTGAACCATGATCAAGTGACGTGGACGATACCTGAGCTGGCACCCCCTTCTCCTAACTACCACACCACACCAACTTAGAAGGAATATTCTACCAATACTTCGCAGGAATATTCTTAGAAATCCACTCTTCCAAGATATATGGCAGCATGGGTTCTATGATGAATATTTTAGTGGGGAAGGCGAACAGTTTTGCAGCAGATGTGCGTTTTCAGCGGATTGCAAAGATTATTATTTTTGTCCCGAAAAAATAGTTTGTCAAAATTTAAGTGTCTTATGTTTTTGTATGTTAACAAAGACCTTAGAAAAATGATTTGACTATTTATTTTAAGTGAATGGTGTATATAATTAATTTTACAGTGGAATATCTTTAATTAATTTATTATCTCTAACGGATTAAATTTCCCAAAGTGGAGTATTTCGTTTATGTATATCCCTTGATTTTCAATATAGTGATCCAAAAAAAATATTGCATGAAAAAAACTGTAGTAAATCAGAATTTGGTAGATAAAGCATTAACGTGCATCGCTTCCCTACACGGCAGGTCTTACAAAGCTCTAATAAAGCTTGAGCTATGAAAGTAGCTAGACATTTGCCAACTTGACTTTATCATTAACATTTCGCTGGGTTTCTCATTGAATCGCCATTATAATTTAAGAAATGGTGTTGCTTGCGAATATTACAATTTTAACATAAAATAAATACAACAGAAAGTAATATTAATGTATTACACTTTCATATATAAATTATTTACACTATTTTAAGCGTTCATTACGCAAAACTTTTAACAAAGTGTTACTTTTGCTGAGCAGAGATCAGCTTAGGGAAGTATTTTCAAAAACCGACCCTCAAGAGTGTTACGGGGAATTATAAATAAAAAAAAATCCTTTTTATCAGCTATTAGATCTACATACTTAAAATTTAAATAAAGTGTTTTTTTTTCCTGAGATATGCAAAAGCTTTTTTTTTTGTTTAATTTGCAATTCTCGTAAAATTAACTCATTAAAAACTTCTTTATCCTTCAATCTGTGTTTAATTTTTCAGTTCAACGGTGCGAAGAACAGGTATACCAGCTAGTATATACATATAATTAAAAAACAAGTTTTAAATCTCATTCTGTTATTGATTTTAGTATAAAAATAACATAAATTTAAATATTTATATTATTAGAGAAACATAAGAATATTTAATTTTTACGCATATTTGATAACAAAATAATAGTTTCATTTTATGCGTGAATCCAAAAAATACGCTGCCTAATATATTGTTGCGTTGGTCGGGGTTCGAGGATTTTATACAGATCAGTCACAGAGTACAAGACTGTTTTTTGTAAGAGTGATGATAATTTATTGACGAAAATCCAATCCTTTAATTACAGGATTCAGCAGCAATATTCACAGGATAAATCTCAGAAGATCTTCACACCTTCTAAAGCACTCAAAGTTATCAGTGTTTAAAAATACACGTATGTAAAAGATTATTGACAAGCATATCTGAGCTAATCGCTAGTCAAAACAATGCTCACTATTCACTGGTTGAAATCAGACTGACTCGTTGCTGCCAGCACCGCTCTATTTATAAACACGGCGGAAACTTCCAATAACTCTGCACACGTCATAGATCGTGAAACTAGTGGAGAAACCCACTAATTTCTAGATGAATCCAGAGGGTCCCAAACTCACCAATGACGCTAAATTGGCCACCAACTCGGTCGCCAAAAATGATGCCAACTTGGCTCTACCGCCAAGATTTCACCAAGTTCTCGTTGAATGTTCAGTTTGCAAGAAATATATGCCTTTGATTAAAAAGATTCAAGTGATGGTTATATTTGGGGATGCCAAAAATAAGCAGTGACTGTGCATCGTATAAAAAGATGTGTAAGAAAGAATGGCAGGTTTGAAGAAAGTAAGCTGAGTATGCTTGAGATTCTGATGTTGACAAATATGTGGGTGCAATATTCGAATTAAAGACTTCCTTTCTTTCAAACTTAATGTTTTGAAGAAAACAGTCATGTGTGGATTGGATGTGTGTTTTTGCAGAGAGGTATCTATGGGAATGTGTGTGAAAGAAATTCAACCCCCTTTAGAAGAACTTTCCTGAGTGCAGCTAAGCCTTTTTCTTTCATATTCTAATTTACAACTTCCTTCTACTTAAAAAAAATACAATTTTTATTTTTATGCATGACTGATAATTTTATAAATATTTCTTTTTATTTCACATTAATATTTTTTTTATTGCAAAATTACATTTTATAAATTTTTGGAATGCCTGTCATAAAATTACGTTGCTCAACTATAAATTCTGGTCGACAAAAACACTTATCACTAAATTATGTTATTTGGCAACCGGTTCCGATTGCCAAAAAATTGACATCGCTAAGGAGCCCCCTGTTCTACACTTTAACCAAACTTTCTTTAATAATAAGGAAACAGACTATAGATTTTAGATTTGGATCCTATTTTACTGGCATCAATTAAATCAAAACAGCCACCATTAATTTCTGGTGACTCTATTAATTATTTAAAAAGCATGAAATTTAACCTTTTTTTTCCCTGTCTGTTTCAGGAATGGCAGCCACCATTTGCTGTGGATGTGGACAATTTTAAGTTTACACCTCGTATGCAAAGGCTCAATGAACTTGAAGTAAAATTTTTAGCAATTTCTCTAACTCAGATAAATATGTGTAATTAATTGAGAACGAATTTTATGAAGGGAAACTGTTCCTCAAATCCTAAAATTTTCACCTTGTATTTTCATAAGTGAAAATCATGAATTAAATAGTGGTAGATTTATTTTTAAATTCATAACAGTCAAAAAAGGGTTGTTTCCCCCCGAGTTTCATGACTAACAAAACCGAACGGTTTTTAAAAAATGTGCTTCTCATAATTTTTTCAATGCTCTTTAAATTTAAAATGAAGTGTAGATTTTAATTTTATTTCTAAATAATATTTTTAATTAAAAACTCAAATAAATAAATTTCTTTTCTATTTGTTTGAACTGTATTAATCATTGTATATTTCAGAAGTGCTTGTGCACTATTGCAAATTGCAGACAATGATATCTTTTTCATTCCTGAGATTAAAATAGTGAATCTGTAGATTATTATTGAGAACTTTGTGTAAAGGAAAGAAATAACAATATTTTTCTTATTTATTTTTTTTTTCCAATTCTAGGCCACCACAAGAGTTAAACTGAATTTTTTAGATCAAATAGCTAAATTTTGGGAATTGCAGGTAATATTTTATGCTTTAAATCTTTATTTGCTTAAATGCTTTATGTGTAATTTGAAAATGTATTTAAAGAAAAAAAAGTAAAACATTTTGCCATGAGACATATCCATTGAAAATTGTAGCTAATTTTTTTTTTTTTTTTATGGTTTAAGATGGTTAAGGTTCTGAAGAATAATATTTGGAGCATTTAAAAAATTATTAAAACGTTAACTTTTAGTAATAAAAGATCAAATTAAAAACAGAAGTATTCTAAAATTTTAACTTATTGTATTTGCTTTGGAAGATTATCTATACATACTAGCTGTTTAGCTTAACATTGCAGGGCTTATCTTACATAATGCATCATTTCCTGGTGGAAAGGAGTGATGGCGTGCAGTACATGCCCAATATTCTCTCTGAAATACATGAGAAATTTCAAGGCTCTTTATATTCCTTTATTTTTCTGAGACTATATTTTCAATCCAGATATCAAACATTAATAGGACACAATTTCACCATGGTTAAAATGGTCACATGACAATTAGTGATCGAAAATCTTGCCCAGCTGAAATGTTCCGTTCAAACAATATTGATGCATGGGCATTTCTAAAAATAGCTCTCTATACTATATGTAGTATATCTCTATTATATGGTTTCTATTACTATAGTATGTAACTTCAGTTTTCTCTAGACAGATAGTAGCCTAGTGGTTATGGTTGCAAACTTATGACCAGTCATAATGCCTCTAATGGTAGATTTTTATAATGATTTAAAAACTGCAAAATATTGAAGATATTTTAAAGCAATTTTTATACAACCTTTACTTTTTGCAAAACAGGATAACATTACATATGTGTGTGTGTCTCAATAAAATATTAACATTCAGAAATGGCAGTTGGCTTCATGCTACTTTTATTTCAAATAAATGATCATCAGTGAATGAATTTAAGGCTGTCTTTTTGTTAAATTTATGCGATCCGAAACTAAACAGAAACACAATATCAGACAGAAAAATTTCTCAATTTTCATGAAGATTTGCAACATTACAATTCATTTATCTGTTTGTAATTTAGTGTTTTTAGAATTTTAAACTATTCAATAAATGAGTATTTTTTTTATTTTAATGTGTAACGAAGTAGCTCATTTCACATTATTAATGTATTAGAGAAAAAGTGCACAACATTTAAAACCAGAAAAATATAAATCAACTCGTATAAAATTACTCTGATAAAATACGCTGCTCTCTATAAGATAACAAAGCCTTTTATATCTGAAAAAATATTTAGAATTCAGGTCTTTAACATTATGCAAAGAGAGCTTTGATAAACTGTTTAAAAAATAAGAAATTTATTTGTTATTGCTCTAAAAAGGTTATTAATCATTTTTAGAACATTTTTTTTTTCAAAAATCTTAATTGCTACAATAAATTCATTCTAACTATAAAAATTAGAACCCTTTCAATTCTGATATTGTGTTATAGTATAAGATTTTATTTGGTCATAAAATTTTATATATAATCATGATCCATACTTACTGTTGATTTTTCTTCTGAAATATATATATAAATATATATATAATATTGGTACTACTGCATTTTATATTTCTTGTTCAAAAAAAAAATTTTTTTATTTGCCAGGGTTCATCTTTGAAAATACCAAATGTTGAAAGGAAAGCTTTGGATTTATTTACTTTATATAGAGTAAGCTTCATTGTTAGATTTTGCATTAATAAAAATTCTAATATATTGTTTTTCGAAACATTGAAAAGTTGTGTATTGAAGTACTTTGTATATTTAAAAATGTATATAATTAATGTTATTCATGCCTGACTAATGATGAAAACAGTAATCATTCTAAATTATTTCAATGAGGAGAATTTATTTTAATGTTTGGAAATGGAATACAAATGAAATGAATTGTAAAATTCATAACAGTTTTTAATAGTTTTAAAAAATAATGCTAACTTTAGTCTATTTGCAATCTTAGTTATTTTTAATAAGGGCATGTCACATTTAAAAGTTTTATATTTATGAGAGTATTGTGATATATTTCCTAAAAGCCTATTTTGAAAGATCTTTGTGTTCATTTAGGTTGTTTTGGAGGAAGGTGGTTCTGAGATTGTGTCTCGTGAGCGAAGATGGTCACGCATTGCCACTCGTATGGGTTACCCACCAGGAAGAGGTGTTGGCTCTCTTCTGAGACAACATTATGAGCGTATTTTATACCCTTACCATGTATTTCAGGAAGGGACTACCATCGGAGACCTGGTGAGAATTGATTTAAAAATATTTTAAAAAAGAAAATTTTGTCTCATATATAGAAACCTCTGTTGGTTGACTGCTCAAAATAAATGCTGGAGTCAGTTGTTTATCAGTTTATTTCTAATCCTAATAAACTTTTCAAAACAGTGAGATAATCAAGACAGAAGAGACATGGACCTTAACTTATAGTTCCTTGTGTTAGTTTACGGAATATTTGAAGTTACACTTAACCCCTTCTTGCTGCATATCCCACAATTTCCGTGGGCAAAGTACACATAGCAAAGGTAGCACTATGCAGCAAGAGGGTTAATCAAAACATAGTAAAATTGTGCATACAATATTAAGTAAAAAAATGATTTTTCCCCCTATTCTGTCTGTCCCATTTAATATAAATTGGTGTGTTTTCTCACAGCAAATAATTGAATTCATTTATACAATGTATTTTAGTCTAATTTAAATTTTTAGTATGGATTAATTTGCTTTTAAAACTATGCAGTGTATTATCAGTGACTGTAGAATGTGTCTATAATTTTAAAAAAATTCCTTTAATTTGAGTAAATAGTAATGATAAAGAGTTAAAAATAAAAATGAAAATTATTTGAATTCAGAAATAATACCCCTTCCTCACTCATATTGTATACTTTTTAGTGTTTATTGTATTAAATTAGTCAAATTACATAACTTAAACTTAATGTAAAATGTCACATTTTAAATGGCCAACTTGTAATTTACAAAGTAAATTTTCCATTTGAATATAATATAACACAAATCAGAACTTTAAAAATTATATTGCAATTTGAATATACACTCATGTCCATAAATTAAAGATAATGAAGTTCAGGCAAAGAAAGAGACAAAAGCAAAACAAATTTGACTCATTTGTAAAGTCTATTTATTAAACAAAAGGTAAAGAGCAAATTTCAAAAAAGAACCTATTTACAAAAAACAGTATAACATGGTTAGTATGATGGTTAATACGAAGTATGTCTCCCGGACGATGCAATACAGACCTTACAACCCCTAGGCATGCTGAGTATCAAATTATCAATCTGATCTTGGGGAATATTACACCACTCATCAAGCAATGCCCTCCAAAGTTCCGATAGACAGGTGGGAGGGGGTTGACGGGCTGCAATTCATCGGCCAAGCATATCCCACACATGCTCTATTGGATTAAAGTCCGGTGAGTATGCTAGCCAATCCATAAGGGTGATATCCTCCGATTGAAGGCATTCGTCTACAATGTTTGCACGGTGAGAACGGGCGTTGTCATCCATAAACAGAAATTCAGCACCCATGGGGCCCCGAAACAAACTTGCATGTTGTTCCAGAATGACATCCTGATAGATGTGGCCTGTCATCGTTACACTCTGAACATGCAGGTCAGTTCTGGAACCAATAATAATTCCTCCCCAAACGAGCCATCCTGCACCACCGTAACGGTGTCATTCAATGGTGTTCTCTTGGTGGTAACAGGTACCTGGTGCTCTCCATATTAAAGTCAGGCAAGAATCAGATTGCAAACTAAGCCTGGACTCGTCGTAAAACATCACACAAGACGTCCACAATCCATGCTCTCTACTCCAGGTTAATCGCAGGCGACAGTGAGTTGCGGTAAGTGGAACACATCTGACATGCCTATGAGCATATAGACCAATGTGCCCTAAGCATCTGTACACGATCTGCCTTGAAACTGTTGTACCGGTAGCTGAAGAGAGCTGACAAGACAGGTCTGATGCTGTGCTCCGTCTGTTTCTTTTGGCAGTAACTGCCAAATATATATACCGGTCCTCATTCGGCGTTGTAACTCGGGGGCGACCTGTGCTGTAACATCTCGCATTACCATCATCTTGGAATCATTGCCAAAGCCTGGAGATGACACTCCAGATGATTCCAAGTTCCTCGGATACTTCCAGCTGGGTACGTCCACATTCCAGTTGTCCAATAATTCTACCACGTAAAAAATCATCCAAATGCTTCCTTTGTACCATAACTATGTGGTTATTGCACTGAGAGGCTTTTAAAGCGCTTGTGAACAATTTTACTTCTTTGCTCCATTCCTTATATACCCCTCTCTTACACTCTCGTCATTGTGACGTACTATCCGCGCCATCTGGTGGTTTCCTGTAATTTGCATATTCTTTAAGATGTATGTGATAATTCTACAGGTGAAATTTTTATTTTAGAGTTCAATTTCTGTGTGATTCTGAATTATCCTTAATTTATGGACATGAGTTATTGTTTTATATTGTAACATTTTTTGTTATTGAATTTGTTCGTTATAAGATAGTGATTTCTAGGGGGATTTTTTTAAACGTATGTATTTCCTATTTAATACTGCTACATTTTCTATTATTTCATCTTAATTTCTACATCAATGCTGCATGAAATGTTTTCTCCTCCTCTTGGTGTAAATGAACAATTGATATGTGGTAAGAACAGCAATTGATGCAAACTGCTAAGGAAAAACTGCAAAATAAGTGACAAATGTGTTGTAAAAATACTTCTTTGCAGATATAAAGCTCTAATTTGTTGCTAAAATAAATTTCCTTTGGGGAAAGGGTGAGAATAATTTAGTAATTTAAGATTCATCCAAGTTTGTGTAAAATTATTTATTACACCATCATTATTTATTATGCATGACATTAACTTATTAGACAATATTATTTGCTTTGGTCTTATTTTTCCTGTATACTCTCCTGCAAAGTAGTTTTTTGTTAACTTGATTTTAAAAAAGATGCTCTTTTGAAATAACTTCCTCATTGAAGCAATGAGAAGTGCCCCCCTTGGCATTCGTTACTTTCGAATTTTTGTTTTCTTTATACCCCTCTTTTGTACATCTTATTTCTTAAACTTGTTTGGTGCAAAACAATTATAATTAGAAATAAATCAAATTTTGTAATGACAGATGCATTTAATATAAGTAATTTAAATATCAAATGTAGAAAATTTATACAATATTTTTCTTTGATCTGATATGCGTGGTCGGGGTAGCCTAGTCATTATGGTCATGAACTTATAGCCAGCATGTTGTGGGTTTAAGCCTAGTGTGACTGAAGATCCACTGTGTAGAGGGAACCAAGGATGCATGTTAAATCAGTCAAGCTCAAAGTTCTCATTTGCATGTGGTGGTAGTTTTAAGAGGGAGGACTCCAGCTCGGGTGTCCATCACTTCACCGAGACTCAAAGTTACGAGGTTCGTTTCCAAAAGCTCTCGTATTGCTTTGTTCTGCAATATTAACATAAGTCTCACTCACTTGTTTGATCTAATATGTGTGTGACAAAATCAACTAAATATTAAAAGTTTGATAAAATATGATGCAATTGTGATATTCTTTTTTCACTCTAATATATTCCTTCTATTTTCGAGTTGTTTCATTTCTGACTAGTCTGTTAGTAGAAAATATTTTGAACTCTTTTTTTTTTTTCGATGTGAATCATAGCATTGCATTTTGAATTAATATTTGGTGTGAGATTTTGCATCTGATGAAACATTCATTTATTTCCTCATATCTTTTGTGACATATAAATCTTGGGAAAAGTTGCGTCCAGTTGTATTTATTTTTAAGATGAAAAGTATTACATGTATGGAATGAATTGTAAATTGATAGATTCATTGCTTACTTTTCATAGTTTTATTACTCATTTGTATTTAACATTTCAATGAGATGATACGTGCTAATTATTGTTGCTTATTCTGTTTTAACAAACATAAAAAGATAATTCACACTTACTTAAAATTTTCTCAAATGAGGGAATCTTAATCTGATTTCAGCACCTGAATGATGATTCTGACGATTCAGCGAAACAAGACAAAGATTACATTCCACACGGCATTCCTTCCCGGCAGGCCATAAAGCCTCCTGCTGACCGCTACGCTCGCCGTTCTAAGAGGTGCAAGGAAACAGAGGATAATCTAGTGAGCCCTCTCTTTCTCTCTGAGTTTTTTTTTTTTTTTTTTTTTTTTTTTTGACATTATTACAATTTACCAAGGTTTCAAGATTGTCAATATCCGTTATTCAAAGGCTTCTTAAACTAACAATAAAGTAGTTTTCATGAAAAGTAACTTTGTAACATATGAGATTTTAAAAAAAAAATCAGAGTACACACATTGAAATAAGCTTTAGCATTGCTTCCTTTCCACATCTGTTACTGCAAATCTTGATACAAAAAATTCTACAGAGAAATCACAAGCTAGTAGTAAAAGCATGAAGGATAATTCTTTCTTTCTTTATTTATTTATTTCATTTTTTACTACCAGTATTCCCTTAAAATTTTCAAAAGAAAACAAAATCTTGATTTTGAGCATCATTAAACTAGCACAGTAGAATGCATGTTTTTATTTAAATTATTTGGATTAGTTGGGGGGGAACTAGAGTTAATGTGAAACACATATGTGTATATATTATACATATAAAAATAATTTAAGTGTAGTTTTGAGTTGCTTTTTACATATTGCGACAGTAATTAAAATTGTGGTAGCATATATGTATATTGACATTCACTGAGAGGAATTAAACATCTAAAAGAGCATTGAAGTATTACGCTTATTCATTTCAACCGAAGTTAATCATTTTATTTCCAAACATTTGTTTTATAATTAAAGAGTAAATTGAATAATTAAATGATTTAATTTTAGAATTCTATCATTAAACTTTTATATTTTTTAAAAAGATTGTTTTAAATTGTTTAGGGTTATGTAGTTTGTTTTATTGATATAGCTAAAGGTATTATGTTAATTGATTATTCTGGTAATAATTGTTGTATTTTTGAAAATAGGTTTTATATAAATACTTTTTCATCTTAATAATGGGCACTAATTTCAGTAAAGATTCTTAAATACTTTAACCCATTCAAGACCAGCAAAAGGAATATAAAAATAAATTATTTGTTTGTAGTATACACATAATAAAAAAAAAACATAATGTTTCCAGGATGGAATTGATTATTCTACCAATAGTGAGTTGAAAAAGCTGCAGTTTTATGGTGCTGGACCTAAAATGCCAGGTTATCATGTTCAAGGTAAGCATTTTGCTTATGAAAACTGTTAAAAAAATTTAGTTGGTAATTTTTTTTTAGAATGCAGCAACAAATAGAGCCTTTAAAAATAGCTAAGAAAAAGAGTTATTTCTTAAATTGTGTGTGTTTAAAAATTTCTGCAATTTTCTCTCTCTCTCTCTCTCTACTAATGAGAAAACAATTGTTTTCTATAGGCAATTATGAGTTTGAGGAGGAATCCAAAGCCTTCTTAAAAGAAAATCATATTGAGTGCTTCAAAGATCTCAAAATGGGGATGGGAGCCAAAGACCTGAAAATGGGCTTTGGTAACAAATTGACTGGCAGTTTCCTGAAGGAAACGAAAACAATGGAAGAGAGAGAAGCAGTCAAGCTGGGAGTTATTTTGAAGAGGAAGGACAGACCGAGAGGCAAAATGCCTGTAAGTGCTTTGTAGATTTTACATTTAAAATGAATTTTTATATTTAGAAATTGACTTGCATGTGATTATGATTATAAATTGCTATATTTATGTAGAAAAAAGTTCAATCCTGTTATGTATTTAATACACTTATCTCCCATCTGCATAAAATATTTATTCTGTCGATTAATTTTTATTGTGAATACCCATGTTGAAAAACTGAAGAAATTGGAAATATTATTGTATGGGGAGTAATTAATCTATATTTTTCATTGTTAATGGAATATATAAGGACATATTTTTCAATTTTATTTGACTCTGCAATTTAATGAAAGCATGCATTGCATATTTTAGTAAATTTTACCTTCGAATTAGAAATTCTTACACTTTCCTGTAGGTACATGTTGAATTTGATGGATTTCAAGGCAGATAATATTTTGGGCAGAAAAGCATTAATTGAACATGTTTACAAAATTATTATTGTGATATATATCAAGTTGGAATATGTTTATCTCAATTATGTAAGAAATGAACTTGTGTTTCTAAGGTACATTGTGCAAATTTTGTAGATTGACCAGATTGTTTGTAATATTTGTCAACGAGGTGATGAAGAAGCCAGTATGCTCCTGTGTGATGGTTGTGATGATAGCTACCACACTTTTTGCCTTATACCTCCTCTCAATGAGATCCCCAAAGGAGACTGGAGGTGTCCCTGCTGTGTAGCCAAGGTGATAGTTATTCTTTTTAGTAAATTTCTCCTACTGAACAGTTAGTGTGTAATTAGATGTCTTTTGCAAATTGCGGAATAAAATCCCAATTATCTTGCAAATAAATTAACATTCTCATTTGGAAAAAAATTATTGTAATCATCTTATGTATGAGAAAATCACATACTATTTAAATATCCTTTCCTTTAATAATATCACGAGTAATTATATAAGCTTTTCAAATGTTACTCATTAATTACTCCGGTGTACAAAAACTTTGGGGGGTATATTTAAAAAAACATCTAAAAGACTAAATGCACAATTTTTGTTAAAAATAAAAAATCTGTTGGAATTCCCCTTCCATCTTGTGTATGGCATTGCTTAATAATTCTCAAGGTTATTTTGAAAAGAATAGTGCAAAAAAGTAAATTTTGCTTTGACAACTGGATTAACTGTTTATTATAGCTGTCCTCTCCCCTCCCAACAGAAAAAGACTATTAAAGGATCATTTAACTACTTAATACAATATAGAGGGGTGTGCATGCATGTGTGAAATGTTTGATTTTACTTTTATTTAAGCAGACATTTACATATAAACACAACCTGTTCTTTTAAATTAATTGAACATTCTATGTGACACTCAGCATCTCCAACACTAAAAAGAAAATACAAATTTCTTTTGGTGTTTATATCTAAACTAATCTTTTTGAGGAAATAAAAGCTTATTTGCTGTCATTATTTATTCTCCTCAAAGAGTTCCATTAAAACAATGTTTTTTGACTTCCTGAAATGCATAAATTAGTAATTTAGCTTTGCAAAAATATATTCCATGTTTTTTGCTTTTTTTTAGCTTGAAGATAAGTAATGAGGTCCAATGCAATGTAAAATGGGAGTGGCCAACCCGTGGTCCACCTTGAAAAATTTTGCAGACCTTAAGATTCATGACAACATAACAAAATAGGATTATTTTGTGTAATGTTTTGTAACAAATATATCCCATAACTGTTTCTATTTTATTACATTGCTTCTGTCTTTATGCATACTTAGAAGTGAGCAGTATTGCATTGCAGCGACCCCCCCGCAGCATCATACTTGATTCTGTAACTTTATCATGCTGCTTATTCCTAGAGCTTGGCATATTTGATCATTGGATTTTTATTATTAAGTTATCTATGTTTTCCATGAAAAATAATTAAAATAATAATAATTCGTTCTGTTTTAAGTTTTCACTCCAATAAACTTTCAAATCTAATATAAAGATATATATTTTTATATGCAACCCACAGGATTTTAATGTTTTCCTGAAGTGGCCTGCAAGGTCATTTGGGTTGGCCACCCCTTGTCTAGAAATGCAAATATTAACTTGTAAATTTTTTTTACAAAATACTTATAAAATCTTTATATTTACAACAGGAAGTAAACAAACCTCAAGAAGCATTTGGTTTTGAACAAGCACAGAGAGAATATACTTTACAAGAATTTGGACTAAAAGCTGATGAATTCAAGACTAATTATTTTAATATGCCTGTTCATGTAAGTTACATCTTAATGATGGTTCTTGTTTCTTTACAATTTTTCCTGGGCTTAGATTCTTAAAATATTTTCTGTTTTAAGCATAAGAATTTTTTGCATTTATCATTTGAATTATTAATTATAGAATTATTTTGTTTAATATAAAAAAAAATTGCTCCAAAATATTAATAATTACAGAGGGTCCCATATTCTTTGGTGGAGAAAGAATTCTGGCGAATCGTGAATGCGGTGGATGAAGATGTGACTGTGGAATATGGAGCAGATCTTCATACAATTGAGCATGGCTCTGGTTTTCCTAATGAGAAAACCAAAAGCCTTCTTCCAGGAGATGAGGTACTTTCTCTCATTACAAAATTTCTGCATAAAAATTTTTTTTTATTTTAAATGTATATGTTAATTAGTCATGAAATATCTGCAAAAAAATATTTCATTTTTCTTTAAATAAAATATTTACTAATTAAAACTTAACTTTTTTACGTAAATCATTTTATTTAAATAATTGTGTATTTTAAATGAGTAATCTTAGCTTTTGAAATTTAAAAGCAATTATTTTTTAATGTTAAATCTAGTAAAATTGACTATAGTTGTTAAAAGTATATAATTTAAAATAGCTAGGGTTGTTTGTGTATGTTCATGTATACATATAGTTTTCTCATACAAATTAGAATACCTTCTATTCTTTTTGAATACTATTAAATAATTTAAATAGATGTTAGGGTTTCTTTTTTGAATCTATTTTATCAAGTCATGAGTTTCAGAAATTTTTATGAGCTCTGTTAGCCTTCAGAATATTTTACTGATAGCAGCACAAAAGAAGGAATCATATTTCAGAAAAACGTACATATTCCTGCAAGACACTCAACCCTCCGGTTGAGCAAGGCGGATATATACACTGGCAGCAGTTAAGGGTTTAATATAAATCACGGTTCCTTCACGGAAAGTGGTTTCATAATCATATAACATCATAAAAATATTATGAAAAAGAACCCATTGCAAAGTATTATATTTTCTTTCCACTTATTTTAAGTGTTTTTCAATCTTCAAGTTGTGTCTTTCAGGAATATGTAACATCTGGATGGAATTTAAATAATCTTCCTGTCCTTGAAGGCTCTGTTTTAAAGCACATCAATGCTGACATCTCTGGAATGAAAGTAAGAATTTTATTTCAATTGCACTTCTTGTATTTTAAAAATTAGGAAAGTTTTTATAAAACACAAATTTATAAATTGAAAAAGAAACTTAATATAATGTTTGTGATGTTTTATAATTAGATTTTGTGAATGTTGACATATATTGTAATTAAAAAGTAGACTGTGTGTGTTTACTGAAAGGTTTACTTTTAGATTCCATGGACATATGTTGGAATGTGCTTTGCGACATTTTGCTGGCATAATGAAGATCATTGGAGTTATTCCATCAATTATCTGCATTGGTAAAGAACATTTTTTTTACTTATTTAAAATTATTTTTTTAATTAGCTGTGGAACAAATTTTTTAAAAAGTATTTAAATATGTCAACCTTGGGCTTTTAAATTTATTTAAATTAATTTTGTGATGGTCATTTAAAATAAAAGTTTATTCTTAGCTGCTCTATCTTCCTTATAAAGTATCATAAGCAATAAACTAAATAGAAGTAGCTGTGGTGTTGATTTCTCTCTTCCTGTCTCTGAATTTCTCTACCTAACTATAATTTCATTAAATACCTAAAGATTGTTTAACATTTTTGAATTATATTTAATGCTCTTGCCTGTTTGTTTATTTAAATGATTCGTAAGGAATTTCAACTGAAATGATTCAAATAACGTATTGGTCAAATTATACAAATGAGAATCGATTGTTTTTATCTTTCAAGGGGTGAACCTAAGACATGGTATGGAGTTCCAGGTGGAGAAGCAGAGTCATTTGAAGAAGCCATGCGTTCTGTAGCACCTGAATTGTTTAGTGCTCAGCCAGACCTCCTGCACCAGCTAGTGACCATAATGAATCCTAATCTTCTTATTACTCAGGGAGTGCCTGTGAGTTTTTCTTCTATTTTGATGGATTATTTTATTAATTATGCCAATTCCTCCTAACTATAGTTTATTTTTACAAAGGGTCTTTAAGGGTTAAAAAGCGAGTTTCTTTAATTACTTTCATTGTTTTATCATTTTTAATTAAAAGATTATGTTAAATGTACCAAACATTTTATATGCATTTTTATTTTATTTATACAAATAAAATAATTAGCGTTTGTATCTGGGATGTAACACAAAAACAGAACATTTGATGCATCCAATCTGGTACATTGAACCTACAGGTCATGTAGGTGTGCGCTCAGAAAATATTTTTTTCAAAATTCTCTTCAGACTTTTCAATACAGTGAATTATGTTTAACATAAAAACATTAATACAAAATATTGATTAACACAAAATAATACAAGGGTCTCCTCAAACTACTATGTATTTTCATGCATTTTCTTTTCCTCTTAACAAGAAACAAAAATTGCTGAACATCGAAAGATTTCCCTGCTGGGAATAAGCAAAATATGGAAAACACTAGCTGCACATGGGAAATTTAAGAGGGGTGTGAAATGAAAGAGAGGTGATTTCACATGGTTCGTAGAAAGGAGGCTGGCTTGTCTTTGAAATACCATCAAAATAGCCTGTGACATAAGCCAATTTTGTTTATCTAAGCTACTCTCATCCTCTACCCTTACAAACACCACACAAAAATTTATCATCCCTCACCAGTTGACTTTGGAAAATTCAGTGGAGAGTATGTCGCAGTGTGAGTGAAAAGTGAGTTTGCTTAGCATTTCCCCCCCCCCTTACCACCACCATCCCACCGCAAACCTGTTTTAAAAGAATTTTTTTATGAGCCCAATGGCAAATAGCTGAAGCAAACTGCTATTTCACTTTAAATAAAGATGGAGCTTGTTAAGACTATTGATCAAAAACAGAAGATGAAAACCTGTAAAGATTTTTGTATTGCTAAATTTTGTACTATTATTATTTTTTTTAAATTTATTTTGCAGTATCCTGTAACATAAAAAAATATTACACTTCCGTCAGTTTTGTGTTAAGCAATTTTCTCTGTGTTAATGTTTTAAGTGATTTACCATAGAACTAGTGATACTTCAAATCTGAATGCCAAAATTTATGCTTCATGCAGTTCTTTTATGAGTGTTACTTATTTTTATTATATTTATTTATTGCTATATTGATTCTATTATGGCATGTTATAATAATATATATCAATAAGCAATATATTTTCTAAATAGATTTTTAGAACAAACCAACGAGCTGGCGAATTTGTAATAACATTCCCTCGATCATATCATGCTGGATTCAATCAAGGATACAATTTTGCTGAAGCTGTCAATTTTGCTCCAGCTGATTGGGTAAGTTCAAAATGGAAGCAAATTTTTAATTCATGTGTTTTGCTTGAGAAATTAATCGTTAGAATAATTTATATCAAGGATATGCTTTGCATGAACTCAGGGATATAAATACCTTGTTTTTAAATGAAATTTTTATACTAATACTTTTTAGAGAGGTACAGACTATTTAACATTATTTTTTCCAGATTTATTTTACTTATTCTTCTGTTTGTAAAACCTTGTTCTTTTTTCTAATTGCATGTTTGGGTATTTATTGTTATCATGATTGGCGTACATGAAATGGTTAAAAAGAATTTTGTTCACACAAAATAAGATTCATCCACTCATCTTATTCATCAATATACTGTTCACTGGTATGGAGTGGAATGGTTTATGACAGTGCACCCTACTAACAGAGGTAGATTAGCAATCTTGTGCAAAAACTCCAATTTGTCAGAGGCTGGAAGAACATTATTAAACACTGCACTCAGGTGGCACTACAAAGGCAATAGAGCAATTTCGCTGAATCATCTTAAAATGTTAACATTACTTTAAATTGGTAGATTGCTTAAAATTTATTTAAAATGTTTTATTTGGATTTTATCTTTTTATTCAATTTCTACAGCTTCCGATTGGCCGTGTTTGTGTATCTCACTATGGCATGTTGCATCGCTTTTGTGTTTTTTCACATGATGAACTAGTTTGCAAAATGGCCTCCAACCCGGAAGGGTTAGATATCAGCATCGCTGCATCTACCTACCAGGATATGCTGAGGATGGTAGAAGCTGAAAAAGGCCTTAGGAAAACTCTTTTGGAATGGGTAAGTATTTACATACTTATAAATTTGTATTTTGTCTTTACAAAAAAACTAAAATAATACCTTTAATTTATTTTATCTTCAAAGACTTGAGTAATTGAGGCTTCACTTGTATTGGTAAGTTAAATATCAATTTGTGAAGGAAATATGAAAATTAGGCATTTAAAAATAATTGAAATATTTATAAAATTTAATATGTCTGTGAAGTACAGCTGTTTTCTCTTTTTTTTCAGACGTGATATTTTTAATTTTTTTTTCTACTTCGTCAAAAGTTTATAACACTTGCTAATTTATTTTATATTTTGATTTAAATTGCACAATTAAATTTTCATTAAATATCCAGACAAATAGTTTTGATATTAAAAGAACATCAAGAAGAAACCATGCTTCTTTTAACTTTCTTTTATGACTTCTGTGTGAGCTTTGTCTGCAAAAACTATCAGAAATTTTTGACATTTGTTTTTCTAAAAATTTGATTCATTTTTTTATTTTGTTTAAAAAACTTCAATTTTTTTTAAAAGAATATTTTATTTTTAATCCTTGGAAAAGTAATGTGTATATATATATTGTGGATGCAAAATATGTATTTATTCTTAAAATGTCTGTGTAGTTATTATTTTTTTTTTTTTGGCAAAACAGTACTTTTGAGAATTTTATTGTTCTTAATATCTTCAGTTTATAAATATACATAAAACGTGCACATATATTAGGGTTTCTTTCCTGGGAAATCATAAGATTTTCACCCTTTTTGTATTTCTGGGAACGACATGAGTCTGAAATAATTCTTGAAGTAGCTATTTTTTACTGCGGATTTTGTCCTTCGACATAAATATCAGCTGACCCCATTGTTGAAATGTTATTTGCTGACCCTTAACTTCTTGAAAGAAGATGATAGGTTTTGTTGCTGGGTAATACTGCAAAAAGAGAAAGAGTAATGCCCATTAAGGGTTGGGGAGAATTTTTCTAAGGCCTTTGGAAAGAGAAAAAATACATTAAACTATCTGTTCTGGTTAGTTCCTGTTTGTGTGCCGAACATCACTTAGTTTACTAAAAGTATTTAGTTTTTAAAGGAACATCATTTTGTTGTCTACAGCATGACCAATCTGATAAAGTTCTTATATCCTGATTTATGGTGATAACGTCAGTACTGATATTTAATACTGTTATTTATTTAATTTATTAATTGAAAGTTTTTTTCAGATACTTGTTTTTATTAAGAGCTATTTAATTGAATCAGGACTTGTGAAGAAGCAAATGAACTCTAGAACTGTTTGAGGGAGAAAGTTTTTAAAAAATTGTACGACTTTTCTTTTTTATTTTATCAAAACATCTGGGGGATTTTATTGGAGTGCAATGACATATTTCAAAATTTCTGTTTGCCTCTCTTGATTATTCAAATTTTGCAGGAAGCATGCATGAAAATATATTTGATACTCTATATACTCTTTTAAACCTTTTTTAGTTATATTTATAGCTATATAATATACATTTTTTTTCAGATACCATTTGTCTGAAAATTAACCTCTTTATTCTGAATCAAAAACTGGCATTTTTTTCCAGAACAAAAGCCAGATCTGAACATATATATACAGTAGAGTCCCACTTATCCAAACAGGACAAGGGAAAAAAATAATTTTTATAAAATTTCTGAACTGAGGGAGAAAAAAAGAAAACACACAAGTTTTTCAAGTTATGTCCTATATTTAATGTACATTTAAGAAACTTGTAATTTTTCAATTTTGTTATCTAACTAAAAATTCAAAATATAGCCTTACTTAAAATTGAAAGAAGTTCGAATTTACTCTAGGTACTTTAAGTTGAACAATTTTACTTTTCCTTAAAAATAAATTTTAAAGAAAGGAAACTATCCTATAGAAATTAAAAAGTTTCATTTTAAAGCTGCATCAATACCAGATTAGACTATATTAGACCAGTGGTCTTCAAACTCTCTTGACTCACGGAACCCTTAGAACTATAAAGTGTTTTCTGGGAACCCCATTCTTCACATCCACACTTAGAAGGTTATATCTTAAAATAGTATTTAAAGTAGATTAACATGTTGTATGTAAATTATGGAAAGATTATTAAAAAATATATTGTATTTGATATTAATTAAAATTTAACATAATTTTTATATAATTTACTCATTAAATCCAAGTATCACTTACCCGCCAATTTATTATATTTAATAACTGGGACATATGTTACATTTTTTGCACAAACTGTTGAAGTCTAGGTCTACTGAAATTATCTACAGCCTCATTTTTTCCCTTGTATTTTGTTTTTTTAGTCACTCAGGTTAAGAAATATTTTTCACTTAAATACTTTGCTCCGAATGGCAGTAAAATATTTATAGCAATGGGAGAAATCCTGTGTATTTTGCATGAATTTGCATCCTAAAATTTAGATCTTAACATTGAATCTGTTGATATATCGATAAGTTGTTCCTTCACCATCATTTTAGGTGCTTTTTCCCACAAATGGGGAAAAAGGTGCATTTTCCATTAAATAAGCCCAGTGGCTGAGTGGTTAGAGCATCGCACTACCACACAGGTCTGAGGTTCAAACCCCAGACTGGGCAAGGTTGACTCAGCCTATCATCCCTTCAATGGGCCGATAAATGAGTACCAAGCTTCCTTGGGAACTGAACACTCGGGGGGGAGGGGTTGCGTCAAACTGACCACCTGGCCAGAACAACTGCTCATGCACCTTAGGGCCGAAGGTCGCATGTACTGAATTGGGCACAGTAGGCCTCGGCCCTCATGGGCTGTTGTGCCACTGAGTTAAGTTTTCCATTAAATAATTTTGCAAAACATCATACTAACAAGTATAAAATTATTTCTTGGAATTCGACATTGTAAACAAAAGAAATACAAGATAAAGTTATATTATATTGAAATAAAATTTTAAGTTTTAAATAGGGGAATGACCTTTAGATATTTCTGGTTATATAAACATTATAGGGATCATGAATTCATTTTGTACATACACTTTTATAATTTTCTTTTTCATTTTTTGTGACTTGTGGAACTCCAGAGTTCCGTGGAACGCAGTTTGAAGACCACTAGACTAGACTTTTGTAGAAAACAAGAATATTCTGTTTATAGGTGTCACTACCTGGTGAAAGAAATAAACAACATTAATGTGTGAATGAGTTTATGCAAAGGAGAAATAACATGTTTAATTGATGCTTTATGCAAATGAGCCAACTCATATATTTTTTTCCCAGATAGTAGGCATGAGAATAAAAGTTATAAATTTTATTTAAAGAATGAATAATTAAATTTGTTGGAAAATTTTTAAAAATTTAAATTCATTTCCAACACATAGTAATGACAGAAGCAATGCTGCATAAACTTAACATCTTTCGGGATTACTCAATGTAACGCAAAGCGAGATCAAGGACACTGGCTGTGGCAGTGTGTGAAACAACATCAGTCTGCATCTTCCCTTCCTCCTTAATGTCTTGCTACAGTAATTTTTTAACTTCTGCTAGTGCAAAACTGCTCAATTTTTCCTTTGTTCTTTTTACAATTGTTGCTTTCCTCACACAAAATTCCCTCTATAACCAAGTGGCACTTTCACCTTTGTCAAGTCTTTTCAATACTTCCAGTTTTTGTTTTAATGTACACGAGTTATGTTTACATTTTCTTGTCATGATGATTAATAGCAAGGAAAAGCAAAGAATGTAAAGAAACTCACAAAACACTGGACAAGTGTGCATTAACATCACACAAAACACATCCCTCAGCAGTAGCAGGTGGCACATTGACTCATAGTTTGGGAACAGAAATCAAGAAGAATGCATAGGTTTAGGTGGGGAGATCTAGGTCACTGCTCTTCCATTACTACTCACATACCGCCTGTCATATTGATTTTACCTCCTGTCACAGTCATACTACAGTGCAGTTTAAATTGCAGTGTACTAGAATAAGTAATTCGTACCTTTAATTTTTAAAATATCACACTTAAGACACTTAATTGTCCATGTCAGGAAACAATCATATCAAAAACTTATGGCACTGTTTGAAACTCTTGTCTATATAAGGCCTCCATTAGATAAAAGGCGGTGATTATTTCCTGGCATCAAGCAATAATGAAGGAAGAGCTTAAAACTATTGTCAGTTCAATGAAACATCCATTTGAAGCTGTAATAGAAAATAAATGCTACCCTACTAAGTATTGATAACTCACTGCTATCATCATTATCTAATGCATATCGATAATTAATGCTGCTGAACTTTTCTTTTTGTATTGCAAATACACTCTGTCGCAAAAAAATATATGCACCCAGAAGAAATTGAGCTACATTCACGAAATTTGGTATGCATGTAGTGTAGTATATGAAAATAAACAAATGATTAAAAATTCAGAACAAAATATCATTTTATTAAGCGGTTACAGCTTGCAAAAGGTTAAAAATCAGTAAGTAGTAAAGCCACCTCTGGCAGCTATACAAGCCGAAATTCGGCATGGCATCGATTCAATTAGATCACTTATGACACCCTGTGGAAGATCCTGCCATAGTCTTTGCATCTGCGCAGTTAATTCTCCTGTATCTCGGGACGGCTGCAGTTGCCTTCCCAGCGCGTCCCAGACATGCTCTATTGGCGAAAGATCTGGTGACCTGGCAGGCCATGGTAGGACGTCATATCCTTGAAGACATTGTTGGGAGAGTCGGGCAGTATGTGGACGAGCATTATCCTGTTGATAAATGGCACCTGGGCGACTTGATAGCATGGGTAGCACAATCGGCGTTAAAATATCGTCCACGTATCTGCGAGCTGTCAAAGTGCCTTGAAGGACCACTAAAGATGATCGTGTGTCCCAAGAAATTGCTCCCCACACTGTCAAACCTTGTGAAATTGCTGTATGCCGCTCGACAATAAATGCCGGATCGGACCGCTGGCCGGTGCGCCTCCAGACACGTGTGCGGTGGTCATCAGCACTGAGACTGAATCGGGATTCATCACTGAAGATGACACGTCTCCAGTCTGTCACACTCCAAGTTGCCCGAGGTCGGCAAAATCCAGTCGACACTGCCTATGATGTGGGGTCAGTGGTAAGCGTCTTAGCGGACGCGGCTCCTCAAGCCAACTTCGGGTCAGTCGTCTCCTTATGGTTTCTCTTGATGGCACTGGATGTCTGGAAGGAGGTAAGTGGCGTTGAATCGATGCTAGCGACGTTGTTGGTGCCGAAGTGGCCACTCTTCTGATTGCACGATCCTCGCGATCATTTGTGTTCCTGGGACGTCCTGACCCTCCGCGACGGTACACTCTACCTTCTGTGATCCACTGTTGCCAACACCGAGCAACTACCATATCGCTCCGACCGAGGTGGCGGCCGATACGTCTATTCGACCAACCTGCTTCTCTGACGCCTATTATACGGCCCCTATCAAAGTCCGTCAGCTGCTCGTACTGCCGCCGGTTACGTCTTAGAGGCATCCTAAGTCTCAATATCGTCTATCAAAGTCATCAGATTCGTTTGGATAGCCGTACGGCGCTCGTACTCATGCTTTTAAACTCTCCCAGTTGCGCAACTAATATGCGCATAGCACACTTAGCCTTGTCTCATTGGCTTCGAAATTTTAATCATTTGCATATCTCTTACCAGACTACATTCTTGCCGAGTTTCGTGATTGTAGCTTGATTTCTTCTGGGTGCATATATTTTTTTGCGACAGAGTGTATTTTAATTTTGTTTTTTTATATTGAATTCTCTTTAAAATAGTACTTACGACTTTGCATTTTCTATAAGCATACAAATTTTAAAAACATGAAAATTTCCAAAAATGTTCACAATTTTGGCCACCACTGTAATTATCATTCATACCAATTAAAAACAACTTGTTTTTAGATTCTTAGAAATTTTGATGCATTCCCACAAAAATGGAAAAAGACTGGGAAATCAAACTGCTTCAATTCCCACTGATTTAAATTAAATTTTTTGGGTTGAAATATTTGTTTTGTAACTGTTGTACATTTTTTTTATTTATTTACATTCAAGCAAGTGTGTCTTTATCAATTGTAGGGTGTTAGTTCAGCTAATCGAGAAGCTTTTGAGTTGTTGCCAGATGATGAAAGGCAATGCAATTATTGCAAAACAACCTGTTTTCTATCAGCAGTCACTTGCTCTTGTACTCCATGTAAGTTATTTTTCATGAATAATTTTTGTGTATGTTTCATTTAAAATGATTTTAATCAAGATATCAATATAATATTTGGATGTATTATTTAATTATAATGATAATCAAAAATCTAACTCAAGTATTGTGTATGTTTTTGGTTTCTTAATGCCTATTATAAAAGCATTTAATTGCCAAATTTAAGAAGTCTTTAACTTCTGATAATATGAATGTTATAGATTTTTTTTAATTAACTTACAAATTAAAACTTATACCAATGATCATTTGGAGGGAGGGAAAGAATTCAACGGCACTAAAGTTACTTTTTTGACTTTTAACTAAGTTGTGAAATTTTCATCATGAAAATGGCAGCTTTTTAGTACTTGTATAAAAATATGTAATTCTTAATTTTGTTGCCCCCTATGTTCATTTTAGTTAAAACTTAAGGAGGAATTTGTATCTCAAGTATTTTGAAATTTTACATCAGAGAATATTTGCTTAATCTATATTTTTGTTTCAGCTCATCTTGTATGTATCCATCACAAAGATAAATTATGCTCTTGTCCTCCTGAGAAGCACTGTTTATTGTAAGTAAATTAAAAAAGTTCCAAAACTCGTCAACATTTATGAAGACTGTGTTTTTGATTTATAATTGTGGTTTATTAGGGTTTGTTTTATCACTTAATTATTCATTGTTTTTTAAAAAAATTACAAAATTCCTAATTGCAGTCTGAAAATTGTACATCAAAACTGTAATAATAGATTTTTATTTAATGAGAATTCTTTAAAAAAATATGTTTTACTTATGTTTGCTGTCCATGTTTTTTCATCATCGATTTGGAAAATTGCAATTGAATATATATTGGTAGAATTAAATTTTTAACATAATTTTTTTTTATTTGAAAATGTCTTTCTCAATATCTTTAATATCATTTATATTGGATAAAAAGTTAAGTTTGCGCATGATACTGGTATATTCTGATTATAATTCTGTCCAATTTGATTTGATTTTTTAATTTACATTACACCCTGAAGCAACACACAAGCTATTGGCAGTGGATATCATAATTGTGAACCATGGTTGAGTTATAAGAACTAATATGATTTTGTCTAAAAATGTCTGTTTTCTCTATCAGCATACTTTCTACAAAATCTCTGTGGAATTTTATATTATGAAATGGATCTAAAATTGAAATTAATAATGTTTGAGTTATGCCGATGGGAAAAGTTAATTAAACTCTTTAAGTGCTGCATATTTTTTTTCTTTAAATTATAACTCAAAATCTGTTGGGAATTTGTTGGCCAAAATTTACTTTTCAGACTGTCCAATACATGGTGCTGATTGTTTTTTATATCTATATATATAAAGGAGAAAAGCGACTCACTGACTAATCACGATATCTCCGGAACTATTAAACCTACAGACTTGAAGTTTGGTAGGTAGGTTCCCTTCATGGAGTAGACGTCAGCTAAGAACGGATTTTGCAAAGTTCGAAACAAAAGGGGGTTTAAGGGGCGTTATAGATAATCATTTCCATTGCTAAACTATTAGATGTACAGTCATGAAACTTGGTACACAGATTTCTTTCATAAAGTGGATATTCCCTACATAATGATTTTTACGAAAATCGACCTCCAAGGGGCGTTGAGGGCGCTTAAGGGGCATTATACATAATTATTTCCATTTTTAACCTATTAGACGTACAGTATTGAAATTTAATAAGCGGACTCCTTTCATAGAGTACAGATCCCCTACAGAATGGGTTTTGTGAAAATCGACTCCCAAGTGGCGTTAAAGGCAATTAACTCCTTTTTTAAACTATTAGACGTAAAATGTCGAAATTTAGTAAGCTGATTCCATTCATTGAGTAGAGATTCGCTATAAGATGGGTTTTGTGAAAATTGTTTCCTAAGTGGCGTTGCGGGGGCTTAAGGGGCGTTACAGATAATTAGGTGATAAACTTTTTGCTACTCAAAATTTCATGAATAAACATGGAAATATATCTTGGATTATCAGTATAAATGTTTATTGTAAATTATCAAGAAGTGCATTATTAATTATGCATTGAAGACATTTTGACATATTTAATGTATAAATTTTTGTTGTGCGAATTCCTTTTTTTTTTTAATTATTCCTAATCTATAATAGATATTCTTTTTATTAAATTATTAAACATTTTGTGTATATGTGTATTTAATGACATTTATAGGTATCGCTACACATTGGATGAATTACCTTCTATGTTGCTTCGCTTAAAAGTGCGAGCTGAATCATTTGATAGTTGGTCTGTCAAAGTTGAAAATGCTCTTGATCCCAATACAAGTAAACTGGGTAAGTATTGTAATACTTTAATAGGAAATATTTAGAATCATTTATTGCTTCAGTAAATGCAATGAGAGACAGAATTGAAGTTTTTATGCTGTTCAAGGAATGTTATAAGAGAGTGAATAAAATTCAAGCTTTATTTGGCTTTGTGGGGTAAGTTACTGGGGTATTTTTAAAAAATCTTTTAAAGTGTAGCTTATTTGAAAATAACTTTTTATTTCATCACCATATTCAATGCCAGAACTACCGTACATACATTTATCTGTTACTTATATTAATCATAACACATTCTAGGTACAAGTGTATGAATTGTATACATTTTATTTAAAATTTTTTTTCGATTGAGTGCTGAAAGTGTAAAAAAAGAAATGTTACACCTATATTTATTTATTTATTTTGGTTCTGTTTGTTATGTTTGCAGCACAAGGGTTTTTCCCCTCACAGTTAATTAGGGTATCAGGAATTCAATGCTTTTTTTTAATGTATTTGTAATAAAATCATGAATGCAATATCAAAAAATTTTTGAATAATTTCTATTGAAAGGAAATGCTCTTGAAATAAATAAGCTTCTTTGTATACAGACATTGCTGAGCTAAAGGATTTGGTGACAGAAGCTGAAGAAAAGAAGTTCCCAAATGTAGAATTGCTTCAGAAACTTGTTGAGACAGTGGATGAGGGAGAGAAATGTACTGCACTTGCTCAACAATTACTCAACAGGAGAGTGCGCACAAGGTAGGCAATTATCCTGTACTTGATTTTAATGTTTCCTCTTATTTATGTTAAAGTATGGAGTATTTTTAAAAATAAACAAAAACTTTATTTTCTGAATAACACAAATGTATTTCATTGATTGAACTGCCATGTTTTAATATAACAGAAGGACTTATCTGATTGCATTGATATAGATACTTTAAATCAGACATGTCAAACTCATATGATATTGCGAGCCACATGATCTATTTAATTCTAAGTTGGGTACTGCATGCTTTCAATGTTCAAAAAATTAATAAAATATGATTTGTAGAATGATTATATTTTGCCTTTATTAAACCCAACATCAGGGGGTTCCCAAATATAAAAAGCGAAAATAAAAGCTATAGTAAGAAATTATTATTTAGGTTTACCAAAACTTTCAAATTTTGCATTTTTTTTCTATTTATTTATTTTGGTCTTAAAAAATAAAGGATACCTTGCTAATTCTGTTGCTGTATTATTTTTTATAAATCTACCAAAAGACAGCTGAAAAATTGAATTTAAAATATGATAAGCAAAATACTACTCCCCTTTTTTTTTTTTTTTTTTCTTTTTTTTAATGGACAGGATTTTGAACTCTGTATTATCTTTTTTTTTAATTAATTTTAAACAGTTATGCTAGACAATTTAAAAACGAAATTTATTTTTATGAATTTAACAAGACATTTCAGCTACATATTTATCTAATAAATTAATCTAAATAATGCTATAATATCATCCTTGGATAGTGCTCAAAGTAAAGTATAAAAGTAGTAAAAAATTAATGTATAAAATACTAGTGTTTTATATGGAAGATACTGTGAATCATTGATGAGACACCATGTTTATGCAAAGCTTACATAGAAATCTAAACAGCAATAATTTAAAACTAAAAGAAATACGAAGGTAATAAAATAAAGCACACTAATCCTTTTGACTATAATAAATACTTAATTTTAAAATCATGATGAAAAATATCCTTATTTTTTATTTTGATACATTTTTTGAAAAAATCTACTTTACGTACAGCACTCATATATCTTGCATGTTACAAAATTTACTTATTTCCAATACGATGAATACATTTTTTTTAAAATAAACATTTAAAATTTTTAGATATTGCATTTTATCTGCATAAAAATTAAATAATATTTAAATCATAAAATTAATTTTTTTTATTTACATTTATTGTATTGAATGATATGTTAACAAAACACTACACAAAGTTTAAAAGTTATAATCCAGTACACTTTACGAGAGATGTACCTAAAGGTAAGTACATGACTGAAAAATGTAATAGCTATTTTTAATTGCTCACACATAATTATTTAAATTTATATATGTGATTGATTTTATTTAAACAAGTGAGAACTATTTAAACAGCGTAAAATAAGTTTATTTTTACCTGTCAAGGACGTCCCGGTTCCCAATATTATTTTTTAGACTATGTTTGACACTGTTTTTCACAAACAGAATCATCAAAGTTTGGTTAAATATGCTAAGCTGATGCGATCTTTAAAATTCATGATAAATATGTATTTATTAATCTTGACCTTTCTTAATTTTTGTTGTTTTTCATTAAAGAAAATAATTGCTCGCATAAATAAATGCTTCAGAACATATGCATAACAAAGGATAACATCATAGGAAATCCATCTATTGATAAATAATTTTTACTTTAGCAAAGAATCACATTGGATCTCAATCAATTCCATTTGTAAATTTTCATCAACAAGTTCAATTTTGATTGACAGAGGTAAACTAAAAAGACAAAATTGTAATTCACAGCTTATGAAATCAGAAAATCTTCGATCAAATTCTATTTCTATCAGTTTAACCCTCTAAGTGGATACCTTCCTCCTGAAAAGTTATTCCGAAAGCGTTTTACTCTTATTTTGCTATTGCCTTCAAAAATGCAACAGACTTCAATTCTTTCCCCCTTTTAGAACTTGGGAGGTCGAACGGGGACAATTTTATGACCTAGTTCGGTTAAACCTTTAAAAGGGGGAAAGGATTTCAGAAAAGTGCGGCTAATCCGCTTTTGAAAACGTTACTTGAAGGCAGAAAAATCCGTGCAGTCCATTTTCAAAGCATCTTTACACTGACGGAATTTTCCGTGCTATCTGGTTAGAGGGTTAATTTGGTGAGCATATTCTGTAAATTTTAATTTAGGGGATTTAATGAATAGATATTGTGGCAGCTTTCAAAGTGAGACAGGTTTTCTATTAGGATGAAAAAACATTAATGTTATCAAATAGTGTTGTAACAAGATTATTTTTATTTTGAAACTTAAGATTAAGTTGATATGAAAGTGACTTGTGTTATCAACTGAGAAGGCCAGGTCCTTTCAAACATGTCCGATATTTAAAACTATGGAGCACAGTACTTGTTGGTGAATAATGCAATGAAAATGCTCAAAATTATTGTTTTTGTATTGTTTGCACGTTTCTTTTAATCTTGCAACAACTCTTTTAGTAATATTGGTCATAGTAGGTATGCCATCCGTTGCAAGACAAACCAACTTATGCAATGGTAATATACTTTTTTACGACTTCCATAAGTGCATCAAAAATATCAGCTCCAGTGGTTGTATTATGCATAGGAATGACTTCCAAAAGTTCTTCATTAATTTTTAAATTAGCATTGCATCAATGAATAAAAATGGCCAGCTGAGCAATATTTCTAATATCTGTACTTTCATCAATTGCAATTGAGTAGGCTTGAAATGTTGATATTGTTGATTTATGCTGATCTCACAAGTTTTCGATTATTTCATCAACTCTGCTAGCTATAGTATTTCAATTTAAACTTGCACTTTTAAATTATTTGTGCTGGACATAATACTTCTGCCGTGCATGCTTTAATTAAACATTCATAGTAAAATCACCTTCAGTAAATGGTTTCAATCTGCTTGTGATTAAATGGGATAACATAATTAACTTTTACAGCAGCTATATTGTCTTCAACAAATTTAGTGAATACACTTTGTTGTTTTGAAGAGTTGATTTCAAATCCGTCAATTGTTCTTCATAAAGTTTTGAAACATATTGGTTATAATTTGTGTCATAGGGCCTTTTAAGATTATATACCTTAGCAACTGAAATAAAGTTTTTACATATCAGGCATAATGTTTTATTCTTGTTTTGGACATAAACATATTGCAGTTCCCATTTTTCTTGAAAAAAGCGACATTCATCTTCAATTGATCTTTTTTCATTTATTGTAGTTGAAGTTTGGGGTTTTTTTTTTTATTATTATTATTAAATAAATTTTTAGATTAAATTCACTTTTAACAAAATCCACTCTTTCATTTTCAAACAATTGAGAGGACTCTGACCTTTATCTTGTGTTTCGTCTTGTGACTGCATCTGACAATGCTCTTGGCTTCTTGTTGATTGGTTGGACACTCTTAAGACAGAGAATGATAAATTATGATGCTATCTGTTGTCATGAGGATGTTTACACTTACCTAATACTCTCCAATTACAGAGGGGGCTTTAAAGGACAGTCCCTCTGCTCACAGGAAGTGCGAGGTCACTGACTAAAAGGGCAGAGGTGATGAAATTGGTTTAGAAGAGGGAGAATGACTTGTAATATGGTGTTAACCACATGGACTTTTAGTCCAACCACATTATATTGTGTGAGAAATGTAGTTTATTCAGTCCAGTAAGAAGTTGCTTTCTCTGCTATGAATACTACTCTACTGTAGAATAACTGCTTGTAATCCATAAGATTAAATATCACCTACAGTGAAAAATACACTGGTGTGCAAAAATTAAGGACGAAGTCAAAAAATTAGCATATCAGCTGAACGAAGAGGCAGAGCGGACAGAAAGACCAATCAGGAGATTAAGTAAGGTGATGTACGGTAGCACATTCGCAGATATGCAGGTAGACGTAATGGGGGAGTGTCTGAGTAGTATAAAGCATGTTGTCGGTGTAAGATCAGTATTTCTGGCAAAGAGATTGCACGCCGTATAGCAGTTAAAATCACACCGAGTTGCTGCCTCAGCGAGAAATGGCGAATAATCAATCTGTTAGATGACATCTGGATGCTTTTACACGAGGTCGAATCATTGGGAAGTTTAAGGAAGGCCGCAGTGTGACAATTGTGGCTGCAGAGTTCGGAATTGCTCACAGCATCGTTTCACGACTTTGGAGACAATTTCAAACTACAGGAACAGCTATCCGGGGGTTCAGTAGTGGTCGTCCACGAGGAACCACACCCGCAGATGACCGATACATTGTCTTACAGGCCAGAAGGAACAGGCGGCAGATAGCGGGAGAAATCGCTAGACACACGACACAGGCGACTGGACGACCGATATCGCGTTTTACCGTGGCCAAAAGACTGCACGGTGGTGGTCTGTTTGCACGACGCCCTGTACGGTGTGTACCTTTAACGCCTGCCCATCGGAGAAGGCGTTCTCTGTGGGGACGAGTACTCTTTACAGATGAGAGCAGATTCAGTTTGAGTAGCAATTCTCATCGCATACTCATCTGGAGAGAGCGAGGAAGCCGCAATCATCCCTCGAACATCATTGAAAGGGACAGGTATGGAGGTCGCGGTGTTCTCGTTTGGGGAGGCATCATGCTTGGTAGTCGTACAGACCTTCACATCTTCGATGCAGGTTCAGTCAACGGGACCCGTTATTGTAACGAGATTCTTCTTCCATATGTGTGTCTTTTTAGAGGTGCTATGGGTCTACAGTTCCTTTTCATGGACAACAATGCACCATGTCATCGCACAGTAGCTGCCGAACAGCTCTTAGAGAGTGAGGATATTGAACGTATGGATTGGCCGGCACGATCTCCGGATCTCAATCCCATCAAGCATGTATGGGATTTTCTAGGCAGACGCTTGGCAGCTGGTACCTTACCACCAGTAACGATTTGGGAGCTTCGATTGGCGCTGCAAGACGAATGGGCAGCAATGCCTCAACAACTCATTGATACTCTTATTCTCAGCATGGGCAGACGCTGTGAAACCTGCCTAGCAGTCAGGGGAGACCATATCCCCTACTAAAGACCGGATGTTTCTTGCTGGACACCCATCACAGGGATGTTTCGGCCTTCAGTCGCATTGCGCTCCATGCTACTTTTTCAAACAAGCTTCTTTTTATCCCTCTGATTTCTCTTTTAGTAAGTGTTGCTTACATTACACATGTCCTTACGTATTGGGGATCTTACGGTATTAAATGTGTTGATTTGGAAAGCTTTTGTACAAAGTGTTATATTGAAAAAACCGTCTCGTCCTTAATTTTTTCACACCAGTGTATGCATTTAAGAATTTAATAAAAATTAACTTAATATAGTACAAATAAATGAAACATTAGTTAAATATAAAAAAAGTAATTTTTAATTTAAATATATTTATTATATAATAAGATTTCTTTTAAAACAAGAATAAGTAACAAGTACATGTGTTGTAAATTTAAAAAAGTTCACCTCAAATAATTTTCAAAATGAAAAAACTTTAAAAGCTTGATATTTAAAAAATGTTTAAAAAGTCATGTCTGGCTGCCTGTTTGACATGCCTGCATTAAATATATTTACATTTGGTTTAATTACTACATTAATATTAAAAATAAATATCATTTTAAGTAAATTGTATGGGTGTAAGCACTCATCATAATCTGGAATGCAAACTGGTGTTGGAAGTTTAGGTGAAAGTTGTACTCAAAAATAAAATAGTTGTTACAATATTCACACTCTCAACACGATCGCTATCGCGAACATTCGAAATATCTCTCGTTTTGCCTCCGCGGCTTCGGTCCGAAATGGATTTGGTCGTGCTTTTTCTATAAACCACAGGAAATAATATTCTTTGTTCATTGGTTGTTGCTGAATTTACATAATTTCACATATTAGTCTTTTGACCTCTTAGATGGTTATTTCCTCCTTTGGATGGAAATAACATCTGTAATCGTGAAAAGTCTAATGTAAGTTTGTTTGAGATCTCTGGAGTGCTGATTTCCATGAGCAAAAAAGTCTTCACCTTACTCTCAGAATTTATCTGCAGGATATGTCGTCCAATCTTCCTCTCACTAACCAATTATGTACGTTGGCTCATTTGTCAAAATGGGAATGTTTTTTTAAGCATGTTTCAATGCAGAATGAAAATGTATAAAAAAAAACTTCGTTTTGGTTGAGCATTTTTTTATCCGCACTGTTTTATTCATACCTAATGCATTGTAGAAAGCTTGCATTTTATCTATTAAAAATTTGTAAACATCCAATTATTGAAGCAATAATTCCATTTAGATTAAGGAAAAAATAAATTGTTCTTCTAGCTTTTAAAATTATCTTCTGAATTTCTATTTTATAACAGTAATACATTTTAAAATTAAATATATAACACTAATGTAACTGTTATATATTGAATGTTATAAAATATATAAGTCTTTGTTTCTTAAAATGTGGAAGAAATTTTTTCAATTTTTGTTGTTTTATTTATAGTACTTTTTTAAGACTTGCTAAGTTAAAAATACTAATTATCTTTTGTTTCTGCCTCCCCAACGGTAGAACCCGTCAGTCCGGTGAGGTAAAGAGCTCGTCGCGTCTGCCCCTGGAAGACCTTCAGCTGTTCCATCAGCAACTGTCCACGGTGCCCTGTGAAATAAAGGAAGCACTTTTGGTGAAGGTTGTTTTTGTTCTTTGTTTCTGCATTGATAATTGAAATGGTTAAATCTGCAATAATGCTACTACTTTTTTGCATACATATATATATACACCTTTTTTTAAAAATATCTGAAGCTGCATTTGTTACAATTACCGTATTTTCCTGTATATAATCCGCGGATTATGTGTTAAAAAAGTTTCAAATTTCGTTGTGCGGATTATACGCCGCCGCGGATTATCTGAGAAAAAAACATTCTCCATCAGAAAAGTTAACAAAGTTTTGAAAGAAATGCTGTTTATGTTTTATAAAATAAATAATAGATGGCGCTTTCACGACTCGGCTGACGTATTACTGCCATAATTAGTGTTTGTCCAATTACTTTCAAGAACGAATTCAGTTCCTCGGAAGGAAATAGCAGTTACAAGTCGCTGGCGTCATTTACAACTTTGTCTTGACTAGAGGTGTTGCATCCTTTGAAAATTTTTATCATGATGAAGCGTAAGCGTGTTAGCTATACTGCAGACTTCAAATTAAACGCTGTAGAGAAGGTTAGCGAAGTCGGAAATCGAGAAGCTGCAAGATTTTTCAACGTTGACGAATCGAATATTCGTTTGTGGAGAAGGAACAAGACTAACTTCGAAAATTGCGATAGACGTAAAAGGGCTGATTGTCGTGGAAAACCTCACTGACCAGAATTAGAGGCAGAAATAAATAAATGGATTTTAAAAGAAAGGGACGATGGGAAAGCTGTCTCGACAGTTAGCATCAGAATGAAAGCCCGAGTTATTGCACGCGAAATGAATATTGTTAACTTCTCTGGTGGGCCCACGTGGTGTTACTGGTTTATGAAGAGAAACAATTTAGTCGTTCAACGGTCGGACAGAAATTACCTGATGACTGGGAAAAACAATCTGACGACTCTTTGACATTTTGCAAGCAAATTATTGTTGAAAATAATTTTACAGAGGATTTGATTTTTAATATGGACGAAGTTCCATTATCATTTGATATTCCACCTACCAGGACCGTCGACGTTCAAGGAGCAAGATTATTCGCCGCCAAAACTGCCGCGGATTATACGCCGCTGCGGATTATACGATGTTTTTTTTTTACTCGAAAAAAAGGGCTCTGCGGATAATACGCCGCTGCGGATTATATACAGGAAAATACGGTAATATTAATCTCATCTTAGAAAGAAGATTCAACAGTTTTTTTTATTAAAAAAGGGGGAGGGAAGGTATGTAGTGTATAAAACATTCGGATAATCTAGGGACCAAGAAAGTTTTACCATTTTTATAACATTCAGTAATTCCAAGGATTGTTTATGCTTGTTATTGGACAAAATTCTAAAAATTTCTTAGAGTATGTGATGTATTGCAACAAAAGCAGCCAGCACTGATTTGAAAGCTAATGCATGGTCACTTGTTGTAGTAGAGACCAGAAAAAAATTATGCATTTAGGGTGGAAGATTCTTCCACATCCTTTGCATCTTTGATGTGTCTCCATCGGATTATCACCTATTTTTATTTTGAACCATCGTGTGCTTGCAAAACAATTAAATTATGAGGGAAAAAAGGTACTACATTTTATAAAAATGGAATTTATAAGTTGGGTTCTTGTTGGTGAAGGACTTCTCTGAATGAGGTGGATGCTTTTATTTCATTTTACATGTTTCTTGAGTTACCTGATTATTATTTTTTTTTATCTTGTAAACATTCAGAAATGTTTTATTGAAATAGAAGGAAAGGAGCAAAAGTTAGAGTGCAATTGAAGAGACTATAAATTTTTAAAAGACCAGGATTTTCTGATATTAATTGCTTGACTTTCTTTTAACATTGTTTTCTTAAAAGGTACATAAAGTTATATTATATAAACTTATCTGATTATTTCTTAGTATCTTGATCTTTTTAAATATTGATGGATTTATTTATCCATCTTTATTAAAAAAAGCCACTGGAGCAAATGGGCTTACGTTCCTCCACACAAGCGGCATTTTCCTCTTTAAAAATTAATTGTTGTTGTTTTGAAAAAATATTAAACTCTCTCTTTTTTTTAGAAAAGATTTCATTGAAGTTTTTATTTGACTTGGAATTCATCAGTTGATTATATAATAATTGTTTTCACTTCTGGCATCAAACTGAATATTTTAATTTAAAAATTTCTTAATAGAGAGAGAGAGAGTAATAATACCCTATACTTCAAAATGTTAATACATAATTTTTAATGCAAATTTATTATTTTAATTTTACATTCATATTAAGCTGTAAATTAGGGGACTAAATAATTAATTTGTTTTAGCTGTAATCAGATAGAAAATAAATGTGTTAATTTTGTGCAGGATCTTTTGGATCGTGCTGTGGCTTTTCAGAAAGAAGCACGAGAAATGCTAGGAGAGGAGAAGACCGACTCAAAGCGGTTAGAAAAATGTTTAGAATTGGGCATCAACTTAGATATTAAAATTCCAGAGATAGCTCAGCTCAAACAGGTATTGTCTTTCTTTAAAAAGCAATAGTATTTCAATATTTAAAGTGACATTGATATCTTATATTGAAGGGATATAATTCTATACTAAATAAACAAAGGCATTAGCCAATTAACATTTTTAGTTAATATAACTATTAAATTACAAGTTGTTTTGTAACTTTAAAATTTGCTAGGGTTAGGTATTTTTGTGTTCAATAGTAAATTTTTCACTTTTTTAAATTTCAGCTTTAAAATTTGTAAGTTAAATCAAGATTAAATATGCATGTTGAATAATATTAGAATGTATATCAGTTTAAAGTCTTAACTCTTATTGCATATTTTATAAACAGCATAGTCTAAGTAAGAAGAAATCCTGATTATGGAGGAGATAATTTAATTGAAATTTACTTGCATGAGAAGTTGGGTTTTTTTGTTGTTGAAAATTCCCCCTGAATTAGAAAAATTTTCAGCACATTTCGTATTAAAATTGTTTTTATTGTTCCGCATGGAAGAAATTGGAACAGAGCCGTTGGTTGGAGGAGGTACGTGGTGTGTTACTGCATCCAGACCGTGTTACCCTTGGCGTATTGGGTGGACTGCTTGAAAGGGGAATCTGCATCCCACCCCACCCTACAGTGGAGAAAGTAATGGCAGAGCTGCAGGAACTTCTTACTTTTGGGGAGAAATGGGAAGAAAAGGCACGCAACTGCCTCCAGGCTAAACCAAAACATCCCTTATCAGTTGTTGAGGCAGTGGTGAGGGATGCAGGTAACATTTCCGTTCACCTGCCTAACGTTCTACAGCTCACAGAGGCAGTGCGTAAAGCTAAAGATTGGCTCCATAAAGTGCAGGTTATACAGGTAATTGTCTTATATTCTCTTCTATTTTATTATGGTTCATTTGTACCCTGAGTTAATCAAGATATTCCCCCAATCCTTTTACCAATAAGTTGTAAAATAGCATATTGTGTATGAAATAATTAAGACTGGTATCTGTTAGCTGATGAAAATAGAAGCTAATGAAAACAAATTGATGCATTCATCTTCACTTTGTCCCTAAGCTCTTGATTGCATTTCTCCTATAGGGTTTTGATGATAATTTTTCTTACCTTTTAAAGGTTGCTGTTTATCTTCTTTAAGAGCAATTTGAAGATATTTTTATATTTAACCTAGAAATAGTAAGGAGATTAGTTTATTCTGAATATGACATTGATGTTGTTTGAATTATTGTGTTTGAAACAATTTATATAGGAAGGCATACTGATCTCATTTATTGAAGACCATCACGGGCTTTCTCTACTTTTATAAATTTCCCTTCCCTTCACAAAATCAGCACTTCCATCATTCTTTTTCGAAATTACATTAACTTTTTTTTTCTTTCCCCTCCACTTAGCCAAGCCTTGCACAGGCTTTTACCAAGTATATAACTTAATTTCCATGTTAATTTCCTCTTTCCTTCATGATGCCAGCACTTTTGTGCAGGTGTGTACTCGTACGATGCAATTGCTATAATGATGTAATTAAAATACCCTTTTTCGAAATTTTTTTACTTCTTTTCACTGTCAGACAGGTTTCTTTCCCCTTCACGTACCCCCTGTATTGCACGAACATTTTTGAATGCATAACATATTGTCATGGAAATTCCCCTTCTCTAGCTGTCAGCACCTCCTGTTGTGTGTGTATCATTTCTATATTAACCGCATTACAATTCCCTTTTTTGAAATTTCTTCCCATTGTCAGACACACCCAGCATTACAGTGGCTTTTTTGAGTGTAGAACTATTTCCCCCCCCCCATTATTTATAAATGATGAAGTAAAAAATCTTACAGATAGCTATTGAAATGATTTTTTTCCTGATCATTTGAATGTTTGATTAAACATATGTAAGTGTAAAAAAAAACACAATATATATTTATATACAAGGTGCATCCAGAAAGTAAGTTTCCTGATATTTTCCCCTTTAAAGTAAACCTAATTAGCTTTGTCAATTGTACATGCATTACAGATCTATGATGTATCGATCATATTCCAGCTGGACAGGTCCCGCCTCATGCCAGTAGCGTGGTAGCAGTGGTCCGAAATGGAAACTTTTATTCCTTCTCCCACCGCCTGCAAGGTTCAGTCGGTGATAAAGTTCTTGAATGCACAAAGCGTTGTGCCAATTGAAATTCATTGTCAGGTTTATAGACCAAACATCATGGGTAAGCATATGGTGCTCCGCTGCTGTAGGCAGTTTTCCAAAGTTCGTCAAAGTGCCCATGATCAAGAGTGTAGTAGGCGACTGTCCCTCATCAATGATGATCTTGTTGAGCTTATGGAGAACCATCGCTTTATGGTTACAGAGCTGAGAAGCCATTTTCCGCAGATATTGTGATCCTTGTTGCTTGAGATTGTCACTAAGAACCTGCTATTCAAAAAATTATGTGCCAGGGAGGTGGCAAAAACCTAACACCTGAATAAAAATTCATCGCTTAGGAGCAGCACTGACATTTCTGCAACGGTATCATAAAGACGGAGACAAGTTCCTGGACAGAATCGTCACAAGGCAATGAGACTTGGATTTCACACGTCACCCCAGAACCAAGCAGCAGTCAATGCATTGGCGTCATATTGTATCTCCGGTCAGGACGAAATTCAAACAGACGCTGTCGGTACGGAAAGTGATGTGCACTGTGTTCTCGGACAGGAAGGGCATTCCACTCATTGACTTCCTTTCACATGCTGAAACAGTAAACGCTGACCGTTACTGTGAAACATTGCAAAAATTTCAACATGCCATTCAAAACAAGAGGCATGGAATGCTTACTGCAGGTGTTGTGTTCCTCCATGACAATGCTCGTGCACATACAGCTCGATGCACGGCAGCTGGTTTGACAGAATTTGGCAGGGAGTTGTTTGACCATCCACCCTACAACCTTTATCCTGCTCCCAGCGATTTTCACGTTTTCTTGCATCTCAAGAAATTCCTGTCATCCGGTAAGCATTTTGGCAACGATGGAGATATGAAGACATCTGTCACAAAACTGGTTCCATTCACTGGTGGCAGAGTTCTAAGACCAAGGGATACAAAAGATTTTCCCACGATGCGACAAGTGTCTCAATCCTGGGGGTGGCTATGTTGAAAAATAGCTGAAACTTTACTGTACTTGTTGCCAATCAATATGTTCCTGAAAGTGTGAGTTCTTTTTTTTTAAAAAAAAAATAGGGAAACTTAATTTCTGGATGTGCCTTATATATATATGGGGAAAAGCCTGTATATATGTTAACATTCACTAAAAAAAACATTCAAAAGCAAAATACTGTCTGATAAAAATATTTTAGTATTTTATTATAATGTTATAGTTTTTCATTCCGATGTGTAAATCATTTAAACATGTATCTGAAGAAAAAAGTATATTTTACGAAACTAACATTTATTATTTTAATAATTATTTTCTTAGAGCTTAAAATAATAAAAGGGGTTTGGTATTTTCATTTACTCAATCAATAGTTGTATAGCAATAATTTCCTTCTTAGGTTTTGAAATAAAAAAATTGATTAAAAGTGTTCATTTACCAAATAGTTGTGACATACCTTTTGCTTAAAAAAGGCTCTAAAAGAAAAAATCTCATTTTTTGATAACTTATTAAATATTTTTAAAAAATGTAAAATAATTAAATCAATATATATATATTACTTTTAGAGATATATATTACTTTTATTATATTATAAAATATTTTTTCTATAAATAATTATAATAATATATTTAATATATTATATACCAGCTGAAATGCCTGTTCTTCGCACGATTTAAGTTTCAAAAACATAAAATTCCCCTATTATAGCAATTATAATATTTTTTTTAGGGAAGGTAAAACCCTGTGTAAAGTAGTAGAACCAAAAATATTTTTTAATTAATGTTTAAATTATAAATATTTAAAACAAAGTGCAATTTGTCCTCAAATTAAATAATAATTTAACAAAAACAAATAGTTCAATGTAAGAGAAAATTAGCATGCTATAAAGTAAACAGAAATGAATGAATGAATGCAAATAGAAATAAAAATTATATCAGAAAAGTAATAGCAGTAATAAGTATCTGCTATTGAACTATGGGTTAAATAACTTGAAGTAGATAAACCGAAAGAAAAAATTAATGATGATAAGCTGATTAAACAAAATATCATAAATAAGAAATATTTGGAAGCTATCAACAGGGAAAAAAATTAGATTATATTGCATGAGGAACAGTGTAATATATACTATCTAGCATCTCTGTAATACATTTAATATAGAATATTAGATGTTATTCAATACTAAAAGCATTAAATTAGTATGAACTAAAATAAAAAAAATCTATCTAAAATAGATCCCCGTGGAAATAATCTAAAATCAACAACAGTACTGAATGATACGATTAATAAAACATGTTGCTAAGAAATTAATTATTCAAACCAAACTTTTTCGCTATATTTCTATTAGGAATTGTAATTCTATTTCAAAAGCAAACAAATGAGTACATACAATCATAAATAACTATAATAATAATTTAAATATATATATCATATATGGGCAGTATGATAATATATAAAATATGTATATGATCTCCAAGAAACTACATGAGGACCAGGCTATCAGAAGCAACATTAAACCATCAGATGTAAAATCACATTGACACCGAATTTTAAAGAATTCCAAAAGGTGATATGAGAAAATCTTTTGAAGGTGCATATTTTTTCTATGAACACTTTTTTGTTTACAAATCATAGATTTATATATTGCTGGATTGTCTATCAGAAGCAAAGTTAAGTCATGACAAAAAAAAAAAATCTGGTCAACATTGAATTTAAAGGAATCCAAAAGAAAAGAAGAGAAAATTGTTTCAAGGTTCACCTCATCATAGTTCAGGAAATAGCTTTTTGTTAAAAAAAAATTTCTGATTTTCATTTAAAACAAAGATGAGATCTTATCGGTCATAGAGATCATAAGGCCAAAAACAGTGACATATAAAAAAAACATGGTTCGCAATATTACCAATCTGTCAATAGCAATATTTTTCTACAATGAAGAAACATTGAATTTGCCAATGAAGGAAGAATAGCAAAAATCTTTATTTTCAATGACAGAAAATATTATAGCAATGTATTTATATGTAAAAAAAGATATGCAATGCATATGTATATGTACATATAGCTAAAAACTACATGAATTTTTTGTTGGAAGGAACGTTAGACAATGATGCCACAAACAGCTTTGAACGTCAACAACAACGAAAAAATAACAAAATCTTACATACCCTATCACCCACTTTGAGAACAAAAAATTAAATCGAAATTTACGAGTTCATGAGCTTTAAAAATAAAAAAAGATGAGTATAAAAAAAAATAAGACTTCTACAAATATATCGAAATACTGTTTATTTAAATGAAATTAAATGGCACTCTTTATGAACTTAAAGGATTGTAATTCTATATATAAGTATACTATTTTTTTTCTATACCTTGAATAAATGACTTCGAAACATGAGAGCATTGAATATGTACATTTCTGGTTTTTTCATATAAAAGAAGGTGGGCGTTGTACGGCAAACATAACAAACATTAAAAAATGCAGCTCAAAAGTATAGGTGAGCATTATACGCTAGATTTTACAATAATCTGATATTTTCTTTACATTTTTTTATGTCAAATTGTTCAATGTCGTCCATTTTTTAATTTCACGATTGGAATGCTAGTCTAAATAACTGCGCATATTTTTCATGATATTCAACATTGATCAGCATCAGCTGATGAAGGAAGAAAAGTAATAATCTTTTTTTTTCAAACAAAGAAAGTGTGATAGAAATGTACATACATAAAATATCTATATGAAGTACAGATTGTAAGAAGGAAAGTTAAACCATAATGCCACATGACTAAAATTGCATTAACTGAATTTTAAATTCAAAAAAAAAATTACTTTGTTGTGCATTCAATCCCATCCATAGTTTCTGTGAAGATCTTGATGAATAAAGTTAACTGTCTTTCCATGAGAATAAAAGTTGAGTATGTGTCTATTATAAAAACTATCGAGGTCAAATAAAGCAACATGTAGAAAATATGCCAAAATCTGGTTAATAACAGTTGTTGACATAAATTGAAGGTAGTTTTTTTTTAAATATTGCCAAACTGTTAATAGCAATTAGTTTAATTTAGTACTATTTTCTTTTTGTTATTCTGCTGATTTCCTACTTTAATGTTACAATAAGTGAGATTTAGAATTTGTCGTTGAACAAAGAAAAGCAATAACGTTTTTTCTAACAGATTGAAAATTTGTAACAAATTATTACTTTTTTTAACATAAGAATAAAAGCAGATAATTTCATTGTCTAAAAAATCCACTTATATTTGTGTTGAAGAATAAGTAATTATTATTAGTACTTACGTATTAGTGTCACCGCAGCTAAATTGGGGCCTCATGAATTGCATCATTTTTGGCCAAAATCTAACCGATTGGTTTGTTATATAAAATATGTTAAAATCTTTGTTGTTTTCGTATCAAGGTGTGATTTGTGTTGCACCAATTTTGCTGTGGTGACGTTAATACATAAGTACCTCATTATCTAAGCTTCTGTTTACAAAAAGCTTCACAAATCATTTTTTGACATAAAAACTAACGTTTGAGTCACATAATTAATTAAAACTACAATAAGCAAGAAAATTACAGTTCAGAAAATATAAAACTGTGTAACACTAAAGTAGAAATTATAGCATTAATTTAAATTAAAAGGTTATCTAAAACAGAAAAATTAAGCCCTAATTTTGATGAAAAATCTTAAATATAAAAAATTTAAACATGAATAAAATAAACTTGAAGTAACCTAGCATATAGTAGAAATTGTAACATCAATTCAAACCGAAAAGCAACCTTAAATAGATAAAAGTCTGATTTTAATGAGACTACCATAAACCGCTCAGAAAATCTTATATGTAAATAAAAATTCTCATTAGCATTCGTATTCTTACATATTAGCGTCACTGCATTCAAACTGGCACCATGCACAAATCATGCTATTTCCCACCAAAATCTTACAAATTTCTTTTTATCCTTTAAAGCCTGTAAAAATCTTGATATCAAGGAGTGATTCGCATGGTGCTAATTTGGCTGTGGTGACACTTATAGGTAAATACCTAAAATTTTAACTTAAATCATGATATCAACAATATTATAATCCCAATTAGTTTACATTGAGTGCCATTTTCTTTTTGTTATCCTAATATTATAATCACGAAAGTTTGTATGGATAGATGTTTGTTACTCTTGCATGCAAAAGTAACTGAACGGATTTTAATGAAACTGTACAATAATATAGCTTATACATCAGAATAACACATAGGCTATAATTTATAAAGATAGTGTGTGAAATGTCCAAAATATAACAATAAATGTCAATTAAGTAGGAAAAAATTCTGCCATCAGCATGCAATTCTGCCGTGTGCTGCAAAAACCATTAGAGTTACACGTATATAATCACTTATACAAAAAAGCCCACAACAGTATATATCTATCTTTTATGTATAAGCCATAAATACAATAAAAATAAGCAACAATATAAATTAGATAAATTTTTCTATGCACGTTTTTTAATGATTTTATTATGCATGTTTGGTGGTAACAATTTGATCCTTATATCAAAATAAGTACTTTTATTGCTTCTGGTCCATATTAATAAAATTTAGCTCGCATGTTTCTTTTGTTGAATTGAAATCCTCTAAGAATGCTCTCAACAGGGTTATGGGATAAATTGATGTTAAAAATTCCGTTTTTGCTCTATTAGATTTAGACTTGAAATTTAGCACATAGGTTTATTTTACAGAGTAGAGATCCATTTAAAGTTGCTTCTGCAGAAATCCACTTGATTATTGGGTTAATTTTGCACAAAAAATCTTTCTATTTTAGATAATATTAGAAATTATAAAGTCTGTCCTTTTTTTATATCAAGAGGCAAGAGTTACAGCTATAAATGTATTTTTTTCAATACGATCAAATTCTTAATGCTAGATATCAAAAAATTATATATATGTAAACAGTATATATTTATACAACATCGTGAAATACCCTGTGAAGTGGGTGGGTAACGGCTAGTCAGCTATAATTTTGTACTATTTAGCTACACCAATGAAACATGGAATTAGCCAATAAAGCAAGAACAATAAGCTTTTCCGTACCAAATTGTCATGTTATTAGGTTGGAAGTTGGCAAGACGTACTACTAAAGTGTACTGATATTCAGGCGATGATGCAATTCCTAGCTTTACTTACTTTGGGGCCGACTACCTTGATATCAAAATTGGATGAATTGTAGCCCAAGAACAACTGTAGATTGATAATACCACCAACATTTAGGTTAGCGAGAATAAGGAAAAGCTAAACCGCGCAAACCCTAGTTCCTTACAACTGTTTAGTACCAAAATATGTGCAAATGTTTTTTGCATTGTTGACTCTTTAAAAATAACATAAAATTAATAAACAACATGGTAGAAGCAAAAAATTTTCAGTTACAGCAAAAAGGTTCAAAGAGTGTTTAATCAGGCTTTCTTGATGCTCATAGTACAACTAAGATTAATCAGGAGCATAAAATGAAATAGAACATTTTATGGAAAGTAAATATCTTTAAAAGTGACCAGCACATTAAAAATAATAGATTTAATACTGTTAGACCTTACCAGATGGGTAGTTGTTAAATTATGCAATCAACATGTATTTTTACAAAAACCACAGAATTATATAAGAAATAATCTTAAGCAAAAGTTACTCAGATACATAGATTTAATGCGGTCGCTAGGCTTTAATATCATTAGCGAACTACAATCCATCTGATGTTGATATCACAACATACAGAAGGTTGTCGGCTCCAATGTAAGTTAAGCTTAGAAATAAATCATCGCCTGAGTATCAGTACACTTTAATGGTACATCTTGTCCACTTCCATCCATATAGAATGACTATTTAATCTGAAAAAGTTCTAAAATTTCATCCCTTTTTTTATCTTTTTGAAATTACGTATAAGGATAAAAAAAAATACGTTGAGATTACAAAACGATTCACACTGTAAGGACATCAAAAATTTACTGTTAACACGTTTGTGTTGCCAATTCGAAAAATAAAATTTAGAACATTTTTTAGGATGATTTTTTCGAAAAGCAAATGTAATTCCACCATAAAGAGTTTTAAAAAATGAATAAATGCAACCATAAATAAATATATTTACTATAAAATAGAGCATTTTATAGTAAATATATTTATGCTGCTTAAAACATTAATTAGACTGCTTAAAGCATTAATTTTGGCAAAGTTAAGACTTGACGCATCTTATGACGTCATATCTCCATTGTGCTGAAAAATAGCTTAAAAATTGAATTTTTTAAAAAAAACTCTTTGAGGTGTTCAGGATAATGACCTACAGCTTCTATGTGCCAAGTTTCAGACTTCTGGGTTACTTAGTTTGGCCGGTACAGCTGAAACACAGAAACTCTATTATTTATTAGTATAGATGGTTCTTTAGAGACAATACATTACACAAGAAAACATTCACATAATCAAATGCTACAGCATCAAAACAAAAATGTGCATTTGAGTTAAGACAGATAAACAATCTGCTTTTCCATCCTAAAGCCCTCAATTGAATCTCATTAAAAACTAGTTTATTTTGTATGAAGAAACTGTTTCTGGTTTTACTAGAAAATCTATTTCTTTTGTCTTAAGAGAATTGTGCCTTGTACTGAACAATTGACTGATTTTGCGACAAGTTGTTTGCATGCTGAGGTTATTTTATTTTCCATTAAAAAAATAATTCAAAATTCTTTGTAAACTATTTATTCTTGTTCAAGGAATATTTATATAGAACTATCAAATATTTAATAAATTTTATCAAAATTTCATTATGTTTTATTTAATTATTGTATCCTATTTGTTCATACCTTTGATTATTAGATATGTATATGAAAAATAAAAACATAGTTTAAGTGGAGAGTGTTTAAGGGTGTGACTTTTACATTACAGAATGAAGCACATAATCCATACTTGGAAGTGTTAGAGCATTTGGTATCGAAAGGACGATCCGTCCCCATACGTCTGGAACAATTGACCCAAATAGAGACTCAAGTGGAAGCGGCACGGCAATGGAAAGAAAGAACAGCACGCATCTTCATGAAAAGGAATTCTAATTATACACTATTAGAAGTGAGTTCTTTTACACCCGAGAGCAATTAGCTCTATATTTCAACATTTGAAAAAGAATATGGCAGTGTTGTATACTATGGTTTGATTTTGAGATTCTTCAAAAAATAAATTCATCAATTTCCTACAATTTATTCAAATTTTGATTAATTGAAAATTAATTTTTTTTCTCTATTGATTCAAAATTTCAACATTTAAAAATAACTGATGATCATATACTTAAATTGCTTGCTTTTGGCTATTTTTCTCAGAAATCTGAATATCTTGATGACTACCGTCCCTTTTTTGCTCAAATTATGTATTTATCCTGATAAAAAAAACAAGTATTATGTTTATTTAAATTACTGTGTCTCTAAGATTAGTTTTAGGAATGAATAAGATCGTTCCTTATGCTGAAAATTTGTGAAATATTTTTACAGTGAATGAAATTTTAGATTAATTATATGGTATTTTAAAGGGATTGTAGCATACAAAAAAAGGAAAGTATTGAAGGAAACCATCTGTAAATATTGTTAAAATAATTTAAAACATTTCAAAACTTTTTATTGTATTAATTCATATTTTTTCTTTAAGTCAAAACTGTAACTTTTTCACCATGAATCATATTTCATGATTAAAATATTGTGAGAATGAAATATTTGCAGTAGTATTAAAATAATGTGGGTTTGCACCTTCATTGTACTATTCATAATAAAAACTTTATTTTATTAAGGTACTGTCTCCTCGCAAGGACATTGGATCATCTTACAAAGGCAAAAGGAAACGTAAAGAATGTGATGATTCTGAGGATAGTATGGAGGGGAAAATTGAAGAGACCAAAGACCCTGCTGCGATTGTGAGTCATCTTCGAATAAAATTTTATGAAATTCATGGACTTAAAGAAAGGTTTGTAACATTTGTTCTCATTAATTCCAGGTGGCGCATTTTAAAGAAGCTGAGCGCAAAGAGTTGGAGGCTATGATACTTCTTCGAGCCAAGAATGAACGCAAGAAGAATGAAGATCGAACAGAATCTCGTTTTTGCATTTGTCATAAACCATATTCAAGTGGCATGGTGCAGTGTGAACTTTGCAAAGATTGCTTTCACAGTATACGGTCCTTTTTTTCTTATAGTTTCTTGATACAATGATTAGAAATCCTACAGTTTATTAAAAATTTATATTTTCTTAGATTTTTTTATTATTTTATTTTAGTGTAAGAATAAAAAAGAAAAAATTAATTCCTATCAAAATTAACTGTCGGATTAAAGTATATTTTCCTTATGTATTAAACACATCAAAGTGTCTAGTGGTTAGCGCAGCTGACTGCTCTGCCATAGGACCTGGGTTCGAATCCCAGAGAAGACATGGATGCTTGGAAATGTATAGTGCCTTTGTGGCATGAGGGTACTCTAAATAGCCATTGAGCTGCAAGTCCTTTTGTGAGGTTGGTGGAAGGGGAAGAGAGATGGAAGGCCTCTGATCTCTCCCCCCAGCTGTTCTCCCTCTAAATTGGGGTGGAACCTAGCTAAATTGTACTGTCACCTGTTTGGTGCTCAAAGATATGGCCAATGGCAGGCATACATCTCCCCTTGCCCTTGGGCCTGGATCTAAAGCAGTCGGTATATGAAACAAGAACGCATCAAAGTGTTTTAAAAAGTTCCTTGAATTTGAAAAAGTTTAGATTTGAAAATCTTTAGTAATTTATTTGTACAGCTTTTGCTAAAAGTCTATATCATTTGCATGATGCTTTATCTTTATTTTTTTAGATTATAAATCATACTTAATATTTTATGCTGAAATTGTATTTATCCTAACAAAAAACTTAATATGAAATATACAACTCTTATGCCCTATCTATTGTTCTTTCAAAAGTTTAAAATTGTCATATTTTATAAAGTAATGTTTTTAAGTATATAGATTACTGTAAAATACTGTGCTTCAATAACTTTTAAAATCACCATTTCAAAATAAATTATACTACTTAAATTTAGTTCTTATAAAATATTTTCAAATTTTTTGAAATTGAATGAAACCTTTGATAAATTATTTTTTAAAAAAAATCTAGTACAATGCATGCCACCTAGCAAGTTAATGCAATCAAGCCGTAGAGGACAGGGAGGTGGTCGATGGTTCTGTGGAAGCTGTCAGCGATCACGACGTCCTCGTTTAGAGAATATTCTGACACTGCTGATGTCCCTTCAGAAGCTGCCTGTCCGTCTTGCTGAGGGAGAAGCCCTTCAGTGTCTTACAGAAAGAGGAATGGCTTGGCAGGTCAGTCTGTCCTATCTATTTTTTCCCTCATAGCAATACTCATTTGAACTGTATACTGTCCATCGATGCCTTTTTAAATGCAGTAACCTGCATGTTTTTTAGGAAACAGAATCCAATTTTGTTAAAAGTAGCATTTTATTTTTTAATATTTATTCCCTTTAATTCCCAATATTTAATTGCTGCTATGTTTATATATGTTCTTGAAAAAAAAATTTTTATTCTTGTAATTAATTTTTTTTAAAAAAAAAAAGCGTGTATCAGTGTAAACACGCATTAGAAGTTAACTTCTTTGGCTTACATGTATTGAATTGTATAATAAAGTTTTATTTTGAAGTAATCTTATATATAATTAACAAATTTATTATTATCATTATTTCAGACTGTATTTAAGGGTGCTTTAGTACATACTTTTGTTATCAAAGGCTTGTGGTAACTAAAGTAAGAAATGTAGGTTTTGTACTCAATATCGCTGAAGTATCTCAAAAAGACTGCATCAATCGTAGTGTTTGATTTTGTCGTTGAAATTGTTCTGTTGTTTTGTAGAGATAAGGTGAAATTGTCTTAAAAATTCAATCAATTGTAGAGATTTGTCTAAAGCAAAATTGACATTAAAATCTCCACTTAAAATCATAAGTATTTTATCATAATTTTTATTAATTAAAGCAGAACCTCTTGATGTATATGGTAATAATGATCGATGAAGGAACTCAATAATGTAATCCAACTTTTTGTTTGGAGTAATATATACTGCTACAATTATAATTTTTTGTCCATTATCTATTATGCATTCAGCCAAGCGCAAATCCCCCACTGAAGATTATATGGTACCATAAATATCGGATTGACTGACAGAATATTCCATGGATAGAGTTATAATGTGAAATACATTCTGCTAATTTTCATCGGATATTAGAAAGTTCTAGCTTACTTCAATTTTTATCGATATATATATTACGTGTAAATGTGACTGCTACAATAAATATTGCGGAATCTTATATATAAAGGGTGTTTTTTTAGAGGTATAGAACTTTAAATTGCAATAAAACAATGATGTATTATTCGATTGACATGAATTTTTTTTATTCGAAAGATAATCTTGTGGCATTACATTTTAAATATGATTTCTGGCATATGACTGGCTCGGATGTAGTCCGATCTGCATGTCCAATTTTCAATGACTTTTTCCAACATTTGTGGCCGTATATCGGCAATAACACGGCGAATGTTGTCTTCCAAATGGTCAAGTGTTTGTGGCTTATCCACATAGACCAATGACTTTACATAGCCCCACAGAAAATAGTCTAGCGGTGTTAAATCAGAAGATCTTGGAGGCCAATTCACAGGTCCAAAACGTGAAATTAGGCGGTCACCAAACGTGTCTTTCAATAAATCGATTGTGGCACGAGCTGTGTGACATGTTGCGCCGTCTTGTTGGAACCACAGCTCCTGGACATCATGGTTGTTCAATTCAGGAATGAAAAAGTTAGTAATCATGGCTCTATACCGATCACCAGTGACTGTAACGTTGTGGCCTTCATCGTTTTTGAAGAAGGATTCCACCAGCCCATAAAGCACACCAAACAGTCAGTTTTTCTGGATGTAACGGTGTTTCGACATACACTTGTGGATTAGCTTCACTCCAAATGCGGCAGTTTTGTTTGTTGACGTAGCCATTCAACCAGAAGTGCGCTTCATCGCTAAACAAAATTCGCTTATGAAAATCGGGAACAACGGCAATCTCGTTTTGGGCCCATTTGACGAATCTACACCTTGCTTGATGATCGTTTTGATGAATTGCCAAGCCAAACTGAGAATAAATCACTTGAGAGCTGTTAAATTGGTCGCCATCTTGGAAAGTAATGCCAACTTAAACTTCTATACCTGGAAAAAAAACACTCTTTATATTCTATGCCTATCTTATCTGTATGATATTAGTGTTCTTCCAAATTTATATTTTTGTCTTTAGTTGTTTTTAAAAAAAACTAAGTTATTTTCCTTTATAATAAAAATAGCTGTTTTTCTAAAAATTAAAAAATTTTCTCAAAAATGTTGAATTTTTGTAATTTAATCCCATTGAAATACTTTATTTTTACTCATTTTGATTAATGAAATACATAATACACTATCTGGTTGATGAAATAATAAAGAAATACATTCTGCTAATTTACTTTAGATATTATTAGAATGTTCTTGCTTACTTCAATTTTTATCACTATATATATTACGTGTAAATGTGACTATAACAATAAATATTGCGGAATCTTATATATATATTCTGCATCTATCTTATATTTGTATGATATTTGTGTTTTTCAATTTCAAGTTTATATTTATATCTTTAATTTTTTTTGAAAAAAAACTAAGTTAATTTCCCTTAAAATGAAAAAAAGGTGTTTTTTTCAGAATCAAAAATTTGCCTCAAAACAAAAATGCAAAATGTTCCAACCGTTGCAATTTTTGTCAAATTATAACAAAAGAAACTTTCCAGAAGTATTCATCTAATGTATAGTTATAAATTTTTGGATGCATTGCAATAATAGTGATAGGGTGAAAGTAGAAATTAAAGTTTATGTAGGAAATCATTAAAATTCTTGAAATTTTTACATAAAAATTTGCGTTTTCCCATATTTTGTAAATTATCATATAAAACATTACATTGCATGCATACATTTGTAAAGAATTGCTTAAAGAAGTTAAATCAGGTGAAAATATGAAATTTTAAAAAAAATCAAAACACATGGAACGTTTTTAAATTTTTTAAAACTATACTCATTTTTTTCTCACCAATTTTTTTATATGATTTTAGTTCTAAGTTACATAGAGCCAGTAAAAATTTGGGATATGTTCGTAAAAAATTTTATTGCCCACTGTAGTCTTAAAATACAAATTAATGAAGCACTAAATAACACTTTCACAACAATCAAATTAATTACACCAAAGCATATATATGATTTAAAAACTCACTTCTTAAACTGGATGTAGAAATTCCATTCGATTGAAAATTTAGTAAACACAATCTTTTATTGCCAAACTATTGGAAGAAATGTGTTGCCACTAAATTTTAAAACAATAGATTGTTTGTATTATTTCCTTAAAAGAATTTGAAAACTCTCTGTATATCCTACAAACTCTCCTTAATCTAATTTTTGACAGATTTTGCACCATTTAAATGCCTACTTCGGGTAGATTAAAGACTCACTTCTGATTATTTTTTAATTCATAAAATTGATTATAATTTGACTTCTAGGTAACATAAAAACAAAACAAAGTATGTATTGCAAAGCTAAAAGAGGAAAGGCTTGTTAAAGATGCTGTTGAATGAGGAGAGGGGGTGGGTGCTAACTCAGGGCTAATAGACGAAAAACACAAAAGAAATTCTAAAAGCCATAATTTTTAATCTATTTTTCAATCTTTGAACAGATTACGGATAATACTATTCTACATATGGAAAAAAGTTTCGTTAGATTATTTTTATAAACAATGAAGTTATTAAATATTTAATTAAAATTTTGTGTATTTTTTGAAAAATCGCAAAAAAAAAAGATTTCGTCATTTTTTTTTTTTTTTTTTTTTTATGACTGATTCTAAAAGAGAAAAGCATGAACTTGTTTAGAATAAAATATCAATTCATTAACTTGAAAGGAAACTTAAAGGGAATGATTTAGAAACCATTTTTATAAAAGCATATCAATTTTGACTCATTTTAAAAAAATCGTAAAAAATAGAAAATATCATTATTTTGTTAAAAAAAATATATATATACCATAGCGTGGCAAATAAAATTATCTTTCCAATTCTGTAATTATTTTTTGTCTGAGATGGATAGTATGAATTAGATGGCGTTTTTTAAAACGGGGGGAAATTCTGAACTTCATTTCTACCTTAAGTTCATCAGTAATGCGTAACGGAAATTTCTCCCTACCATGCCATAAGAAGTTAACTTCACAAAAATTATGTTAAGGCAATCAAGAAGTATGTACTAAAAACTGTTCATAAAAGTTTATTAGTAACCCATTATGTTAGGAATGCAGAAATATGTAATGTACAAATATATTTTGCTGATAATGGTAATTTTGAAAAATTATCAATATAACTTTCTGTATTTTGAAAAAATTCACAAATAAATAAACTGAAAATCTCTTAAAAGTAAACAATTCCACTTCATTTTTAAGTGTTTTTTAATTCAATATTTATATTTTAAAGTTGATAGTAATGAAATACTTTAAAAATCTACAAATGATTATCTTCATACTTACCTTCTTCATATTACTTTCAATGGTAACAAAGTTGTGTGTTAGCGATTTAACTGTTGCAGTGAAGCACGTTATATTTATCATCAATTTAACTTTTATAACTTGACCAGCTCAATTCATTCTGTGAGTACCCCTTGGGTTCCTCCCTGAACACTAAGATTAACTTGAGGCAAAGAATGACCAGACGCCGTTTGTATAATAATAAATTATATTTATTCACTTAGTTCAAAATATCAAACATTAGACTAATTACAAATATTAGACTATATGTCTACATCAAAAAGGGATTTACCTTTAATATTAAATTAAATTACGAAATATGAAGTTAATCAATAACTACGCTCAATATCAAAAGGGGTTTACCGGAATAGGAGGTCTGAGAAGTACACCCAACTTGAATTATTAGCTTTCATTAAGCTTGAACTAATTTTATTAAACTAACGCTTATATATGGTAAATGGTACAAAGCTAGAATATATCACCTAATTGTACTTATGATCTCTTCAAGTAGAGTAACCTACTAGGGCTTCTTCGCTGAATGCTAATAGCAATACTCTAATATCTTAATCCAATTGAATCCTGCAAATCTCATCACTACTTCTGCTGGCTCAATCGCCTTCTTCTCCACTAACCTACCACGCTCTACTTAAATACCTTATCTACTTTACATATCCCATTTTCTTCTTTTAGAGGTGATAGGAAATAAACGCGAATTTACAATCCCCAAAGGCGCCTAAGAGTATTAGTGGAAATGTGCCATAAAGATTCGTCACAACCCCCTCCAAGAAGAAAACGGGATTTATACAAAGGTCTAAAATGGCCTGAAATAAATTACGTAACAACTCTAAAAAAAACTTAAGGTATGTGACTACCCCAAAATCCTCGGTTTGATGTTTTTATATTATAGCCCATACGCTTAAGATTCCAAAAATACTTTATTTTAGTTCCTACGATATTTAGAAGCTAAGTTATAGCTTATTTAGTAAACCGGAAATGGAATTTTCAAAACCGGAAATGGGTGTTTAAAGAGACATAAAAATGTAAACAAAAAGTTTGAACATCTTTTTTGTGACTTTTAAGCAATATAAATATCTAATATATTTATGGTAAATATAGATCAACGTATCCTTTACTTATTTATTAAGTATCCGTTACTTATTTTTTTAATCTGGCAACTGTTTTTTTTAATTCAAGCTTGTTTTACTGAATGGCAATAATAATATCGTTTATAGTTTATTTACATTGTTCATTCTAAAGCGTTCTTCTTAATTATTACTTACTTTTGATAATTTTTCAGTTAATTCATTAATTTTCATTTAATTTTAACGTTTTATTTGATTGTGAGTAATTTCAAAATGCCGAAAGCTAGATCGAAAGTATCTAGAAAGAGAAAATTTATGGTAATAGGTTTACTAAGTTAGCACTTAACAGTAATAATAGTACGTCTGCAAGTGAAGCGAAATTGAGCACTTTTGACACTTTTCATGTGCCTGAACCTGAATTTCATGGTTCTACAGGAAATAGAATTATTAATTTCCAAGCTTTGATGGGAATTATTTCAATCTTGTGTTGTCCGGAATGTTATGCAACTGGATTGAAACTGGCAGAAGATTCTAAGGAAGGACTTTGCTGTAATTTGTGTGTGGTTTGCAGTTGTGGGTTCATGACTGGCTTTACTTCTACTCCTAAAGAAAATAAGAAATTATCTCTCAATACTTTATTGGTATTTGGATTGAGATTGATTGGCAGAGGATTCACAACTGGTAAGAAGTTGTTATGCACTTTAAATTTGCCATGCATTTCTAAAAATACCTTCAGAGCTCATGAACTCAAACTGCTGGAAGCAGTACAGTTATGTTCTGAAGAAAATATGAAAGCAGCATCTAAAAAAGTGCAAAATTTAAAAAAAAGTACAACTTGTGTTGCTTCGGTAGATGGCTCATGGCAGCGGAGAGGCCATATGTCACTTAATGGCTGCGTTTCAGTTATTTCCATTGATACGGGAAAAATTTTACATCTGGAAGTAATGACTCAGTATTGTAAAATGTGTGAATTGAATGTGAAACGTGAGCATGTATGTTCAAATTATAAAGGATCCTCTGGAAACATGGAAGCTGTTGGAGCTTTTAGAATTTTTGAAAGGTCACTAATCAAACAAGACCTGCAATACACCGAGTACTATGGTGATGGTGATTCCAAGGGCTTTTTACAAGTGAAGGATATATATGATGAAAACAGTGTCACAAAACTTGAATGTATAGGACATATACAAAAAAGAGTAGGCTCACGTTTAAGGAAACTAAAAAAGAACACCAAAGTACTTGGTGGGAAGGGGAAATTAACTGATAAATTTATCGATAAACTGCAGAACTATTATGGGATTGCCATCCGCAGCAATGTTGGATGCCACAAAAAAATGCAATCTGCTGTAATAGCTGCCTTCTTTCACTGCTGCTGTAGCAATCAAAATCCCATGCATGGGCAATGTCCAACAGGGAAAGACAGCTGGTGCAAATATAAACAAGCATTAAGTGATGGCAAAGTATATGTGGACAAAATAGCAGGCCTTTCAAATTACGTGATTAAAGTGATAAAGCCTACTTATTTAGCACTCTGTGATAAGGAGTTACTAAAAAATGCCTCCATGGCAAGACTCAAAATAATAATGAAAGCTTTAATAATGTATTGTGGTCTGTTTTGCCGAAAGAAATTTTTGTTCATAAAAAAACTTTGTTTTTGGGTTCATACATGGCTGTCCTCTTATATAATTCGGGTTATTTAGGGCTATTGCCTGTATTTAATTATTTAGGTATAGGAATTGATCCAACGACACTTAAAAACTATATGGGAATTGACAAGGAGAGAATTCAAAAATCGAAACGCCAGTCATTACCCTCAACAAAACTCTCCAGAAAACAAGAAAAAGTCCAAATTAGCTAAAAATGAAGCTAAAGAGGGCTTAAGCTATAATTATGGGGAGTTTTGAAAATGTTTAGTGAGTAGAAAAGTAATTATTTTGAGTTAAAATTATTAAATGTGTTTTACGAGAAACTGTTATTAAATATTTTTATTCACGATAAAGCTCACTACACAAAATATTGTTAAGATGCTAAATCTAAATTTTCAGAACATGTTTTGTATAGTTATATCTGTGTTATGAATCAAAATCTAATCTCTGTGTATATATTTATGTACTTTATTGCTTTTTATGAAAGAAAAAGCATTAATTTTTTAAAAATTTGAGTTTTTGCATAAAATTTGGCATATTTAAAAAACTTTCAAAAACATTACAATTTTTTTATTCCTATCACAGATAAAGATGTTGTTTATGTACTCTATAAATATTATTTAAATACTTTTATTAGAATTTTGTGTACAAGATTTGTCGTAACTGCAATTTTTCACCAAAATTTCGCTAAAAACAAAAAATTGTTATAGTCTACAAAACTCTCCAGAAAACAACAAAAGGGTAAAATAAAGGTCAAATCAGCTTTACATGAAGCTAAAAAGAGCTTGAGCTATAAATATAGTGAGTTTAAAAGTGTAAAATTAGTAGAAATTTTTCATGTAGTATTAAAATCTTTAAATGCATTTCCTGAAAAACTATGTTTTTCAATTTTTTTTCTTCACGGTACAGTTCACTACGGAATTTCTTTTTAAGATATTGACTTGAAATTTTTAGAAAATGTTTTATTTAGTGTTATCTGTATTCTAGACTATAATCTCATCTCTGTGTATATATTTATTTATTTTATTGCACTTTTTGTGAGAAAATAACATTAGTGTTTTGTAAAAAATTGAGTTTTTGCATAAAAATTGACATATCTCAAAAAATTTCAGAAGTATATTTACAAATTTTATAGCTATCAACACAGATAATGATGTCATTTATGTACTGTATAAATATTATAAGAATATATTAGAATTTTCAATACAATCCTTACCGCAACTGCAATTTTTCACTAAAATTTCACTCAAAATTCCCATTATTTCCAAAATTACTTTTAACTTTGTAAGAACTGTATTGGAATTCTTACTTTTATGTCCCATTTCAAATAAAAAAAGGTTTATTTAATTGAAATTTTATATATTTCAAAAAAAGTGCTCCGAAGGTAGTCACATACCTTAAGTCGTAGTCTGTACGACTTTAATATATCTATCTGATACTTTAAGAATTTTCCTACGCTAAGGGAAAGGAAAAAATGACGACCACAAGCTCAGTTTTAAATTTCTTATTATTTGTCGTAGACATTACAGGTTTAGAATTCCCTACAGCACACCCAATTCCGGCGAAGGGTCGAGGGAAAAACCATTGGAGTGGAAAAACCTGACCATATGCTTTACTTAACTACTTAAATTCTAACATACTTATTCTTGCTTCATTTACAGACGAATCGTTGCTTTCTATACAATGACCAGCGTCAGCTACCCTGAAATGAGAACTCTTTAAGTGAACTGAAGAAAAAACATACTGTTTGTACAAATACATTTTACACATCAATTTCTAATATATCAATTAATACATCTGGCTCCTTAAAACTCCCATACCATGTGTGCTGCGCTTGTTAGTGTTATTGTTAGCATGGCCTAACTACGCCGCGTCCCAAGCAACCAGATGTGAATTAAAAATATACGCATACATATACATACAATTTACAACATATATAACAAACAATGCTGGATATTCCCACAGAACTTTCAAGTCAGAAATTTGCAAACAAATGTCCCAAAACAATTGTTTCCATATTTTGGAAGAGAAATTAATATACTAGAGTCCATTTTTCATGCTTGAAAAATACACACAACTTAATGGCAACTCTTGTGCTACAAAAATATTCTTTAAAAAAATCTTGACTTGGTTGTGCAAAAACACCTGACTGCTTGTCAGCAAGAAAACGAAAAAATGACCATACAACCTGATTTATTTCTTTGTCATCTATGTGCTCTTATCAGCCAGATCTCCATCTAAGGCTTCCATGCTGAGACTCCTTCGCCTGAGGCTGTCCTGTGGTTGACTGACGATCCCAGTGCTCCTGAGGTAATACGGGCAAGGTCTCACTGTTGTCCTTTCTCGACCAGACTGGTCTTCCCTCAGCTGCACTGTGACCTTTGCTACCTGTTGTCCTGGTCTCTCGGGCCTTGTCAGACTGTACTCTTGCTCCTCACCTGCTCTCTTCTTTAGTTGGACTGAACTTCCTCATCTGTTGTTGATGGGATGGACCTGAAATTGTCTCTGGTCCCTGTGAAGGGTTAAAGTTATTCTGCCTATATTTATGGGTTCTAGAAGATACAGATGATGGAACTGTTCTCTTTAGCCCCTTTGGCAGTACAGGAGCTTGTCTTTTAGGATCTCTAAGTTCGGACCCTTGAAGAGATCACTTCCTGCATATTTTGGACCGCTTTCTATCGTACTTCTCTGCTGTCCCATTTGACCCTACTTCATTTTTACGCTTAAATCTCAGATCCTCCAATCCAGCAGTTCCCTTATTTGATTTACAACTCTTGCTCTCATCACCCGAGGGTTTTCTAGAATGTCTGGATTTTCCCGGGTTCAACCTACTCGACCCATTACTAGATCTCTTTCCTTCATATAGTGTCTCATTAGTACTATCAAAACTGTTTGTCGGAATGTCTTGGATTATACACCCGCACTTGGTCAAAATTAACTGTGAACCTTTTTCCAAATGGTCAAATTGTTATTCTGAACTTCCAACACTCTGTATGGCCCTTCAAACTTAGGCATAAACTTTCTGACCACTCTCCTCCCCGCAGCGCTAACAAAATGAGTTTGTACCAATACCAAATCATTGACTTTGATGTTACCCTCTCTCCTTTTTCGATTATAATATCTTTCCCATGTCTTATGTTGTTTCCGCATATTCTGCCTCACCTCATCAAATAATTTTTCAATATTGCCTCACATATTCAGCACCATCCATTGCATTTATTAATTTACGAAAAGGTTTTATAAACTTTCTACCTAAGAATAACTCAGCCGGAGTTTTACCCGTAGTTTCATTCACTGCAGTGTGTAGCACGAAAGAGAACTCATGGAGGAATCAGTCCCTTTTATCTTGATTTTCTTCTACAAAACAAGCTATCATCTGCTCTAAAGTGCGATTAACTCTTTCCGTTAAGTTCGCCTGCGGCCGATATTTTACCGTTTTCATATGTTTTATGTCCAACCTGTGACTTAAGTGTTCAAAGACATCAGATATAAATTAGGGACCATTATCACTAATCAAGAAAATAGGAGCTCCATATCGTGAAATATAATTTTCAAAAAGGGCCTTAGCTATGGCCTGGACCAAAGCTTTTCGTATAGGCATAATCTCACTCCACTTAGTAAAGTGGTCAGTTATTACCAATATAAATCTATATCTTTCGAGTCGGGATGCTGGGTAAGGGCCTAATAAGTCTTAACATCATGATTTCATTGAGGTAATTAGATACTATCGGAATTAATCGACGAGCTGGTAGCGCGTTTTTATAATTAAATTTTTGACACAGGTTGATACATATTTAAATATATATTTCCTCATATACGGAAAATAACACGTATCACGTAATTTTAAATGTTTTTCTCTTTCCTTAATGGCCTGCTAATGGCAGATCATGATATTCTTGCATTATTGCTTCGCGAAGAGATTGAGGAATGTATACTCTGAGTTCTCCAAGAGTTGTAGAATATTTTGCCTTAAAGAGTAAACCATCAATTAATTTAAAATCCTGGGACCAACCTTCGCATACAGTTGCATTAACGGAACTATTGTCCGGATTTTCCAAATAACGATTGATGTGCCCTAACTCAGGATCTTCCCGTTGTTCTCGAATTAGTTGTTCCCTGGAGTTCAAAGCTAAGGCTCGAAAAGCCATGCACGAAATTTGTGATCTATCCACATTGTCTACCGGATTCCTAGACAATATGTCCGCGACAACGTTCTGGACACCAGGTCGATTTTCCCATTCAATGTTAAACTCCGACAGCTTAAGCGCCTATCTAATCATTCTGCTAGATAAATTCTGCCCATTCGTGCGTTTTGTTAACGCCACATGATCTGTTATTGCCTTCACCAGCAGTGTTCCAAAATAAGTCCTAAACTTATTCAACGCCTTATTATTCTTATATCACCGCCAAACACTCACGTTCCGTAACTGTGTAGTTTCTTTCGGCCTTGTTCATGGTTCTAAATGCGAATGCAATAGGTCTGTGATTTTGATTTAACACAGCCCCAATTCCGACCCTATTAGCATCCGTAAATAAGTTATACTGTTCTTGAAAATTCAGCAATTGTAAAACTGGCGCCTCTGTTAATGCTTGTTTAACTTTAATAAAAGAATCCTGTGCTTCCGTTGACCAATTAACTTTTGCCCCCTTTTTCTTTAACCTATATAATGGTTCACATATATCTGTATAATTAGGAATAAATTTTTGGTACCAACCTGCCATCCCTAAAAATTTTGACACTCTATTGTTTTTAGAGGGCTTCATTTTCGTGATCGCCTTGACCTTGTTATCATTGGTTTTAATTCCGTCCTTATTAATTATGAGTCCCAAATACTTCAATTTGTCATGCACGAAGTGATACTTATCTTTATTTAGTGTTAGACCTGCGTCTCACAACAATGTAAAAACCTGATTCAAATGATCTACGTGTTGATTAAACGACGGAGATGTAATAATAACATCATCCCTATAACAACTAACAAAACGCCCAAGAACCGGTTTTAGGATTATGTCGATTGCCTTTTGAAAATTTGGCGCTGCCCCTGAAAGCCCAAATGGCATTCAGAGAAATGCGAAAGTGCCATTTCGTGTTTTAAACGCGGTTTTCTCAATATCTTTAGGATTTATGGCCAATTGAAAGTAACCTGATGTTAGATCTAGTGTCGACATATTTGTGATCAGGTCATCTATCACCGGTAATGGATATCTCGGATACTTAGTGATGGCGTTGAGTTTGCTATAGTCAATCGCGAATCGATACGCCTCTGGAGAATCTGGAGAAAGGCCATTATTTTTGCGCGTTAATACTACAGGCGACGCGTATGGTGATAGAATAGGCCGAATTTTACCCTCCTTTAACATTTTCTCAATGTGATACTCAATTATCCCCTGTTTGACTCTATCATTGCGATAGGGTCTTGACACTACTGGCCCCTGGTCTCCAGTATTGTATAATACATGATTTAACCCAGGCTTGTCTGAAAATACACCCTGAAAACTATTAAATAAATCTTGAAATTTTTGTTTTTGCCTTTCACCCAGCTTTGTATTGGATAGATCGATCTCGACCGGCTTTTCCACTATTGGCAACAGTTTAATTTGATCATCTGGAATGACCAAAGATTTCTTATCGAAATCTAAGTTAATCTGGAATCTTTTATAAAATTTATTCCGAGAATCCATTGGTACTGCATATTATCAAGAATATGAAATTCCCAGATTTTCTGAAAATCTCGGATCCGGATCTGCGATTCAACCCAACCTAAGTGGCAACAAAGGGTTCCTTGGGCCGTCACTATTCTGTCTTTTGACGTGGTCGATTTGAAAAGTATCTGCAGTAGACCTTTTCGGATATAAATGATTTTTCTGCTCCTGTGTCCCACAGGACTGTGATGAACGTTTCTTTCATAATAATGGGAACATAAGGAAGATCCACGGGTCTTCCCATTAGTATGTCGTTTTATCTCCGGAGGATTTGCTGTACTTTGCGATCGATCACCCCCAGACTCGCACCAATCGCTTAAAAGTTTAAATACCTGTTTTGATCATTCTGACCCCTAAAAGCACTGATCTGGATCTGCAATTCAACCCGACCTAAGTGGCAACAAGGGGTCCTTTAACAATTCATACACAAAATCTGAAGGTCTTTGGTTGCGATTTGGGTATGATGCGTAGAAACGTGTTTCAAGCTCTGATCTATTTCTAACGACGGGGAATTGCTCTGTCAAAGCTTGCTTTAAGTGCGCATAATCTGTCGCTTTGTCCTCTACAACCCTATTGTTAGCACTACTTACTCTAAATATTCTTATCTTCGGCCATAATATATTTTTCTTTCTCCGATATACATATTTGTCTTAATTTACTTTAGTATTTTTTAATTTTTAACATTAAAAGGATATTTCATTTTGCTGCTGATAAACAGTGTTTAAAAATCGTTTTCAGTTATGCAAAGTATTTTTGTTTAAATATCAGGAGGAATGATGTCATACGTTGATGATGTCATTCTTACGTTGGCTGAACAGGTGTTTTTAGAAAAGTTCGAATAAGTCACTTTCTCTTTTTTTTCGACGGGAATAGCATTGGAGCTGCTTCGTAAAACTTGAATTGTATCAGAAAGGGAATGGGTAAATAATTATTTTATCTTTCTTTTAAGAATTAAAGAGCTACCATGATTTTTTTTTTTTTTTTTTTTTTTTTTTTGTAAATAACTTTTTCTTTTTAATATTACTGTTTGATTTAATTATTTTTTATCGTTTAGCTGAAATAAAGAGTTTATTTCTTAAAGACGTTTGTTCTATTTTTGACCGCTTATTATGCACTGTGAATGATATGTGTTTTCCCTTTTTAGCCATCTCTTACTTGAGTAAACGCTGCCCTGCCATAAATACTCTGCTAAATGCTTTTACCTACTATTGAGTTTTAATAACTCGTTGGCGTTTTATGGGCATTTAATTTAGTATACGCCAACATTACAAGCATTATGTATAGGCCAACAAGCATTTAGTATAGGCCAACATTACCTAAAACATCAAACCAATCTAGTGCCTGTCCTGTGAAATGACCCTTTAAATATGCACAAGCCAGTTGTGTGAGTATCTCGTAATATGTTAAATTATTATCAATATTCTCTAAAAACTTGGACACATTCTCCACCCCTGAAAAATACTGCTCAGGGATTACTCAAAAATTAGTTCCGACTCTAAATTCGGGGTTACTAGTTCGTTGGGCGCCACTATGGGAACCCCCTGGGTTCCTCCCTGGACACTAAGATTAACTTGAGGCAAAGAATGACCAGATGCCATTTGTATAATAATAAATTATATTTATTCACTTAATTCAAAATATCAAACTTCTAATTACAAATATTAGACTATATGTCTACGTCAAAAAGGGATTTACCTTTAATATTAAATTAAATTACGAAATATGAAGTTAATCAATAACTACGCTCAATATCAAAGAGGTTTACCTGAATGGGAGGTCTGAGAAGTACATGCAACTTGAATTATTAGCTTTCATTACGCTTGAACTAATTTTATTAAACTACCGCTTATGGTAAACGGTACGAAGCTAGAATATATCACCTGGTTGTACTTATGATCTATTCAAGTAGAGTAACCTCCTAAGGCTTCTTCGCTGAATGCTAACAGCAATACTCTTAATATCTTAATCCAATTGAATTCTGCAAATCTCGTCATTACTTCTGCTGGCTCAATCGCCTTCTTCTCCGCTAACCTACAAAGCTCTCCTTAAATACCTTATCTACTTTACATATCCCATTTTCTTCTTTTAGAGGTGATTGGAAATATACACGAATTTACAATCCCCAAAGACGCCTAAGAGTATTAGGGGAAATGTGCTGTAAAGATTCATCACAATTCTACATGTAAACATAGAGGGCAGATTTAAATCAGTATTAAAAATAATTTTTTTCAAAAAATATGCTTATCTCTTGAAACGATTTTGTTTTTAAAAAATGGAGGGTTAATTGTTATCAGGATTAGAGAACTAGGTATTCTAATAGGGTCTGAAAGGCTTTATTGAGGAGGAAGTAAGAAGAGAAATATATATAACAACATATTTGATATCCACAAACCTGGTCGTAACTTCTTAACTATGAATTTATCCTCCAAAATGCTTGTGTAACTCGGAAATAGAATTCCTGGAGGGTGGGGTCTTAAAAATTTTCTCAGTTGTTCTAAATTATGTAGTTTAAATAAGTATAGTAGACTGTTTCTCTCTCTGTATTTTTTATATGTTTATGTTCAAGACTGTTAAAAAAATCATTAGATAGACAAATTGTTTGCTAAAATTTAAATTATAAGTAAATTTGTAATAAGGAGTTGTAATTTGAAAAATATGATACTCTGTAATAGAAAAACAATTTGGTTTTCTTGCATAGGATCGTGCCAAGCAGGCTCTGAAGACGGAAGAAGTTTCATCTGCTTTAGCCGCTCTCTCTGTCATTTCTCAGCAGAAAAATGATCTGACTTACTGTGAAAAACCTGAGCAAATTTTACACACAGAAATCTCCAAAACCAATACTCCCATGGATAACAAACCAGAAGAACTGTTGCAGAGATGTAGATTTTTACTTTTACTGAATTTTGATATTTCCTTATCTATTTTTGGTACAAATCGTTTTCTAAGCATGTTTAGGATGCCATTATCTTATTTTAAAAATTTCTTATTCCTTAGGGCGGAATCTCATTCCCTCGGAGAAGTGTGAAGGAAAAGATATCCCTGTTCCTGACGTACCATCTGTATGTATAAATTGTTTAATTATATAGTAACTTTTATGTATAAATAATTAAGAAGTGAAAAGAACTCTAGCTCCTCCATGATTTCTGTCTTTACTAGGAGAAAAGGAGAAGACACACAGAAATGTAGATAGTTAAAATCTGTTTTGTATGTGATTAGGAAATAGAATTGCAGTCTAACCTCCATTTTATGAACCTCTATACTGCAAATTTCTCCATTTTGCAAACTTTTGTGAATCAAGAACATTTTAGAATTTTCTTTGTTAAATAACCTCCAAAAAGCAAAGTACATTTTCTATTTAACGTTTTCTCTTGTGATTCAACTTTTTTCTCCCTATTTTTAAAATATTCCTGGATATTTCAAAGTATTCTCTCTTTTGACATTTTATGGGGATCAAGAGCCTTGAACTAGTTTTACCAGGTGCTTAACTGACCTAGAGAAATAAAATTGCCGTAATTCTGAACATTTCATTTTCTCAAACAAAATTGACAGACTTTATTAGTAATTAAATTTAAGGATGCATATGGTAATGTATCCTTAAAATTAGTGGTTAGAAAATAACATTTGTTTACAATTATTTGTAGGCTTAAAATCAGAAACTGTCATTAAAGTTCATTAATTTTAACAAAAAATTATTTTTTTTAAAGTTGAAAACACAGTGCATTCTTGAACAATGCTTTTTTCATGCTTTACTTGCAAATTTCTTTTTGATGGGTAAGATATATAAAAATAAATAGATGTTAATTTACAAAAAAAAATGGCATAAATAATTACTTTTTAAAATAATATTTAATATTTATGAATTTAAAATTTGTTTTATATGGTTTATAAAGTATACTGATAGATGAATCTATTTAATGAATTTTTCTCAGAACTAACATTTTTCCACGATTTAGGGACTTCAATTAATAGAGGTCCGACTGTATATTTAATTTTATGGCTCTATAGTTGGGAGGTAGGGTTGTATGCTTAATATTGCAGCAAAACAGCCTACTAAATTGTTATATTATTTTATTTTTCCTTTATATAAAAATAAGACAGTAAAATCATCAGATGCTGTGTGGTACAAACAGAATCAGATCTCCTTTATTTGTGGCTGGTCTTTAAAACAGTAACTTAGTATATTACACCAAGAACATTCCACTCAAGATGTTTAGAAATTTAATGTTTGTTCACTCTGTAAATTTGTATTTTTACATGTTTTTAAATTTGCTTTTATCATTAATTAATATTAGATAATTATTACTTACAATCATGATTATAAAATTAGTTTTTTGTATTGAGATAAAATCTACGTTTCATATAAAACTTTTCTCATTCTGAAAAAGTTTCAGAATTAAAAGAATACTGTTTGCTTTGCCTTACATTTTATATATATATGAAATTTGTCCTTTTCCTGTTAAATGCAAACTTTGCATATATATCTGTTTGTAAATTATGCCTCTAATTTTAGAAACCATCTGAAATTGAGACAGTGGATTTGACTGGAGAGACGCCCCATGCCGATACAGAGCATGCATACTCATCTGCATCTAAGACAGCCACAGGTGGAGATGTTTTACTCTTTAGTAAAGTGCACTTATTTGTATAGAACTAGCAATAAAGTATTAGATTCCTATTCATTACAATACCTTTCCTGTGTGTTTTAATGCATTGAATTTTTTATCTTTCAATTTTTAATTCTTCTATCATTTTATTTATTTATATAATTTGAATTTGATGTTGTATTTTCAATTTTTATTTTTTATTCTCTTTTTAATTTTTAAAAATCTGAAATTTTCAATACAATCCTGATTTAATATTGCTGTAACTCTATCATAAAAGGCAGTGCAATCTTAAGAATTAGTTTGATTTTGGATAATTTTTTAAATATTAATCAATAAATAGTTAAAAAAAAGGAATATTTTCAAAATTTTCTTGTTTTTAAATATATCCATTGGCTTGAAAACCTGTTGTATATATTTGGTTTTATTTAACATTGTATTGTGTGTTTCAGTTTCCCTGACCCCTCGGAAACATGCTCGTAAGTCTCCGCTAGTGGCACGTCAGATGGAGAGTCCTGTATTGCAGCTGTCTGAGGCAGTGCGAATGCAGCTTGAGCAGTTACTAATGGAAGGTGATCTCCTAGAGATGAGTCTGGATGAATCAAGTGACATTTGGAAACTGCTTCAAGCCACACGCCCAGATGCTGCATTCTCTTTGTCACCCTTCTCAGATGGAGAGGTAACTCATTTCCAAATTTTTTTTTTCCCTTCTAGATTTAGGGCATTGTATAGTATTATTCTATATGAAAAGGATATATAGTACTGAATGTGTACAAAATATTTCAATCAGAGCTCATTCTTCTTAAATTTACTGGCTAAAAATTTAAGTAAACATTATAGGCCAACAAAACAAAGAGGAAAACTATCTATGATTTACTAGGAGATATGATTAATTATTGAAAGATTAAATTCCATATTCTTTAGCCTTGGATGTATACTGGATTCAACTAGCCTCACAAATGTACCTTTTATTGAAATGTAATGTAATGTGATGCATGTAGGAACTGCTTAAACTGCCCACTTATTAAAGTAATCACTGTTGAGAAAACATTAACCTTAGAAATTTAACTGTCTGTACATCAATGGCATACATGTCTTTTTCCAATTGGAAATCCTGATTTTTACTTATTAAAAAATGAATTGAAGTAAAGCTTTAAAGAAAAATTTAATCTGGGAGAGAAAATCTCCCTTGTGTATATCCTCAAATCCCAGAAACCTCCCTTGCTTACATATTCCATTAATATGCATATATGTACTGTATATGATCAAAATGCCTCTTATATAATATCCCTCAACATAAGGGATTCTACCAGTGATATCAAATCTCACAGGCAAGTATAAAAGAAATCAAAGGAGCAGAAGAATTGTGAAAGCAAGTCACATAAATTTGTCTGAAAAAATTCATCAGAATTTCTTAGTTGCCTTTGGAAACAGTTTCTCACAAACTTGCACCTCTTGGTTTTCATGACTAAGTGGCTGCTTATAAATCTAATATTACTGTTTTGAATATCTAGTATTGTTTACTGTGGTGCAAACATTGACAGCACCAGAACTTTGAGCAACGCCATCACTTATGGAATGAACAATCAAGGTGTTCTATCTATCTAGTGATGACTTGTGGTCATGGTCACAAACTTTTCACCTTTGAATCATGAGTCCTGGTGCTACAGAGAACCTACCTGCCATATAAAGTGGCTGATGCATGCTAAATCTGTCATAGCTCAAAATCCTTATGTTGGCATGGCATCCAAGTTTGAAGAGTGAGAGGTGCCAGCTCAGGTCCTAGGCATCTGTTGTTAATGACCCTTGAGTAAGTAGCATTAGAGAATGATGCTAAAAAAATTAAAATCTGAAAATCCAGTGATAGAATTTGGGTGGGAAAGTTGCTTGGTGAATGATAGTATTATATGTCTAGTTAAACTGAGGCATAATGTACATTTAGGTTGTTTTTCATGGTTTAACATGCCCCCTTTATTTCTTTGCAAGGAACACTGGAGCTTATCTGGACAATTTTTCAATATCTGGGGGTAACAGTTCAAAAGGGGTTAATTCCTATTAGTACCAGATTCTTACCTTATCCATACATCACAACCTTAGTAGAGATGATTGCTGACATTGTTGAGCAGCCCAGTCCAATTCTCTCTCCTGGATCCGAATCCCATAGAACTCTTGTGGGATGTATTAGAGCATGAATTGCATTCTAAGCCTCAATTCAGTTCAATAGAATGGAAGCAATACCTTTTACAACAATGCAAAAACCAGTAGACTGACTTACCCTTGGAATGGAGCAACAATTATTACAGTAAACTAGCTGCAGGGCCTGGCATTGCACAGGCTATCTCTACTTTTATAAATTTTCCCTTTCCTTCACAAAATCAGCACTTCTAATACTTATGCTCGGGCTTTCTCTTTTCCTCATGACACCAGCATTTCTGTGTGTTGTGTTTTTGTACGCTCACATTGTGAGTGATTTCTAAAATTGTGTCAAAAAATTTCCCTTTTTCGAAATAGCTGCATGGCCTGGCGTTGCACGGGCTATCTCTGCTGTTATAAATTTTCCCTTTCTTTCACAAAATCAGAGCTTCTGTTCTAATATCTTAAGTTCTACACTTCTAACTTTAAAGTGTGAAAAACTAACTAACCAGTAGAGCTATGAACAGTGGATCTAAAAGTTAAATAACAGATGTGGAGGACTTTTTCATTAAAGACGAGAATTTCTTAGACAACATATTTATTGAAGACGATGCAATAAAAGAGGAGAATTTACAATGACAGTTTTAAATAATTGAATACACTAACTGAGCACCTTGCTCAAAAAACATTTGAGTACAGTATGGTGTCAGCTACTTGCTAAGAAACACCCTACTGCTACTGACTATACAACAGTAGCGATTAGTATTTATACATTAATACAATTAGCATATTGCATTACTTCCACAACAAGCGATATAAACTATTAAGAAAGCTCCCAAGTGGTCAGATAGAACCGTGACGTCACAAGCGGCGGCTGGATCTTTAATGCACAGCTGCCATCAGCAAAAGCAGTTTCTCAACTCCACTTGTTTTCCGGGTTTATTTACATTTCGTTAATGGCGGCACATTTTGAAACGCCCACATTGCTTGCCGTACACACAAGTGATACCATATTCCTGGATTACTGACAACATTGGGATGTCATGTAAGTTATGCACAACTTATCAAACCATTCTTAGAATTTAGCCATGACATACAACAGCTTCTAATACTCATTTTCAAAATGACTCCCTCCACCTCCTTGCTCGGCCTTTCTCTTTTCCACATGACACCAGCATTTCTGTGTGTGTTTGTACGTGCACAATGTGAGTGATTTCTAAAATTATGTCAAAAAATTTCCCTTTTTCGAAATTTGCTCCATTCCACTTATTTTTGATTTAAGACAGGTTTCTTCCCCCTCTCTATAGCCTGAACACGGGTTTTTTTTGGTGTAAAATTATTGTTCTATCTTCCCCTCCTTCTCACAGATAAGATATAGCTTCAAATTTCGATGTATGACTTAAAAAAAATATTGCGTTAGATTTAAAAAAATTATTAATGTGAAGCAATAATGAAAATAAAACGATTCTGATGCTAAGTGTAAAGCTTTAAAAAGTAGCGTAATGTGAAATTGAAAGTTTCTCCCTCCGTTTCGAATCTGGGAACTGCCGTTTCGTAAAGCAGCCGATTTAACAATCGCGCCGTCGGTTCCTTCGGGGAAAAGCATTGAATTAAGCTTTAAAATAAAGGTAGATTTTTTTCAGTATCCCATTTCGTTATTTGTTGAAAGTAAAAGAATTTTTTAGGCTTCATTTTTATGTTAATTCTTTCAAACTTTATATAAATAGTAGACGATGTACTTTTTAATTGACAAAGAATTCATTTAGTAATGAAATAATAGAAATAATTCTTTTAAAAAAACATATATATATTAAAATCAAATTTCTATAAGTAATTAATAAAAGAAAAATTTACAGATAGCTATTGAAATGATTGCTTTTGTAATCAAAAAGTATGAAACAATAATAAAGAATGTAATTAGAATTAATTATTACTGACATTTTAGGCAATTTTTTTCGTTTAATTTTGCAGCCACCGGAAACGCAAAAGTACATTTTTTTTTTAAAAAAAAATAGTTTATGTATGGAAATAAACAGAAAAATAGAAATTTTCACAATTACAAAATTATTAGATTGTGTTTTAAAAACCTCTGAAAAAAAAAAGTTCCGAAAATATTTTTAAAAAATTGTAAAATAATTAAATTGAAATAAAGATATTATTGGTTTTTTTAACCGTAATTTTTAAGATATATTATCAATCTTTGTACAGATTACATCTAATATTGTTCTACACGCGGGGAAAAAAAGATAAGCATGAACTTTTTTTTAGTGTAAAATATTTTTTTCATTAACGTGATAGAAAGTTCAAGCGGAACAACTTATAACTCGTATTCAAAAAAAGGAACCGATTTAGACTCATTTTTTATTTTAAAAAAATTGTAAAATAATTAAATTGAAAGAAAGATGTATGTTAATTTTTAAATAAATTTATTTATATGCAAAGTTTTGTTGTTTTGTAAAAACAGAATTTCTTTCTAATATTCTCTGCAGATGGCGCCATGATGCATTTTAATGCGTTTTAAGGTTTTTAATTAATATCTTTTTAACTAATTGGAATATCGGAATATAAATGGTCAAAACCGATTCCTCAGATCATTCCCGAAATTTTGGTGATTAATACCTTTAAAACAAAAATTTATTTTTTCGATATCCTGTTTCGTTATTCCTCTTCTGGTTCGAACCTGGGAACTGCCGTTTTATAAAGCAGCACCTTAATCAACCATGCCGCGATTTCCTTCTGGTAGAACAGTAAAATAATCTTTAAAATATCAGAAGATTTTTGTCAATTTCTCATTTCGTTTTTTTTTTTTTTTTTTTTTTTTTTTTTTTTTTGTTGTTGTTAAAGTTAAAAAAAAAAAATTCGGGCTTCATTTTTAAGTTAATGCTTTTAAACTTCATTTATAGATTGCAAACAACGGTAATTTTTAAACAGAAAACTTTTTTAAAAAAAGTAAATGTTTACATATTTATCACAAAAGAGAAAAAAGTTGAAAAACACATTTTTTTTAACCATAATTTTTAAGATAGTTTATCAATCTTTGTACAGATTACGTATAATATTGTTCTACACGCGGGGAAAAAAAAGAAAAGCATGAACTTTTTTATAGTGTAAAATATTTTTTTCATTAATGCAAAAGAAAAAAATAGTTAATCAAAACCATTTACTGTGTAATTAGTTTGAATTGTTAAGAATGTGTTATTCACACAAAGAGAGAAATTCTGCCTGAATTAATTTTTAAATGTTTTTAAAAACCTCTGAAAAAAAAAGTTCCGAATTTTTCCCTGGAAATAAATTATCTTTCCAATTATCCGCAGATGGCGCCATGCATAATAAATAGGTTTTAAGGTTTTTAATTAATATCCTTTTAACTAATTGGAATATCGGAATATAAATGGTCAAAACGGATTCCTCGGATCATTCCCGAAATTCTGGTATTTTCTGCTAGTTTTTGCATCTTGTGGTTCTTGAGAAAATTGGCATATATACATCCCTACATAGATACTTTGTTTACCTATGAATTTTAATATATAAGATGGGAGCCTGACCTCATGCTTATTTTTGACTTAACTGGGGAAGAAGCAAAGCATAAATGTTGGGATACTTTTGATCATATGGGGCTTATCATATGATTGTTTTGTACCTTAGTAGCTGTATTCTTTTTTTCAACATTAAGCATTTGTTTATTGTATTTTTATGAATTTAGGATAATGTGCGAATAGAAAAGAAGAAAACCAAGAAACAAAAGTTGGATGACACAAAAAGCAATATCATGAAGTCGAAAGTAAGTATTATAAATAAAATGTATTTTTAAAATAGTTTCCTCTTTTTTTCTTTTTATAAATGTATTTGTCAATTTTATGTATATATCTATCAAACGCTTTGTTTTAAAAATTTGTTTTTGAGCTCTCCATCATAAGAATATGACTGCACAGTTGCTATAGCACAGACATGTCAAACTCATTTGATATCATGGGCCGCATGAACTATTTTATATTAAGTTGAGGGCTGCATGTTTTCAATGTTCAAAAAATTATTAAAGAGGATTTTTGGAAGGATCATATTCTATATTTATAAAACTCAATGTATTATATGTTAAGCATGCATAATCGTATAATATTTCATTTTATTTTATTAACTATACATGTTTTATATTGTTTTATAAAAATAAAAGTTATAATACAAAATACAATTTAATATTACTTTTAGAAGATATTTGACATTTTTTTTTCTCAAAGCAAGTAATCAAAATTTGGTTGAACATATTGAGCTGATGTAATTTTTAAAAAATGATGATAAATGTTGACTATTTAATCTTGACCTTTCTTAATTTTTATTTTTCATTAAAGAAAAAAGTTTCTAGTGTTAATAAATGCTTCCAAATCTAGCCATTCATTATACACGCAGCAATTGATAACTTTAAGAAGCCGTTCTACAGATGAATATGTATAGAATGTAGAGTTTCAACTTCCAAACATTTTTGTCTTGGCAAAGGATCACAATAGATTTAAATTAATCACATTTGTAAGTTTTCATCAACAATTTCAATATAGATAAATAGGTAAGAAACGAAATTATAATTCAAAATTTTTAAAGTCAGAAAATATTCGATCAGTTTCCATTTCTAACAATTTAATTTGGTGAAAATATTCTGTAAATTTTAATTTAATTGATTTAATCAATAGATTTTGAAAGTTTTCAAAGAGAAACAAGTTTTCTCTGTCTGTAATAATTTTAAGTTGAAAGCGTTAATATTATTAAATAGCATTGTAACAAAAGGATTTTTGCCTTGAAGCTTAAGTTAAATTGACTTGTAATATCAACTGCGAAAACAAGGGACTTTCTTAGTCGATATTACAAGTTCATCTTTTAATTCATCATTTATTTTTCCTTCTTTCATCTTTTAATTCAGCACGATTTTTTTGTTTTCAAGAAAATAATGATTTCATCCAGCAATTTAAAAAAATCATTTTAACACTTTATAATTAAAAATCCATTGATCTTTCATATTGACCGATAAATTCACATTCTATACCCTCCAGAAATGAAGCTAATTGACAATGCTGAAGTCTACATGCTCGAATATAGTTAATAGTTTTACTGACTATTTTGAAACATGTCCAATACATCCAAGTACATGCCAAACAAGAGTACTTGCTTTGGAATAATACAGTGAAAATGGTTAAAATTATTATTACCATGCTGTTTGCTTGTTTCTTCATGTCTCGCTCCTTTAGTAATACTGGTCATGGTTGGTGCAACTATCAGTTACAAAACAAACCAACCTTTCCAAGGAATCATCTTCATCTCAAAACTTCTTTAAATGCATGAAAAGTACATATGTTATGCATAATGCATGACTCAACTCCACTACTTCATCACCTCTCCTGGTTACATAATTTCGACGTAAGATTTTTCTATTTATGCTGTACATAATACCATTTTTTTCCCCCGAATCTAAACCGCCATCGATTCTAATCCGCACCGCAAATTCTCAACAAGTTTTTTTTTGTGTGTGAAAAAGGAAACAGTGAAAAATGGTTTATAAATATCAAATTTTACGATATTAAAATAAATTTAAAATGAGAACTAATAAGAAGTAAAAAATTAGTAATTTTATCAGTAAAATAAACTTTTAATTACATACATGAAACCGAAATTGCTGTAAATGCACCATCCAACAAAGTTCTTTCCCTTCGATTCTGAGCTGCGGCGAATTTCAGTAGCATTAGTTTGGGGGAAGTGCAGCTTAGATTCGAGCAAATACTGTAAATCTTCTGTTTTAATTAAACATGCACTTATAAATTCTTCTTCAATAAATGGTTTTGATCTGCTTCCGATTGAAAGTAATTATATATAACTAGTTTTTACCCCAGTTGTATTATCTTCAACTAATTTAGGTGGCTGCGGTTGCCTTGTGGTCAAGGTAATGGACTGAGTCATGAGTTTGAGCCTCATACCGCTCAAGCCAATGCACGTTAAATATGTCGAGTTTCAAACATCCTCCTGTTGGTGTGGAAGTTAGAAAGGAATGCCAGCTCACATGTCATTTTCGTCACTTTACCATGGTCCGTTACCAAACACCCCCAAGTAGCTGAACATTGCAACGTTAATATTCACTCTCATTCACTCAACAAATTTAGTGAATACATTTGTTTTCATTTTTTAAGAGGTTATTTCAATTCTGACAACTCGTCTTCACAAAGTTTCACAACATATTTGTCGTAGTTTGCTTTTTTATTTGTGTCATATTGCCTTTTAAAATTATATTCCTTAGCAACTGAAATACTAGTTTTACATTCAGGCACAATATTTTATTCTTGTTTTTGGCATAAAAATATCGTAGTTCCCATTTTTGTTGAAAATTACATTCCCCTCCCCTAGCATTACACATTTCAGCTGATGTGCAGAAATTATTAGTATTATCAAAAATTGAAAATGTTTTACTCTATTTTTGTCAAATCTTGAGTTATTATAATTGTTAAAGTGCTACTCATGTTTGTGAAGGAAGTTTTCGAGACTTTTATGTTACTTCACTGTTGTTCTCCTTAGTACACTAATATATTGAATTCAAACCATTCTTTTCTTTAGTGCTCTTTGTTTGAATGCAAGTCAATAGAGGGGGGGATGAACTATGTATTGAATTTCTTCTTTTAAGCAAATGTTAATTATGTTCTCGTGTTTTTTTTTATTTTTTAATCATTTTCAGTAAAAATTTCCTTCTGCGGATTACTTAAAAGAATGTGATATTTATTACTTATTAAATTTATATTAAAAAATTTATTAAACATATGATTAAATGATTACAGTACTATCAAAGATAAGAGAACAATGAGATTTACTTTAAAATAATTCTCTTTTTTTTTTAATAATTTATTTTCTTATACAAAATTCACTTTAAGAATCCTGTCTAGGAATTACTGACAAAATATGTTCTTCAGATTTCTAAGGTGAAGAAACCTTCTGAGGGACTTAAACAACAGCAGCAATCACAACAACGGCGCAAAAAATTACGGGTGGAAGGAGAAATAAAGCGCCCGAAGCCCCGTAGCGGCGAGTTCCACTTTCAGAAAGAAATGAAGGATGGCAGTGTTAAGACAGTGAAGCTGCGTGCAAAACTTTTTGACCACAAGAAACCACGCCGGAAAGAACAACGCAGGGATAAGGAAACAGAAGATGTTTGTTCTGCTGCAGGGTGTCTCAGACCCATAGGTCAGTTTTTATCAATCTTATACAGAGAGTTTCATTATATTACATATTTGCATAGCTTGGTAAAAAAAATTACTTAGGTTTTTAGAATAAAAGTTTAAAAAATTTTATTAATGTTTTTTAAAAAAATGTGCTTGCTTACCTATACAAGGATTATTTGTACGTTAATGCTTTTTCGAAATACTATACTGTCTGAATCAGTTAGAACAAACATATTTTTCTTGTCTGAGTTGGTATGTGATTACTAGTGATGTCCTGAACCGCCTCAAATCGTTTATATCTGCCCAGAGGTTTAGAGTGATGGATCGACTTTGACTGGTTTTAGTGTATTAGTAGTTCAGTTATGAGCATTTCAGTGCGGCAGCTGGTAGTTGTAATTTTGTGTTCTGTGTAACTTGTGTTACTTTTGTTTGTTCAAAGATGGATATTACTCCGAAGAATCATTCTAATTTAATCACTCTTAGTGAACACACTTCTGACTGTGGCAGCTTCTAGCTATGACAGTTGGTGTGGGCAAATTAAGTGTTTCAAGAATTTTAAGAACATTTCAAGATTCAAGAACATTCTCTCCAAAAAGAATGTCAAGGAAGTGGAAAACTTCTCCAAGAACTGATAAAATTCTAATAAGAAATATCAAAATAAATTCAAGAAAGACAAACGCAGGCCTTCAAAAAGATTTAGGGGATTATGGTATTGAATTAATGTACGCAAAAATCTTCTGGAAGTTGGTTGGAAGGCAACAAGCCTGAGGGGGAAAAAAACCATTTCTAACTTGGAAAATGATGGGAAAACATTTAGCGTGGGCCTAAAATAGTGATGAAACACATTTATTTGTGCTGGGATACAAATCAAGTGCAGTAAGACGAAGTGAAGGCGAAACTCTTCTAACAAACTATAAAACACCCTTCTAAAGAGATGCTTTGGGGTTTTTTCAGAATAAGTGACACTCAGTGGCGTAACGGAGAACATTTGGGCCCCCCTGCAAAGTCAGGTTTTGGTCCCCGCACGTTGAATTTTACAAAGGGTAGGCACTTGCGTCAGTCAGGCTTTGGGCCCCTTAGAACCCTGCCCCCCCCCTTCTGCGATGCAGGGGTGTACGTTACACCACTGGTGACACTGAAAGCTCAGTTCCTCTTAAAGGCATGATGAATTCTGTCAAATATATAGAAGTACTGCCCAGTAGGATTGCTCAATTCAGAAAAACATTTGATAGAGGATTTCAACATAACTTGGCACTTTGTCACAATTCGAAATTAGTCCGGACTCTTTGGGGGGAAATAAAATACAAGTACTTGATTTGCCTCATAATTCACCAGACCTAAATCTTATTGAGAACGTATGGCATATTCTCAAGAAACGTTTAGCTGAGAGGAATTGCGCGGCTACAGAACAAATGTTAAAAATTGCAGTACATGTGTAATTCCTCAATGATAAAGTCAAAAACATGTGCATCAATGTCAAAACGTGTCCAAAAGATCATTTCTGTTAAAAGGGGACATACTTCTTACTATTATAAAGATTTTTCAGTCTACTTAAGATATGTAATGATTAAAAGCTAAGGTTTAAAAAAAATAGTTTTTTCCCATTTTTGTCCCAATTTATTGGAACAATATAGTAGTTTTTTGTCTGTATATAAACAAGTCATTTATAATAATTAGCAGAATCAATTAATTCAGCTATGTAAAAAATAATGTTCGAATTTTATTTTTACATTACTACTTATTGCACAAAATTATCTTTTGCCATCATTAAAATTTCTTAAATATTGGATAATTTGAATCAAGGCTTAAAATCATTTGTTGATCCCTTGTTTGAAGAAAATATCTAAAAACAGTAGCTTTTACTGAATATATTTGTGCTATGAAAATCAACTTTGGTTCATGTGTTAGATCTTTGACGTGAATAGATGTTTGAAAATCTTGTTTGCTAATGAATTTGGTGCATTGAATTTATTAAGTATTTCTTAAGCACTCTTTTTAAAAATAAAAATTGCCAATTTTCTCATGTGGTTAAATCAAATTTCAGTCATTTATTTATTTCACTCATTGTAATTTTGAATATGAATCATTTTAAGCAATTTATTTATATTGGCATATGAAGTGAAATGTTTCTTCCATCCAATAAAGCATGCATGATTGAATTTTGAGCAAATTATAATTTACTCTCATCAAATGAAATTGTTGCTAATGTTTCTTTACTTTGATATCTCAGGTGAAGCTGTGAATTGGGTACAATGTGATGGAGGTTGTGAGCAATGGTTTCATTTGCTGTGTGTGGGCCTTGATGTAACAGAAGTGAGTGAAACAGAGGACTACATTTGTCCCAATTGTGCACCTAACCCTCAGCGTCATACCAAAGAGGATGATACAATGTACTGCGACATTTCGGACGACAGCGATGCCTCAGAAGTCGCAGCATCTGTGTTGGCGGGATTTGCAAAAAACTCTTTTGCCTCATCCAATGTGGATAAAAGCTCCGAACAAACTTCTTAATTACACTCAACATCATCTTTTCACAAGGCTGTAGAGTTTGCAGGTTTATCAGGGAAGAAACCACAAACCCCAGTAGTCTCTTTTAGCAGAGTGTGTTTAGTTGTATTTCAATGCATGTGCTGCTTTTTTTCCCTCACCATCTGAGTGTAAAATATATTTTACTGATAAATGATTTTTTTTTTCATTGTGGGTGCAATGGGGCAGCCTTAACGTCCAATGTAAAATTTTGTACCTTTCTATATAAATACCTGTATAGATATTCCTTTTTTCTTGTACACTATGAATTGTATTTATTATTACTAGGTATGTAATGTTACATCATATTAAAGAAAAGTTGTGTGGAAGTGTCACATTTACAAACAGAATCATATTGCATTATTCATTTAATAACAGTCCCCCGGTGCATTGCAATTTCATTTTTATTTTAATATGCATTATCATTTTGCTCCATTATGTGTGTTAGAAGAAATTTTTTTGTAATTCCCTGAATTTTAAAGAATTTCATGCAACAAAAAAATATTTTAAATTAAAATCTATTGTCAATTATTTTTTTTTTAGGAAAATTCTAAGAATGAATGAATTTTTTTACTTCTTTTCTGAGTATGGATCAAATACTCAGTGTGTACATTCTAAAAAGACCATATTCAAAACTTAGAAAATGGATTGAAAACTGTTAAAATAAAAATGTTTTAAAAACTTTTGATTTGTATCATGTTTGCCTGTATCAATTGATTATTCAAATAAAATTCTTACTGTAATGAAGAGTCAGTGAGTAATATAGTATATACTTTTTACTCTTATGATAACTTAAACTTGTATTTCTTTGTTATGAAAAGGATCCTTCATACATGTGTACAGTAGAGTGGATCAGAAAAAAATTTTCAGAATTTCAAAAACCTACCTATGCAGAAAGTTGTCCAATGGTATACAGATGAAGGGAGAAATAAATGTTTGTGTTAGGTACTGCTACAAAAGGAGAGAAGTTTAGGTATTAGAAATTTTTTTGCTAAGAAATCAAATTAATTTTTCTTAAAATGAAATAGGCATTTTACAGTTTTTCAACATTTAATGTATTCAGAGAACACATAATAAATAGTTATAGGAAAAAAAGTATCAAATGTGTTAAACAGATTTTTTAATATTAAATTTTTTTTTAACTTGCTATTGAAATTGCAGTTTCTAATAAAGCAGAAGATGGAAAAGGCATGGATCAGATTGATTCGATGGTGTGTGAAGAGAGAACTGGAAAGAAACGTTAGAAAAGCAGTTCTCAGAATGTCGTTGACGTACCACTGTACTGTTAAGTGTGCTCTAATGAAGACCAAAGGGGTCAAGCTGTCAAAAGAAATGGCGCCCCAGACAATAACTCCTGGTTAAGGCCTGTGTGGCATGCAATAGTGAAAGCAGGATTGGCACGCTGCCCTGGGGTTCTCCAGACATGTCCTCAATGACTGTCTGGACACAGTTGGAAGCGGGATTCATTGCTATACACTATAGGTCAGCAGGATTCAAATCTGTTCGAGCTAAAAATCACTGTAATCTGGCTTCACAACATTCAGGTTTAAATGGCAGGTGGCGTAGCGGTCGATACGAGCGTAAATTTTGCTCTGTCAGCCGTCTGTGAATGGTCATGGTGGACATGTGTGCGTATCATACGTATGATGTATGATAATGATGAATTAGACACTGTAACAGACAATCAATCTGTCCTCTGGATCAGCTGTGGCCGTAGGTTGACCACTGCCATTTGCCACCCATTCTTGCCAGCATCTTCTAAAGGCTGCATTGCTTCGACCCATATGACGAGCGATTCTCCGATTTGCCCAACCTGCCTCTTTCAGTTCAATGATATGACCTCTTTCAAACTCTTAACATTTGCTCCTAACGAGCTCGAATCCCTTGGCAAGGCATTTTTTCTGTCACTGAAAGGTATCCTAAATTGCAATGCAACAGAAATTTTGACCTTTAGACTGAGAATTGCTTCTTTTAAACACGTGCTGAATGCGCAGTTCCGATGCGCTGTAGCTCCCACTATTCATTCATTGGACACCAAATTTTAATCATTTGCATGTTCGGTACAAATGTCTTTGCATACGAAATTTAATTCCAAACAGGCTACTCCTTCTTGGTGCGTCGGGTTTTTTTTTTTTGTTATAGTGTATAATGCTTGAAATGAATTCTTTTTTTTTCCGTAAAAGTTGATGTACATTATGTACTGTTCCATAAAGTACAATAACAATTTTTTGTAATTTTTTTCACTTTTTGTTTTATATATTGGCTTATATTTAAAATATTAAAAATGTACAATGTTCAAAGATTTGTTGTATGTATCAATTAATTTTTTTTTTCAATAATACTCAACAGCTATGAAAAAGTAAGATATTGTGTACATAAAATAAAAACTCAAAAATGAAAAAAAAAAAATCTTTTTTTTTTTTTTTTTTTTTTTTTTTTGTAATCTGAAGTAAACTTCAAATGCTTTATGATATGGGTAGGGTATTCCAGAGTAATATATTTCTCAAAAAATAAGAATAATTTTAACACAAATATTGTGTATTATGTGAGGGATTATAGACCCTCTCTCTCGTCTGCCTAAATATGTGGGAGGAAGGGAGGGAATACCAGACATATTCAATATCAACTTATTTATTGATCTCACAAAAATAGCAACACTGATTCAATTAATTTCAATAAAAAGAGAATGTCTCAATATAAGTGGAACAACAATGATATGCATGAATTATAAGAAGACTACAAATATCGACCACTTTATTTTAGGATCAATTCAATTAACTTAACACTAATTTAACTTAAGTGACCAATCATCACTTTAAATCTTTCGTCTATTTAATATTTGAACGCAACTCAGCGCCCAAGGTCACGTATACTGAGATGGGCACAGCAGGTCTTGCCTCTCATGGGCTGTTTCTCTACTGAGTTAAGGAATAATATTTGATTACAAAATATAAATGATCAAATTAGAAAAAGCAGTTGAAAGTACATAACTTAATGTACAAAGAACACATATTAAGGAATAAACATTTTTTCCCCTTTAATATGAGCAAATGATTATAATGCAAACAGATACCATTATTATATAATAAATTATTAGCTTTACATAGAGATATTCTAAAATTGTTTATAGAATTGCAAATCGATGAAAACCTCAATAACCGGAGAGAGAGACAAGTAATGTCGCTCTGTTCAGCTACACGAGGACTTTTGGCGACGGACCTCGTAATTTTGAACCATGATAAGGGACGAGGACGACACCTGAGCTGGCACCCCTGTCTTAACTTCCACACCACACCAATGAGAAGACGTTTGAGCCTCAATAGATTTAATGTGTATCAATACTTCTACATGACGGCTAATAACTAGATGATAAATATCGAATATTCTTTTATTTTTGGAATCTATTTCCAACTATAATCACATTTAGTTTCTATATCGGTTGAGAAAACTCTCTACCGAATTTTCAATAAATATAATTCCACCTTTACAATTAGATTCAGTAATTAATTTTTTCATAATTACACGATAAATCTTTTTTTTAAATATTTTCGGACACAAATACAAAATTATTCATTATTTAAGAAAAAAAGTTTTTCAAAAATGTAATAGTCTTTGAGTATTTTGTTCTATACATTTCTTTAACCAGCCTATCCATTTAAATTCTAAAAAAATTGGTGTAATTGGGTAAAAAAAAGCACTTGTTTCATTTTAATTAAAGGTACAATAAACTCTTAGATAAAATTAATTAAATTTTGTTAAGTAAAACTTATTTATATTTTGATTTTCAGTAAATGCATTAAAATATGTAAATTATTATAAATTCATTTTTCATTCTATTGCAGGAATTTGTTACACAAACTTGATTTACGCAGGTGTCAAAAATAATGTAATTTTTAATTAATTATAATAATGTATAATCAATAATATAAAAGAAAAGAAAATGGAGAATGTGTGCTTGATTTGTCATAATGTAAAATTTAGATGTTCTTAGATCGTTAAAGAATTATTCTAAAATAGTTTAAAACTTTGAAGCTCTATCTTTTTTTAAATGAAAATATCTACTTTGAGACACTTGCATACGGCTTTTTTCAATCAAGAAGAAAATTACGTGAAACATGTGTTTTGTTTAAAAGTTGTCGTACGTATTTGCAACATATGTATTCCCCAATGGACATCGTCAAAAATCAACTATGATTCTTAGGAAACTGCACTGTTAATGATTTTATAATTGTTTTTTTTTCTTTTAGAATATATTTGCAGAATACATGGTACTCTTAAGCCATTCTGTTTTGATATATTAGAATTCATAATGCTTAACGAATCCTTAGAATAAGTAAATTTTATTTACAAGTATTTTCAAAAATTAGAATTATATTTTCCTTTGACCTAATTCTTCCTATATATACTGAAAATTATGATAAAACATTAACTGGGGCAAATAAATGAGATGAACAGCTGGTAGATGTTTCGCATTATGCTATAAAATGTGAATATTCTAAGGCTATAAATGTTGGCACATGTTAAATAGTGCCACATTGTAGTCCCTTCATGTTTTTTTATTGAAAAATAATCACGATTAGTGGTTCCATCATGTAACAGAGCTGATACGCATTAAGTCAAAATCCTTATGTTGTCATAGTGTGGAAATTAGAAGTGGGGGCTCTAGCTCGGCTATCGTTCTCGTTACTTGATCGTCATTTAAATTACGAGGTCCGTCTTATTACTTTGTTCCTAATGGAACTCGTAAATGAAATATTAATAACTAGCTGGTATACCCGTTCTTCGCACGGGTGAACTGAAAAATTAAACAACACAGATTGAAGGAAAAAGAAGTTTTTTTAATGAGTTAATTTTATGTGAATTGCAAATTAAACAAAAAAAGCTTTTTGCATACCTCACCTAAACAAAAGAAAGAAAAAAAAACGCCTTTGTTAAATTTTAAGTATGTAGATCTAATAGCTGATAAAAAGGATTTTTTTTTTATTTATAATTCCTCCTAACACTCTTGAGGGTCGATTTTTCAAAATACCTCCCTAAACTGATCTCTGCTCAGCATAAGTAACACATTGTTAAAAGTTTTGCGTAATGAACGCTTAAAGTAGTGTAAATAATTTATATCTGAAAATGTAATACATTGATATTACTTTCTGTTGTATTTATTTTATGTTAAAATTGTAATATTCGCAAGCAACGCCGTTTCTTAAATTATAATGGCGATTCAATGAAAAACAAAGCGAAATGTTAACGATAGAGTCAAGTTGGCAAATGCCTAGCTACTTTCGTAGCTCGAACTTTATTAGAGCTTTGTAAGACCCGCCGTGTAGGGGAGAAATGCACTTTAATACTTTATCCAACCGCATTATGATTTACTGCAGTTTTTTTCATACAATATTTTTTTTTGGATCACTACATTTACAAATTAAGGGATATACATAAACAAAATACTCCACTTTGGAAAATTTCATCCGTTAGAGCTAATAAATTAATTAAAGATATTCCACAGTAAAATTAATTATATACACCGTTCACTTAAAATAAGTAGTCAAATCATTTTCCAAGGTCTTCACTAACATACAAAAACAGACACTTAAATTTTGACATAAACTATTTTTTCGGGACAAAAATAATAATCTTTGCAATCCGCTGAAAACGCAATATCTGCTACAAAACTATTCGGCTTCCCCGCTAAAATACTCATCATAAAACCCGTGCTGCCATATATCTTGGAAGAGTGGATTTCAAAGAATATTCCTGCCAAGTATTGGTAGAATATTCCTTCTACGTTGGTGTGGTGTGGTAACTAGGAGAAGGGGGTGCCAGCTCAGGTGTCGTCCACCTCACTTGACCATGGTTCGAAATTACGTGATACGTTGCCAAAAGCCCTTGTGTAGCTGAACAGTGCGATGTCAATATTCACACACTCCAAAAAATACAGTACAGTAGTTATAATTATTTTTATACTTAAAAACGCAATATCTGCCTTTTCTATTAAAATTATAGCTTTGTAATTAACTACTAACCCCATACAAATTTTGAAAAATTGTCCAAATGATGCAGTGTGAAAGAGAAAGTTTATTTACTTTAAGTACTAGAACTGATAAAAGCATTTATTTTGAAAAAAGATCAATTTCTTACTACTAAATATGCATAATAGAATCATAAAAAGACACATTAAAATAAAGAGAGGTTTATAACAACCTCTCCCTTCAAAACTTAGTTTTATTTTGAAATAAAAAAAAATAGGCATTATTCTGATCACAGGAATTAATTAGAAGCGAGCCCCTTGCGTAGCCAAAACAAAAAGAGTTTTTCACAAACAAAAGATAGATATTAACTGTGGTGGGCTTTTTTGCAGCGCAAGCCAGATTTGCTTGCAGATGCCAGAATTTTTTTCCTACTTACTTGACAAATATCGTTATATTTTGGACACTTCACACAATATCTTTATAAATTATAGCCTCTGTGTTATTCTGATGCATAAGCTATATTACTGTAAAGTTTTATTAAAATCCATTCAGTTGTTTTTGCGTGAAAGACCCACAAAGATCCTCACAAACTTTAACATTTATAATATATATCAGATTTATCAGTTTACCTACGTGTTCCTAAAAATAAATTCTTTAAATACACATTATAAGATTATATTTTTTTTCAACAGTAATAAATTGTTTTCATTTGTAAAAAAGAGAAAATGCTTTTGAATTTTAGAATACTTGATAGTAAAGTACAAACAATAAGCTGGTATTAAAGACAAAATATTATGACTACAAACATTTTTAACTTTCCAAGGAGCTTTATGTATCTGGGTAAACTTGTTTACATAAAAGGATTATATTATTATTCTTCATACTGAATTGTTTCTTTTGCGAGTAATGACAACATACTGGGCTTCTTAATTTTTTTCGACTTTGGTACAAAAAAAATTATATTCTTAGCCTTTGGATAATCCTTACTTTTTATTTAAAATTTCAAAAGAAAATTGCATAATGCTTAAATTCTAAGATTACTGCTCTGATTTTTGTGCGATGAACCGATTTTGTGCGTAAGGTAGAGCCAAAACATTCCTACGAAGACAACTCCTTCGATCAACATTCAAAACAATTACAAAAACATTTCCTTCTGAACGCACTGACTCCTCAATCGAGTTGCAGATAACTGTGACAACAATTTTTCTTTACTTTTTTCCAAACGAAGAAAGACTTTAGCTTAAAATATCACCCCCCCCTTTCCCTTCCTCTTCGTTTGAACAGTCCCCTAAAGTGACCGGGTAAGTAGAAGAGGGCTTTGTCGGCATAGTTTCTATTTATCCTATGTCCGACAATTTAACAGAAAAGGAAATGCCCTTTCCAAAGATTTATTACGGCAATAAGAGGAAGAATAGTTTTCCGGCTATTTGAAAGTAACCTTAGAAGATTTACAAGAAGGCAGATGTGCATTTCTAGGTTTTCTTACACCAAATAGGCATATGATAATCAACAATGACCAAAAACTGAAGAATCAACAATAATCAACAGGGAGAAGAATTTTTTGTTGATATAAAAGATTTTATACGACTTGCTTTCCATATTCATTTACAAGAACCATCTTATTCTGTAATCAGAGTTTCAAACGTTCAATAGCCTTAGAGCGCCCCCGAACACTCCTTTCTTTAGACTATTGTACATAAAATAGGTGAATCCCGAATAATAGGAACCACGGAAAAGACGAACATGAGGAAGTAGAACTTCATCAATGTATCGTTGGCCCGTCATAGTCCCATTCGCAACCACATGTAGGCGTGTGCGGCCATTGATCATGATGCCGGCCCACACCATGATACTGTATGTCGGATATCGGTCCTTTTCCCGGATATTTTCTGGACGATAAGCAGTACCACTCTCGCGCCAGATCAGTTGGCGTCTACAATCCGATGACAGACTGAACCTACTCTCATCTGAGAATAGTACGCATGCCCAGTCCTGTTCAGTCCAATTGTGATGCTCACGACACCATTGCAAACGGGCAGTACGGTGCTGTCTGGTCAATGGGACACACACAACAGGTCTGCGTGCGTATAGTCTTCCTCCCCTCAAACGTCTGGCAACAGTTTTTCGGGAGATCTGCTTTCCTGAGGCAGCAAGAAACTGATTTGCCACCTGCTGAGCTGTGATGCGCCTGTTCCTTTTTGCTGATAGGACGATATATCTGTCTTCTGCAGGCGTCGTACTTCTAACACGACCTCCCCCGTGCCGTCTACTACACATTCCAGTAGTTTTAAATGACTTCCACAGCCGTGAAACAACGCTGTGAGCGATGTCAAACTCCCTGGCAACATCTGTTATTTTTCGCCCTTCTTTGATCTTTCCAATAATTCGGCCACGCATAAAATCATCTATGTGATGTTGGGAAGACATGCCAAAAATTTTAAGTTCGTCTATTAAATCTTTCCTGTAAAACTTTGACTTGAAACAACAACTGTCCACAAGCGTCAAAACCTTTAAAGCTCTTATGAACGCTATCACGTGATGAACAGACATGGAAAAAAAATTTGCATACTCATACTTCTTCTTACTAATATCCCGCACTTATTCTAATTTTCCACATTTTTGCTTCCTTTCATTTTGTGGTTGCTATGGATGATAGTGTTATCCGTCCTTAGCAATTGTCCAGCAGTGTAGTACTCTGAAGCTCTCTATCTTTTTATAATGGAAAACATTTGCTTTAAGACACATACATAATTCTTTAACAAATAACAAAATTACATTAACTATATGTGAGTTTAAAAAATCTTATAACTATTGAACATCTGTGTACCAATAGACATGTAAATATTCAACTAAGCTATATTGTGGTTAATCAATTTATAATTGCTTCTCTGAGAATTAATTAGTTATTTATATAATACTCTGTTAAGAATTTTTGTATACTTTCTTAAAAGAATAAAAACATTGATAAATGTCATTTGTTTATTGCCTCGATAATTCATTCTGTTTTGATGCGTTAGATTTCATAATTATTGAATCTTAAGATTAAGTTTAGATTTTTTTACACCAAGCATTTTTCAAGGATTAAAATTATATGATAATGTTCATCTTTGATCTAATTGTTCCTCTGTATGCTGAAAATTATGACAATCGATTAACAATGACAGTTAAATGTGATAAATGGCAGGAGAATGTGGCGTTAACTTAATACTATATCTCAAAATCATAAATAAATGTCACTTGTTAAACAGTATCACATTGTAGATTTCACACGTTTTTACCGCCGTGGTAGCCGAGTGATCACAATTGAGAGGATTCCATCATCTAGCAGGGCTCTAATACACGTTAACTTTCTAAAGGCTTAAAGTACTTTCATTGCCGTCATAACATAATCGACTGGGTTCCAGGTCGAATATCATCCTCGTTACTTGATTGTTATAATGAGGACCGTCTCATTGCGATATCCCTCATGTTTCCTCTGAATGAGACATTAATAAACTATCGATTTATTTGCATGTTCTTAAAAAGAAATCCTTTATATATACAAATGAATAAATGTAAAATTTATATTTTTTCCAACTGTAATATACTGCTTTCGTTAGCATAAAATATCGAATCCTTTGAATTTTTAGAAAAATTCTTGATTAGTAAAACGCAAGCAATTAGTTGACATAAGACAAAATTATGACTACACATATCAGCATCAGCAAGGAGCAAATCATTCATGTATCTTGGTAAACTTATTTATATAAGGAAAAAACTATTCTTATTCGTGTTTAATTGTTCTTTTATGACTAATTACAACACATTTATTTCTTACTTTTTCATCTTTCATATAAAAAGGTTATTTTATTAGTTTTATGGATAGAAGTTAAATTTGTTAGCTTCTTATTTTTAAGTTACAATAAATTATAATTCTTGTGATGTATCAGTTAGTATAACATTGCTGAAATTCTAAGATAAATGCTCTGATCTCTGTGTGATGAAAATAAATTAACTTCAAAAATATTTTAAGAAATATAATGCACGCGTCATTCTAATTCTAAACACAATCTTCCCTTTTAGGACGTATGGTAATACAATAGTTTCCAAATGAGCAGCTCAGAAAAAAAATTAGCCCCAGTCCAAAAATAAATCGAAAAATTCACAATAATCGAATTTTCCTTATTAACATAGCAATAAAAACCATTACATTTGAAAATCAATGTAAGATCAATCCCCTCTTCCAATAATTTACACTCAAAACGTGTAAAAGCCTCCACAGGTATCTGCCGTATGCAAAATCTAAATAAGTTTTTGGAAATTATAATTTAATGGCTAATTTTTATTTTTGCTCGAAAACGTATAATTTTATGTCATATTTTCGTATTAATTTTCGAGCAGTAGCTTTACAGGAGGAAACATACTTTAGGAAAGGAGAAAATTGATGTGCTTCGAGTGACACAACACCGATCAGCAGTGGCGCACTCAAGGGGGGGCGACCCCCCAAAGCCCTTGATATTTTTTCCGATTGATTATAATTATAAGTATATGGTACGTAAAATTTAATTACTTGTTATAAATGATTAATTTTATTAATTAATGCTAATTATTTATTCAAAAATTAGTTTTTTACTGTGTTTTGTTCCCGAAAATCGACAAAATCAAAAGGAGCATGATACAAGAATGATGAACTTTCGACCCCGGACCTCCCTTGAAAAATTCCTGTGTGCACTACTGCAGATCAGTAAATACTTCTTAAGATGAATCCAAATTCCAATAATGACCATTTCTTCATCATACTTGCCTGTTATATAAAAACAAACTATTCTCTATAACAAACCACTGATGAAGGGATTCAAGTGGTACTCTATTTCAGGACTTTTGATTTAAACCCTGAATGAAGATTTATATGTGTGAGCATGTTAGAAGAGAAAACCTCTAAAATAATTGCAAAAATTGAGAATTATGTGAATAAATGTGTCGATGATAATATGAACGAATAATATGGATGTGATGTGGAATTTAGAACAGTGAGGTGTTTCTTATACAATAACCATGAATCACTTTATTTGTAGCATTTTACTAAAGATAGAAAATAAAAATTTAAGTATGAGTTTATTTATATAGTTAAGTTTATAATAGCTAAAACTTTTGCAGTAAATTTAATTCTAAAATTTAAAAGGAAACAGAGTATTAGGCGAATTTTTTTTTTATAAATGTGAATAAATGAGTCTTCCACACATATACACAAAAAAAATCACTAATTACAAAAATGAAATTAAGCTAATAATTTAAAATATCACTTGCCTGTGCAAATTCATTTTGATATAAGAACGAATTCATTTACCTTTAAAATGTACATTAATATATTACCAATAAATATATATTATTAAAAAAAACATACATTTTCTTTATTTATAAGTGACTTCTTTTTTCTTACATAAGGATAAAACTCGAAACATGTAATTCATTTTCAAAGTATTATTAATCACTGTAAATGGATTATTAAAAACTTATATAACAATTTTTTTTATTTGTAATTGAGTTCCTCATTTACTAAGCTCAAATATATATTTCTTCTGCAAAATTGAATCCATTAAAAATATTTTGATTTACGTGAATGAAAAAAAAGAACAGATTGTTATTTTTACAGTGAAAATTTCATACGCAAGGGAATTTAACTATTATACTCAAGACATGGGAGAAAAAACTGCCTGAAAAACAATCTCCCAAATGGGGACAAAACTTTTATGTTTCAATGAACCACTAGGGCATAGAAAAATGCTATAACGCCAAACCAGGCAACTTAGAATAATGATGTCATTGCAAATCTACCAATGACAAGCAACCTCTTTTCCTTTGACCGTGCCGAAGAGGAATGCCCGAGGTGTGAGAAACTCAAAAAGTGCTCTTTATTTAACGTTACGCCAAAAATCAAATTCAGGCCATTGCAGTTACAGGAAATACGTAGAGTGGTCAAATAGAGTATTCGACATGCGAAAATTTCTGCATATATCGGATTAAAAAATAAAAACTGTGTAAAAAACAAAACAATTTTTATTGATTTTAAACCCAAATATCGTTAAGTATTAAATGCAGCATCTTTTGCAATACATTAAAATCTAATAAATTAACAAAATCACAATTATTTCATTCAAAGACAAAAAATGTATTCGACAAGACAAAAATAAATGAAAAATATACAAATAATATAAAACTAATATCTATACTCTGTTTCACCTCAAGTTGGCCGCGTTGGGAAAGGTAGCGAATGTAAAAATCCTCTTGAAAAAGTAGTTCCAACTTGTTTTGGAATTTAAATCAACGAAAATGCTCAGAAAATTGTTAAAAAGTATCATGTATTATAGAAATTGTAGGTTTAAATATATATTTTAAGAATACTTGTGAATGAATACAGTAGAAAACATCTACTTGACTTTTGGCTGATAACAACAATATTTGGCTAAAAAAACCGGTTTTCAAGATTACATTCTTCCGAAATATTCGCACCAAATCAACGCCATTCGCTTTACTACTCAGCTTCGTCCAAACGTAATATTTTTACATCTCGTGCGACTATCTTAATTCGTGTTGCTTTTTGAAATTTTAAACATGTCTGAGATAAAAATGTCACCAACCTCCCTGTATATACCATCGAAGCGAGGAATATCTATCAGAAGCGTATCTCAGAAAAACATACTGAATGTTTATTCTCGACTTCGAGAAGAAAACCCGCAAGAATCCCTCAGTGAAATTGTAAGAAAGGTTTCTGAACTGAAATATATAATTTTTGTATTAAATTATTACAATAAATATTTTTTTTTCTTTGAAAGTTATACTTATTGAGCCGAATATATAAACTTTGCATATAATGATAGTAACATAATTTTTGAAATATGCATCGAGATATTTTCTCCAGATAAACTGTAAATTTTATAAAAGATTATAAGTTTTAATATTGATAAATTTTTGAAATTAATCCCCAAATTCCATTATGTGCTTAAGCTAACGTACGTAAACGGCATTTACATGTAATGTGAATAATAATTACAAAATGATTTAAAACAGTAATTATAGAAAAAAGATGATTAATTATTTATAAACAAGATAGAAATTTGTATTTTATAAACAGATATAATAAATGAAATTATGAAACTAAAGATATATGAGCCGTTTATTTTAAAAGTGGCCTAAATCACTTTAAAAAATCAATGTAATGATAGCATGTGAATTACAATTTTTTTTTTTAGACTAGTTAAACTCCTTGTGTGCCGACAAGTATAACACAAGGCTTACAAACGTAAGTCAACACTCAAAACAATGAAGTTACATGTAGAAGGACATAGGCACAAATGGGAACCAAAAGGGGGGGGAGTGAATACAAATACAACAAATACAGAATTAAATACAAGATTGCACACATGCAAACGTAGATAATCAATAATAAAATTATACAATGAGGAAGATAAGAAAACATGATCACAAAAAAATTATCAAAATACAAATACATAAAGCATATATATATATATACATATACACATGTATATTCACGTACAGAAAATGTTAACACACAAATTTAGAATCTAAATAATACAGGAAAAAATGCTATTAATGTATAAGATGATTTTCCTTCAACAAAGGCAGAGAAAGGAGGAGGCCACACTATATTGTTCTTTTGTAGGCAATTCATGAGTGTACGTCTTTCCGAAGAGAATTTAGTACAAGCAAGAATCAGATGCTTGACATTCCGGATTGTGTCACTGGAGCAAGAACTGGAGTAGGCGACAAATTTAACCGTATTTTTTCATTTAAAAAAAATGCAATCAACATGTTGGGAACTATTGAGATTTTATTCGAGAAAAATTTTGCTAGTTAATTAATCAATATTTTTAAACATATTGAAACGCCAACCCTTAAATATCTCGATTAAAAAAGGGGCTTATACTATTATCAAAAAACCTCATACAATTTTAATGAATAAATTTTTCAAGACTAATTCTTTTGCTAGCCAAATATGGAAAATTTTATTTGTTATAGTCATACTCTTCTCCTAGAGTAACCTTGTAGCGGCTGTGATTTGGTTAGCGTACCCTTCCCAGCGCTGCCAACTTAAGATGGAACGGAGTATAATTGCTATTCCTCCGCGATGGATGACTTCTCTTAAAGGCTGTGGCATCAGTTTAACCAAAATTTCTGTCACCTATTGGTCAATTTTTGGCCATGCCTCTCTAATGACATCCATTTGACGTTTGTTAGAAAAATGGTGCTTTCTTAACTCTTTTTTCCCCCAATTTGTGACTCAGGTCTAGACTTTGGCTGATTGTATTCATAACTTTTGGGCAATTGTATAGCAGTCAATAGTCTAAGAGTTAGCAACGTTTTCGAGAAAGAATTTTAGAAAAGCTGATTCCTTAATATTTCTTTCTCTATGACCAAGACTGGCGCTAGCAGTTTCGTCACCCCGGGCAAAGAGGTAAAATGCCGCCCTTTTATAACAAAAATTAAAAGAAATAACCTAAACCCTTTCCATGCTTCGTGGTAAAATAAAACGAGAGCAAAAAAATTGCTATCAATAATGTTGAAGTTATGGTTAGCAAAAAATACTAATTTATTAATTTATAATTTTGGCACTAAATTAAAATTAGGGTTGCACACAAAAAAAGTCATTTCTAGTGTATAATTATAAAATACAGATATTAAAAAAATACTAAAACAAATTATAGAACCACTAAGTATTAAAACTTAATTACATATTAAAAATACACTTAAACCAAGAGTTAAACTTATAAGTGTTTCTTTTTCACTTTTAATTCTGAGAATTTTTTTATAATTTCTTTAACACTAATTTCTTCAGCCAGTTCTTGTTCAATGGCTATTGTTGTAAGCCGTTTAGCCGATCCTCGGTAGTTGTGGAGCGTAAAAATTTTTTAATTAATTTTAATTTGGAGAAACTCCTTTCTCTCCTTTCCACACTTATTGGGTGAGTAAGCAATATCCTTATGACTATACCGAGATCTGGAGCAAAATCCAGTTTCGATATGAATTTTAAAATCTCGATTGGGCTTTCAGTAGCACACACAAGGGGGGGTCCGGACCCCCCCAAAAGCCCTTCATATTTTTCCGATTGATTATAATTCTAAATATATAGTAGGTAAAATTTAATTAAATATTTGTTATTAATGATTAATTTTATTAATTAATGCTAATTATGTATTCAATAATTATTTTTTTACTGTGTTTTGTTCCCGAAAACCAACAAAATCAAAAGGAGCTTGATACAAGAATGGTGAACTTTCGACCCCCCGTGAAAAATTCCTGTGTGCGCTACTGCCATCAGTTAACACTGTTTCTAGATTTTTACAATACTTTAGTTCATCGTTTTGAGGAGTATCTTTTAAACCAAAAATATTGTATAAAAATTGGAAATAGTTGCTGTGGGTACTGATCAAATCAAACCTGGATTCAAGTGCATTGATAGCTTTAACTAATGTGAAAAAATAAAACTCTGTCTTATATTTCAAAGTAGGATCTTCTATCGGATCTTCTTGTGCCTCATAGTCGAAATTAACATTCCTTCTTCGAACTCTATGACGTGGCTGGGTGAGCTCAATATTAGCCGGTATGTAAATTTCGTCAGTAAATTCTCGAGCGTCGCAAAGCATTTCATTTAAGGCTGTGTCCAATCTAAGATCCTTGAAAAAATCTTGACGATTTTTCAAGAACTCCATAGCAGATGGCAAATCATAGTCTTCTGTCTGCAAGAGCTTATTTATAGGATTGATACAATTTAAGATTTTGCACCAAATTACAATGCAGCATAAGAACTCAAATTGTTTAACACAACTTAATAGTCCAGAAGCCTCAACTCTTATAGAGTTGTCAATCTTCGAATTATTGCAAACAGCAAGTAAAGCATCGTATGCACTACTTGATACCTTAGTGGTTGTAAAGCCTCTATTCGGCTTTCTCAACGAATTTTGTTTGAAATCATTTATCTACTTTATAATTTTTTACTTTATCATATTTTTATTTCTGTAATGCATATTTTGCTTCCACTTTAATTAAATAGTTTTATACTAGAAACACGCACACAACAAAAAAATAGTACTTATATTCTTCCACATTAATTATTGTTCTGTAACAATAAAATTTTAATTAAATCCTTTTCCTGTTGTTTTTTATAAGAAACTTCTGTCATAATTTTAACATTCTTATTGTTCCCTTTTCTAAAGATTTTAAATATTGCTATAGATTGAAACCTATTATTACTAGAATTTTTTCTTAAATATACATACTAACGCTTTTAAACCTTTTCACAATCAGGAAAAATACATTTTAAAGGATTTTTGAGAAATATAATAGTAAAATGAAATAGTAAATAAAAACTATTGCACACTGAAAACATTGATTTTTTAATTTTTAGTGCACCAGTGTTCTACGGGACACTGATTAAGAGCCTCTCGTTTATGTCTTGGATGAGTGGTTATATTCTGAAGTATTTTATATTTGTATTCATTGCAATTAAACGATTGAGAATTAAAGCCTTTATGTATTAATCACAAATAAAACAAAGTTTAATAAGATTGAAACTTAATTTTAAAAATGCTTTGGAAGTTATTCAGGATTCAAGTCATTGTTATATTTTTATTAGGGCTGCTAATGCTATATTATTTAGATATCAATATGTATTCAAATTAATGATATATTAAATAATCGTCCTTCGAAGTTTAAAATTTACGCCTGAAATTTTGCAATTTATTTATCTAAAGGATATTTTGCATTGAATTTGTATTTTTTTGATTTAAAATCTTATCAAGTCTTTTAAATGTTTTCTTAAAATTCTTCCATATTAAACTGCAGATAATTTATTAACTCAATTTTTAAATTGTTCGAAACATGCATTTTGATGAACTTTATTAGTAGCATACAGAACTGTTTTACAATATTTTAAAGGTATTTTATACATTTTTTTATGTATTTTTATAATTAATTATACACATAATATATATAATTAAGTATACACATAACATATACACTAAGCATACACGTAATTATACACATAATATATATAATTAATTATACACGTAATATATATAATTAATTATACACATAATTAATTATTAGACTGAATTAAATATTCTTTCAAATATTGTCCGTGTAAAACAGAGGTTCCCAAACTTTTTTGTCCCATAAACCCTTTGCCATGTTTTTCGATATGGGGTAGACCCCTACTTAATTAATATTGAATTTTTGCAAATTTATCAACTTAAATGTCTTTTTGACTGCTAGTACTACTACTACTTTAAAAGAATTAAAGTTATAACTGATGAAGTATAGAGTTAAAAGTTTAAAAAGCATATGTTAATTAATTAAATTAAAAGTTAATTAATATATAAAATAACTGTTAAATAAAACAAACAAGCAACATACAATTGGAATCTAATTAATCTGGCGCCACAATAACAAATTTTCTACATTTAGTATCAATCTTGTCAGGTTTAACCTTATATATTGTAAGATCGTTAAGTGGTTGAATTAATCAGCTCTAATTAACCGGATTTACCGTTTTTATTATTTCTTTCAAAACACATCAATATATTAATAATTTCATTCACAATTAAAAGTCACATGGGGAACTACAGGCAGCTTCGTCCATTTTTCGTTCGAGACTCTTCTTTCTTTCCCGCTCAAAGGCCAAAACAGTTCACAGCAGCGCACCTCTTTCTAGTCTATCGTGTGCTATGTGTCAAGCCTCCTAATGTACTATGTGCCACGCCGTTACAGTCTAATTATTTCCTCCCATCCTGGAGAAAACATTTCACGATAGTTGAGTGGAAAGTTTTACTGTGATACTTGAAAAATACATAAGATCAGTTTATGCAGCAGTAGAGAGTTAAGAATATTTCTTGAAATCCTTTTCTTTTAAACGGAGCTAAAAAATATTTTTTTTTAAAAATAACGTGCAAGTGCCAGCTCTATCCGAAATTAGTACCTTATTTTTAAGGAAGGCATTAAACTTATCCCCACTAATCTGTGTGAACTTTAACACATACAAAATATCATTTGGTGAAATACTGCTACCAAATGCAAACTTTAAAATACAAATACAAATATTAATTATCAAAAAACTAACATACAAATATCAAATTTTTAAAAAAATATTAATACCAAAATTTAAAACAAAAAATTCCAAATATCAAAATACAAATACAAAGTTTAAAATACTAATACCAATTATCAAATTTTAAAATACCAATACAAAATATCAAATTTTAAAATACAAATACAAAATATCAAACAAATTAAAAAATACTAATATCAAATATTAATATTAATATACAGAGTGTTTTTTTTCCAGATATAGAAGTTTAAGTTGGCATTACTTTCCAAGATGGCGACCTATTTAACAGCTGTCAAGTGATTTATTCTCTGTTTGGTTTGGCAATTCATCAAAACGATCATCAAGCAAGGCGTAGATTCGTCGAATGGGCCCAAAACGAGATTGCCGTTGTTCCCGATTTTCATAAGCGAATTTTGTTTAGCGATGAAGCGCACTTCTGGTTGAATGACTACGTCAACAAACAAAACTGCCGCATTTGGAGTGAAGCTAATCCACAAGTGTATGTCGAAACACCGTTACATCCAGAAAAACTGACTGTTTGGTGCGCTTTATGGGCTGGTGGAATCCTTCTTCAAAAACGATGAAGGCCACAACGTTACAGTCACTGGTGATCGGTATAGAGCCATGATTACTAACTTTTTCATTCCTGAATTGAACAACCATGATGTCCAGGAGCTGTGGTTCCAACAAGACGGCGCAACATGTCACACAGCTCGTGCCACAATCGATTTATTGAAAGACACGTTTGGTGACCGCCTAATTTCACGTTTTGGACCTGTGAATTGGCCTCCAAGATCTTGTGATTTAACACCGCTAGACTATTTTCTGTGGGGCTATGTAAAGTCATTGGTCTATGCGGATAAGCCACAAACGCTTGACCATTTGGAAGACAACATTCGCCGTGTTATTGCCGATATACGGCCACAAATGTTGGAAAAAGTAATCGAAAATTGGACTACATCCGAACCAGCCGTGGCAGTCCTATGCCATAAATCATATTTAAAATGTAATGCCACAATATTATCTTTCGAATAAAAAAAAAATTCATGTCAATCGAATAATACATCGTTGTTTTATTGCAATTTAAAGTTCTATACCTCTAAAAAAACACCCTTTAGAAGTAATACTATTATATGGTTGAATAAATAAACTACTTCAGAGTATATGCATGTTTTGAAGATTTAAGAAGCAGAAAAAATAAGATTATCATCCTTACCCCCCACACACACACTAATCAGTAAGAATCACGCTTTTATAACTGTCTAAAAAGTTTGGGAGGAGGGTTGGAACTCGATAATTAAATTAAACAGGAATTTAAGTATGATGTCCATTATATAGGTAAACATGTCTTAAAATTTTAGGGACATTCTTAGAAATAAAATTTTATTTTTATAATTAGATACATTTCTATGGATAAACTCTATTTAAATTATTTAAAATGCAAGGGTATAAAATTACGGCCAGAAAATCTCGTAAAAAATTCTAATCACTTTTTCTTAAAAAAAAATCAAAACATGCTTTGTATACTTAAATTAATATAAATTTAGAAGTGCTCTTTTTCAGTAATTTGTAAATAATTGGCCGTATGATTTTTAACATAGTAGAGAAATGCATCCCTTGTACTTAAAATAATTTACTGTAAAGAAACAATTGTGTGAAATTGTGGTTTCTATTATTGCTAAGGTAAAAAATATTTCAATAAACCTTTTCGTTCATTTTATAGGCATTTAAATAAGGGAATTTATTTTTAATTCGGCGTTTAATATAGTTATTTTAGAAGAGGAAACCATAAGAGAGTATCCTATGGTTTCTTACTGAACGAGAATTCTTGCATTTTAAATTTTTAACTTTCTTATTGCGTGTAAAGTAAGCATAGCGTATTGAGAGAATTTAGGCGTTTCATACAATTTAATTAAAAACTATAAAACAGGCAGTATGTAATTCAATTTTTGTCTTGTTCGAACTCGAATTTCATTAGGTACAAAAAAAGAATTGCTTTCACAAATATGTATTTATATATGAATAATTACAATTAGCAGTAACATGTAATTGAAATCCGCTTGTTCATTATTTTATTTGGCATAAATTTAGTAACAGATTGAGTCGAGTTTATACATTATATGTGTGTAGATATATGATTAAACTATGGAAGGATATATACTAATTTCCGTTTGAAGATGAGTTAAATTTATAATCTGATCTAGCTTTCAAGTATGAGAAAAAAATTGTTTCTAGTTAATTTTGGAAATCTGCTTTTTTATTTTTACAGAAATATTAAGCTTTAAATTTTTTTTTTTTTTTTATTAAACAAAAATATCAGAGAAACTCGATTCATTGTCAGAGTGAAAACCATAGCTTCCGGTCAATCCGTCATTCAACTTGTATCATTATGAATATATAATGTTGAATTGTTATTAGTAAAACAAGTATTTACGCTTACGTAACGATTAAAATGTAATTTGATGACCCACAGAATGAGCGAAACAAATAACCGAGAGATTTAATAAAAATCTTATCAATGAATATTCAGTGCACAAGCTATCTAAAATTATAAATAAACATTATATTTTGTAGAATAGAAAACTAAATACGAAAATAAGCTTTTCAAATCACTTTAGTAAACGCTTTTTATTCTGTATAAAAGAACTTACCCTTTCGATTTATAGTAATAACATTTGTAAAAGATCCGACTTATTGGTTATATTTAAAATACTTATTCGTAACATCTACAAAATATACAACAGAGGAGCTGCTTCTTTTTTGAATTTCCATGCCTTGAGTAATCGTATTATCTAAATTAATCCAGTATCGTTTCGTTAAAAACCTGGAGCTTCAAAAAACAATCAAACAATAATGTAAGCCAGTGGCGTAACGTACACCCCCGCATCGCGGGGGGCAGGGTTCTAAGGGGCCCAAAGCCTGACTGACGCAAGTGCCTACCCTTTGTAAAATTCAACGTGGGGTCCCAAAATCTGACTTTGCAGGGGGGCCCAAAGCCTGACTGACGCAAGTGCCTACCCTTTGTAAAATTCAACGTGGGGTCCCAAAATCTGACTTTGCAGGGGGGCCCAAATGTTCTCCGTTACGCCACTGATGTAAGCACTTTCTGCTCGTATTACTTTTTACCACCGCAATTACATAATTCAACTTTTTATTCAAAAAATAATGAAGAAATAAATTTTTAATTTCATTTAAAATAAATTTGTTCCATGTATTTAAACTTGCTATTTCGAAAGATGGTTATATATTTTTTTATGCTTTCGATAAGAATACAGCTTTCACCGTGTGAACAGGTCCACGTCTAATGCGAAAATGAATGATTGGCATCGTATTCAAAGCAAGCGCCGATATTGGCGAGAAATTTGCTAAGCTCTGTAACCCTGCAGACTGTCATCCCCCTGTTTCCTTCCCCTCTCCTCTTCTAAAAAGTGCTCTTTATTTAACGACTGATGTTAGTGTGTTAAACGTAAGTTTTTATGCCGGCTTATGTTTAAATTTGAGATCATTTGCCCTGGTAAATATTTTTTTTTTTTGTATTTTCTTAATTATCTGATTGAAGAATTTTTTCGATGAAATTGTTGAGATAGCGATTCATTTTTATTCTTTTGTTAAATAGTAGTCACCATTGTGGAATTTACTAAATAATTTTTACATAACTTTCTGTTACTTGGTTTATATCTAGATTTTGCTGCAGTGACAGTAATAAGTAAGTACCAAATGTAGTGAAATAACGGAACTTCAAAACGTTTTATGAAAGAGAAAGTAAATATTCCTAATAATAGACTTTTAGTTAGAACTTTAATTCATCTGAGAAAAATTGAACTTTTTTTAAAGTCAATACAACATTGCTTTTTCTCATTGCTGTTTTCATGCATTCTTTGCTACATAAACTCAGAAAGTTAAGAATGGCACCAAATTGCATATGACATGATTTATTTATTTCCAACCTTGATGAATTATTATCCTCATATGGAATATCAATCCAATACTGAAAAATTTGTAATTTTTTTGGTGCAATTTGATTTTTTCTTTGACAACAGTGGGCTTTCTTTTTACCAGGCCCTAATCTTCTAAAAATAAAGTTCACAAAACATTTTTAAAAAATAATGGGAAAAACAAACAAATCACATGTTTATTTGTGAGTATTGAATTCACAATTAACTTTCTAACCATATGAAAATTAATGGTATTTATGTATTATCACAATCACTAAATCTATTAACAACTCGCCAAGTTGGCAACCTCGATTTCTTATGTGTGGTACACACTGAATTGCTAACCAGGTGCTTCATTTCATATAACGTCGCCAATAGGTTGCAATAATATGTAAAAACCAAATTTATATATTTTTGATCATTATATATAATGGTTCAGCAAAAAGTTTTATCTTATTTGGAAGTGGCCACGGTAGCCGAGTGGTATAGGTATCGGACCGTGGCTTGCCTTGTCACGAGTTCGAGCCCAGTACCACTAAATACCCGCCGTGTAGGGCAGCGATGCATGTTAAATTTGTTGAGAGCTGAAATGTCCTCCCGTTGGTGTGGAGTGGTAGTTAGGAGAGGGGGTGCAAGCTCAGGTGTCGTCCACGGCACTTGACCATGGTTCAAAATTACGTGGTCCGTCGCCAAAAGCCCTCGTGCAGCTGAACAGTGCAAGGTTAATATTAAATCAAATTAAATCAAATCTTATTTAGAAATCCTTTCAAAGAAGTTTGTTTGTCCTCTTCATAAAACTGAAAACTTGATATTTATGTCTTTGTAATAATTTGGCTCTGGCTTTTATTGTACTCTTGGATCTTATCCTTTGTGACACTTTGAGACTTTAAACTCAAAAGAAATGAAATAACTTTTTGCTTTTTGACCCACATATTCATTATCATTGAAAACCAGATCATATTTAATTTACTTTTTAGAATTTATTGTTCTTTTTCAAGGACTTTTAGTATTTCCAAGTAATTTCTGATTTTTTTGGTACTTTTCTTTTTTGCCAGCACAGAGGATAAAGTCGCAAAAAATGATAGAACAGACACAAGGCCGGATCTACGTATGGGCTGCAGCCCAGGGGCCCCCACTCCTCATTGAAGATAAACAGAAAAAGATGCTTACACTCAAAATAGTAATGAAATAATAAACCAGTAAAAAAGTGCAAATCAGAAATAAAATACCCGAAATGCCATATCAAATTTATTTTATTTTCGAGAGCAAGAGCAATTTACTTTTGTTCCTCTCTACCACCAAATATGCGGAAATTAATAATTTATAAACAGAGGCTCTATCGTAGAGCGGCACCAATGAGCATCGAGCATTTATACCAGTGATTCCCTAAGTAGTCTATATGGACCCCCAGGGGTAGACGACAAATTGCAAGGGGTCTACCACAGTGAGAGAGAATTTTGGCTAATAAGATTTCTTACTGTTAAACTAAAAGAAAACTTCATCCCAACATTATGGTTTTGTTCCTTTCTAAGATAGCAGAAGTACTACTTATCTTGTTCATAAGGCAATAATGAATGCAAAATTACAGAATTTTTTTTTTGTTGGAATAAGTTTAGACATTAAAGTGCATACGACTCTGTTTATGTGGATGGTCTTATATATAAATGTTTACAAATTGGTATAGCAGGAAATATAGCAAATTAGATTCATAAATTTCTCACATCTCGATCTTTCCAAATAAAATGGAGGGGTTATTTTTCTCCCAAAAAGCTTCTTCCGCAGGGTCTAGCCCAAGGCATTGTCCTATATCCTATTTTGTATACTATTTACATGCATGATATTTTTGAAACCTTAGAATCGGAAGTTGAATGCCTGGGCCTGGTTTATGCTGACGACATTTTTTTATTTTGCTCTCATAAATCCCTTGATGTTATTTGCAAAATAATACAAAATACTCTGAAAAGAATTTCCCAGTGGTGTAAATATTGGAAACTGAATTTAAGCCCATAGAAATGTACAATAGTTGAATTATCAAATAAAAGAAATTATACTCTCTTCCTATATATATAATATTTTGTTGGCTGGATTTCCCCTACAATGACAAACTTAAATACTTAGGGAGTTTTTTTTCTAAATGTTGTCAAAATTTATGTATTAAAAATCAACTAAGCAGTAAAGCCTTGAAAAGAATCAATGCACTGAAGGGTATGGCATATAAACATTTTGGGCCGAGATCAAGAGATCTCATTAATTTAGTCAATAATATCATATGCAGTGTTTTTTATTATACTTGTCACATAATAAATAAATGGTCTGAAAATCAATTAAAACCTTTCAATGTTATCCAAACAAAAGCCCTCCGAATAGCATTAGGTCTCCTTTAATGGACTCCAAATATTTTGCTACTAAAGTTGGCTGGTCAAGAAATTTTGTCAGATAAAATTAGAAGATTGGCAAACAAGATCTTTATTACTCAAATCTCTAATACTGATTTTTCTCCTCTTTATTACAATACCCCCGATGCAATGAATCTTAATGTTTTGGAAGAAGATAAAAATGATATCATTAGTTTACTGCATGATTTAAATGTTGGTGATGATCAAATTATTTCAATTCCCAGATTAATTACTGTTTTAAACCTTCCATGTAAAATTTATATCAATAGGTTTAAATTTCAAGATAAAAATCTACCGATTCCTGCAATAAGCGTTTTACTTGATGAAATGGTCGAACGGGAATTTCAAAAGTTTTTCATTATAGCTACTGATGCTTCAAAAAATCACCAAATTACTTCGATAGCAGGTATATCAAAAAAATCTTCATTTGCTTACAGAATCAACCATTATAACTCCATTTTTACTGCAGAAGCTTTGGCCATTTGTCAGGCTTTAGATGATCTGGTGGAACTTAATGTAAATTTACTTGTTTTGTCGGATAGTCTTTCTGTTCTTTCTGCACTTCAAAATTTCTCGATCAAATTCCATAAGGTATTTCATAGACTTGCTAACAAAATTTACATGCTTTCTAATTAATCTTTTAATCAGTTAATTCGACTTTGGATTCCGGGACACTCGAAAATTGTTTGGAATGTGCAGGCGGATAATCTCGCAAGATCGGTCACAGAGTTCAATGTTTACATTGACTGGATTGCTTCAGAAAACATTCATAAAAATATATATCAAAATAGAATTCAAAAAATCAATGAAACATTTTACTCAAGCAAATATTTTGAAAAATTGGGAAATATTCCGACCATTGATATAATTTCAAAGTGGACAGAGAATCGAAGAGAAGAAATCTTAAGCACTCGAATCTTCAGTAAGATGATTATCACTCCAGGCCTTCTACATAAATTTAATTTACAGGATAATGCAATGTGTATTACATGTAATTGTATAAATGATTTGGACCACATTATATTAAATTGTAGCAGATATACTAGACATCGTAATAATCTCTGGTCTACTCTTCGTATTGATCATCATTCCACTATCACATTTAGAGATGTTTTTGAAAGAGCAATGAATAATAAATCAACTTTCAGAGTCTTTTTAAAGGGAATGAAATTTTTTAATATTTACTAATCTATTAGGCTTTTTCTTGTCTTTTTTTTTGAGGGATCATAGCCTGTGTTGCTCTATATCCCCTTCAACCTTTCAATCAATCAATATTACAGTGAAAAAAAATGGGAAGGAAGTACATGAAGCGTAAATATGGGTCTACGACAACATCCATATGGATTCTTTTTTCCTCCTGTTTATATGGTTATTGAAATGTTTCTGGTTTATGTGTTTACACTTTTTTTGCAACTTTCTCCCATTCCTATAGGGGGATCGCAACGGACATTCCTAACACCCACAGGATGTCGGTGTCATGTAACTAAAAAGGGACAGGGGAGCTTTTTTGGAAGATATAGTAGACGTTTCATTTTACTCCTGAGGGTTACTTTAAAATAAGTGGTTGTGATTTATACCATCAAAAGACTTATTTTCAAAGAAAAGGCTAGCTGAAATAAGCATATAGTTCCATCTTTTACAATTTAATCGCTTGAAATAACCACAAGTAATTATGTTTTTAATTTTTAACTATTTTGAATTTTTTAATAGTAATTTAAAGATTTCAAAGACAAGTTTTTGTTTTCTTTAAATAAATGTAATATATTGATGACCTGATAAATCAAAGTAACTTCAAAAGAGAAAAGAAATAGAAACAAACAAGTGCAACACAATCGGTTAGACTCTTCAATTTATAGACAAAACAGATAATAAAGGGATTGCACCTTGTGGTGGTGCGCTTTTTCTTTGAATTTACATTAGAAATAAAAATGCAGTCTAAAGCTGACACAATACAAAGGCTTTCAAAAAAAAAAATCTGTGCAACTGATTATTTTCAATAAATTTCTATAAGTACAAAATTCAATTGATTATTTCAAACATGCGATAATTAAACTTTTTCAATTAAGAATTTTCCTTTTACATAGCATCGAATTTAAAAAAATATCTGCGACTTAAAGGTACTTACTTATATATAATTTATTTAAAGCCTGATGCAGCTGAAATTTCTAATTAAATTACATTTCTTAGTATTAAAGGACAAAATATGCAATGTCTGCATTCGATTGGTTGGGTTAAATTTCTGGCACTAAGACATACTGTGTCAAACACTTAAGTCCCTTATTGTGGGAGATACAACTGTATTTTTACGATATTAAGATAAAGTGTGAAGGCAAAACTTATTGTATTTGCTTTTATGAAAAAATCAATATAAAAATAAAATACTTTGTTTAACGATTTTAATTAAAAAGCTTACTGAGTTAAATGAAAACTAGTCTATTTTATTGTCAATGAAATTATTTTGCATATATGTGTCAATAGTAACAGTATATGAATTTTAAAACCTTTTCTTTAGATCAATTTGAAATAATATTGTTGACATGTATCTTTTCTCGTAAGATAACTTTCATTTTTGGAACGAGTCATTGCACAACCATCATTATTGCTCTCAGTATTAAAAAAAAAATGCAGTTCATTTGTCTGTTGCTTATAGTAAATTTCGGTTTTTTCCCCCTGAATCACTGAATGCGAAATCAATATAAAATATGTATTTACAGATTTTTTCTCCTTTTTTTCATGCATCAAATGAAATCTTTTTATTATTAGAACATTTTTATAAGTCATTGTGTTATCAGTGATTAAAGTATCCGATTGGTTTGGTTTGGTTCCTTTTTAATGGCGCAAGGACCAGTTTAGTAAAGTATCCGAAAGACATTTTTTAAAATTCTTTCTGAATGTTCAAAGTTTGAATTAGATCAATAGTTAATGTGTTATTTCAATGTTTTCTTCTTTTACTCTAAAAGGAGATAAATATAGTAATATTATTTTGTTATTATTTTAAATATATTTTTTAATAATTGCATGTATTATAATAAAACATATTTTTAATATATAGTATTAAAAATATATTTCAGAATGACAAAATATTTTTTTGGGAAGCCAAAAAATGGAACTTTATTGGACTGAGAACACTATAATGTATTTATTATTATTATTAAAGTATCACAGTCTACTTTTTAAGTATTTTTATTAGTGTTAGTTCTTTTTATGGTCATTTATTTCTAGTTCTATATTAATGAGATTTGAGAAAGTATTTTTTTTTGGAAATTTTATAAGTATAACACCTTTTTTAAATTCAAATTTATTTAAATCCATGCAATCTTTTGTGTGCTGTATACGGATTTATATTTGGGTTTGTTGGAAAAAAAAGTTAAATGTTATATTCTCAGACGGCATAATTTTAATTTAAAAAAGCTACTTTGTTAGAATGTATTGCCCTATAATTACCATTTCCAAATATATTAATTATACGTAAGTACAGTATCTCGTGAAAAATATGGGCTTCTTATTCTTTGTTTCAAATTTACGATAGGATTTTGAAAAATCTCATCAAATTCTTAAGAAGTCGTAATGATTTTTTAAGAATCTTTGATCGAATGTGCTGATATACAAAAGAACTGTTCGACTGACTAACTTTGACTTTGAGGTGATCCCTGCTAACTTTGAGATGATGCAGCCACATTACTGAATTCGACAAAGAAATATTAATTTTTATTACGAAGCACAAGATGATCCAGTGGACGACCCTGAATTAAAATTCAAGATAGTTTTTTTTTAAATTTTTGCACGATTGATCAAGCAATTAAGACTTAGACTGTAGATTTAATTAAATGAGTACCCACAACTATTGTTTTCAATTTTTATGCAACACATATGATTTAAAAGAAACTTTTAAAAATTTAGTAACTAAAAACTGTAAAAATTCAGAAATAATTTTGGCTGATAAGGAATCAGTGGGTATATACACGCTTTATCTTGCAAATAAGGTAGTGTCAGTTTCTATTTTACTAGGCAAAAAAGAAAACCCAAATGAAACTATAAAACTTATTTCAACTTAAGAATTTTCACCAAATTTTGCTACTGCATGAAAATTTTTGCTTTGTTTGTAAATAAGTGTAGCAAATGAAGAGACGAGTTCTTCAATATATTAAAATTCATTAAAAAATTCCTACGATTCACAACTTTAAGAGATTAAATGATGATTCAGCTGTATTGATTGTCGAACATGAATTAGCTGAACAAATGAATTTTAAGAAATTGATCAGAAAGATTTTAGAATTATACGCAGAAAAGGAAGATTTGTAATTATTGTTTGTTTGTAATTTCTGTTGGTGCGAACTATTCAGATTTTGTAGGTGTGTATGAACAATTTATCCTTTTCCATAATATATATTTTTTTTATTTTGAGGAGGGGTGGCATTATGCATTTTTGTCCCAGGTGGCAAAACTTCTTGAGTCAATATTCATCAAAAAATGGTGATGCTATCTGTTAGGTAGGATTTCAGAGGAATCAGAATTTTTTTGGCTTTTATTGTACAACAAAACGATTACTGTCATCAGCAGGATACATTGAATGATTCATTTGGACAGAATTGAACAGGAGAAAAGAAATTGATCAGGATTTTTTCTTATAAAAAATCCCTTTAAACTGATGGGCCAATAAATAATTATCATCAGCGTTTTAGGTTTTAGCAAGTATAGGCAATGATTTTTTTTAAAAATAAACTAGATGCTTTTTTTTTAAAATCATCTCAGAAATATGCTATATTGTTTTGTAAAAAATTTTTAGAATATTTTTAGTTTAAGCACAGACGGTTGTGTTATTGTAATTTTATGACCTGAATTTTTAAATTTATTTTCAGTAAAATCAAGTCCGTAGTTTACAATATAAATATGTCTGGCAGAAAATATAAAAGTGGAGGAGAAAAAAGAAAATTACTGTTAAATCGAGAAAAAGAAAAAATTTAAAGTGTCAAAATTTTAAATTTTCTTACAATGGAGTAAAGTAACAAGAATATAACAAACGCTGATACATTAGCAAGCGAAAGGGAAAAGAACTTAGCCGAAGAAAATGGAGAAACAACAAACGAATATTAATGATGAGAATATGCAAGATCTAGATGATCAGCAGTCTTCTGAAAAAAGATATTGTTAAGCCAGAGGGCATCAGTAATACCCTGACAGAAAAGTGTTTAGAAAATGTTGAGTTTAAGAAATACGTCGACGTGGGTTTGTGGCCTTAATTGCTAAGAAATAATTTTATTGATTATATCCTTTCACATGAAATGAGTTATTTTCAAAATAAAGATCCAAAAAACATATATTCTGTTTCTGTAAGAGAATACAAAGATCGAAAGAGATCATTTTCAAATCATTTTAAAAAACTTAAAAATGACCGATTGCTGGAAAGATCTTGGCTGTGTTATTCAACCAGTATTAGTAGTGCTTTTTGTTTGACCTGCAAACTGTTTTTCTAAAACAAATTCTCAATACAAAACTGGCTTTTTTGATTGGAAACAATTTACAAGTTGTTTAGAAAATCATGAAAATTCTATTGAACATTAAAATTCACTGTTAATTTGGTTGACACGAAAAGAAAATAAGTCTGTTTTAGATAAACAGTTACAGGAGTAACTAAGAAAAGATACAGAATACTACCACAATGTCCTCAAACGTGTTATTACAGTAGTAAAGTATTTTGCTATAATAGGTTTAGCATTTAGAGGTACTGAGGAAGTTTTTGGTTCTCCTCATAATGGTAATTTTATGGATGTCCTGGAACTGCTAGATGAGTTTGATCCATTCATTTGTGAACTTATTGAACAGTGAGATTTATGACCAAAATCGTTAATACTGTACTTATCAAAAACAATATATGAGTAAATAATTGAGATCATGGGTGAGAAAATCATTAAAACAATTACAAAGTACTATTCAATTGTGATGGATTCAGAACCAGATTTGTCCCACACTGACCAACTTGCTATTATTGTACTACGATATTGTTTTCGGGGGAAAGTGTAGGAAAGGTATGCCCCATTAATTAAGATTAGTTGTCACATTGGCTTATACTTATTTAATTCTCTACAATAATTTTTAGAAACAAATGGACTGTTGTTCGATAATTGTAGGGGACAGTCATTTGTCAACGCTGCCAATATGTCCGGTCAATGTAATGGTGTGTAAGCTCTTCTAAAAGAAAAAAATAAATTCGCTAATTACGTGCAGTGTGCTGCACATTCTCTTAATCTGGTTTATGCAGAATTAGTTAAAGTTGCAACCGAAATTGTGAACTTCTTTGGATTAGTGCAACAAATATGTTTTCTTTTCTGCTTCGACCCATAGGTTGGAGCTTCTAAATAGTAAAACTAAACTGAAATTTACCTTAAAAAGTTTAAGTCAGACCAGATGGTCTTGTCACTACTATGCTGTTGAAGCCTTGAAAGATAATTATGATAATGTCAAGAATATGCTTAAGACATTTAGGGACAATGAAAATGAGAGAATTGATTTTCGAAAAGAGAGGCAGTAAATTTATGTAATGAATTAACAAAACTCGAAACTGCCATATTAATTACCGTATTTTCCTGTATATAATCTGCAGAGTTTCAAATTTCGTTGTGCGTATTATACGCTGCTGCGGATTATCTGAAATAAAATATTCTCCATCAGAAAAGGTAACAAAGTTTAGAAAGAAATGCCGTTTATGTTTTATAAAACAAATAATAGATGGCGCTTTCATGACTCGGATGACACATATCAGCCATTACTAGTTTTTGTCCAATTACATTCAAAAACGAGTTCGATTCCTCGGAAGGAAAAAACAGTTATGAGTCACTGCCGCCATTTCCAATTTTCTCTTGACTAGAGCTATTACGTCCTTTGAAAGTTTTCATCATGTTGAAGCGAAAGCATTAAGCTACACTGCAAACTTCAAGTTAAAAGTTATAGAGAAGGCTACTGAAGTCAGGAAGTTGCAAGGTTTTTCAATGTTGACGAATTGAATATTTGTTTGTGGAGAAAAAACAAGACCAACTTTGAAAATTGTGATTGACATTAAACAGCCGATAGTTGTGGAAAACCTCACTGGCCAGAATTAGAGGAAGAAATAAATGGATTTTAAAAGAGAGACAATGAAAAAGCAGTCGTGATCTTAATTTTTTTGCTGTTAACTTGCTAAATTTAAAAAAAAGTTTTTTTCCGCATGTAATGTTTTGTTTAACAACTCAAAAAATAGATGGCAGTAGGAAAGAATTTTTTTGTTTTATTGAGATTATCGTAAAAAATATTATCATAGGTATTTAAAGAGAAGTTTCATAATAATTTTTTTTCTGTACAATTTATTGCTTCTATTTTTAATTATATTGTGTATTTTTTATCTTACATTACACTCATTATCGGCAGTTTATATTTTTGGATTATTCGCCGTAAAAACTGCCGTGGATTATACAATGTTTTTTTTTTACTCGAAAAAAGGCTTTGCGGATAATACGCCGCTGCGGATTATATACAGGAAAATACAGTATATTTTGGTAAGAAAATTAGAAAGATTTAATTCAGTTAACAAAAAATTACAGATTCCTGGTTTGGACATCTGTAAAGGGAATAAGTTTATTATGTCATTAAAAACGTTTATAAGCAATGTACGACATGAATCACATAAAAACTAAAGGAGTGTCAAGATGCAGCCAAAAAATTAAGTTCTAGTGTAGAAACGGAATATAGCGATGTGAACAAGAGACGAGTTATTTCAAAATTTGCAGATAAATCCTCAGAAAAAGCTGTGTATGGGACAGAAAAATTCAAAAGAGAGACACGCTTATTGTTGCTCTAGATAAGTTAATCCTTGATTTAAATAGAAGTCAAGTATATGCAGAATATAGTAAGAAATTAAAATTTTTAATGGATTTGCCAGATCAAAGTAAGGAGAACATCGACCTGGAGTGTACTCGCTATTATTGATTTCTATTCAGATGACATAGACCAACGTTTAGTAAAAGAAGGTATTCGATGCAAAACTTATCTAAAAGAAACTGAGCTAGAGTCCTATACTTGTAGAGATATATTGAATTGAATTTTTGAAAAGAAACTTGTGTGTTGGCGTTTTTCCAAACTTTTGTACCATTTTAAAGATTTTTCTAACGCTCCTTATTGAAGCAGAAGCACCGTTGTGAAGCAAAGCGTGCTTTCTCTAAAATGTTCTATATAGAAAACAAATATAGGACATCAATGACAAATACTAGGCTTAATTATTTATCACTTCTTTCTATTAATACTGATCTCACCAAAGACTTAAAATGTGATGAGCAAATAAAAGAATTTGCTGCACAAAAATGTAGAAAAGTTTTTTGTAAATTATGTTATTGTTTATAATGTATCTAGATTGTTTAAAATAAAAAATTAAAAAAACTCCTTAAATTTCATATATTTTAAATGTACCTGCACAAAATGTTTTTTTAGGATGATGGCAAAAGTTTAATTATTTAGGGGGCCCCCAGATATGGTTACCCCAGGGTCTGGCCCTGAATAGACACCAAACGGAATATTCCCAACCTTTTACGACTACATTTTCAAAATAAGTTGTGATCTATTCTTCTTAGTAAAGTCTTTTTCATCATTCATCAAAAATGAAAAATCAATGAGAACAAATATTTAGTAATATTTTTTATATGTACATTTTTTATATATGTTTTACCCCTATGTTCCAAAAACCATAAAGAAGAATGTAAATTATACACTTCAGTCAAACTGTTCAGGAAAATCAACTAAAAGCACATTAAAAAATTACTAAATTAAAGACTTTTGCTGCAAAATTATGCAATAAATATTGAAGTTGTAATCTTAATGAAGTTTCCCAATGAGAACAATGAAAGGCGTATTTGAATAAAAAAAAAGATGTCTTTTTAAAAACATTAATTTTAAATGATGAATAGAAATCACAGAAATGGGGAGCATATGACTTTATCAGAATAATTTTCAATTTCATTGATTCCGGATAATCCGACCAATTTGCCTGAATGAAATTGTTATTGTACCATGGAATCTAAAAAAACATCATTAAATACAAGGGAGACCTTAAGTATTTCAGATGTATCACATTCACATAGCAAAACTCTAGTTTAGTTCATTCTTTATGAATAGTTTTCTACCCACTGCTGTTACTAAGACCTTTCTCATTCATTGTTATTTGAATGATTACTTTTCGGTCTAATGGGATAAAATCCTCCACTTTATCATGTTGTGGCAGTATTATCTATGAGTGATAATCTTCCTCATCTTGGTTCATTTGTAAAGACGTGCTATCTTTTCTATTAACAGTCAAGGATTAGTCATGCACTGAACCTTTCAAATGAAGAAGCCACACTGTTAGCGAAACCAAATAAGCTGTAGTTTGTAACATTATGTAAGGATCAATTATGGAGAATAAATTTTATCCAGATATTTGTTATTTCCTATTAATTAAAATTTGAATTGATCTTAAGTAATTTTTTAAAAAGTAGATAGGTGATTTAATAGAAAAAAACATTTTGTAGTTTTGTTGAAAGTTTTACAAAATCAAGTGATAAAAAAACAAGAAATGGCACAGAACTATCTTGAATCACATGTAGCTGAATCTATATGAAGCAATAAACAAAAGACTTAAAGAAACTGTGGTTTTGACTTTATTGCAATGATATTTCCATCTAAAGGAGGAAATACAGAAATTTGCATAAAGATGAGAAATTTTATTAAAACTTAATTTATTGGCAAACCTGTAAGTAATAAATAACTTTTTGTCTTGTAAATCAGTGTTCTTAAGTAAAAACAAAAAGCCAGCATAATTGTAATAACACAAGTACTTTTTTTTTCTGAAATAAAACATGTTGGTATGTTTTAAAATATATTTATTATTTTCATAAATCATTGTTTATACTTGAAAAAACATTATTGCTATAATATTAAGCTTTTGTAAATTTTTTATTTGTAGCAAATGTTCTCTTTCTAAAAATATCAGTTCAGTTATCTATTGGCATTGTTTTATGTTTTAGGAATCATTAATTATTTAGATTTGGTTGATATTCAAAAGTTAATCTATTCAGAGTATATTTTACAAATATAAAAATAATTTATGAGAAAAAACTTGGTTCAATAAAAAAAAAAATCTGTTAACATTATTTTTTCCTCTTGAACTTTTTGATTGTAAGATCTGCAGTTATACCTTAGTATAAATATGAATTCATTGATATTTTCCTTCAATTTTCTGAAATTCAATTTTAAATTTTCCCTTGCATCTAATTCCACTTCGAAGGTTTTAGTGATTTTGTACATTTGTTTAGCACAGAGACCATCCTAATCTCAGTGCTAAGAATTCTAATGATTAAATTAAAATGCTAAATGTCTAACAGTGGCTACAAAATTTGATAGCTATTTATTTTATGCACACATTTAATTTTGTTTGACATTTTATTGTAAAAATGATAAATTTGTGAAAAGTAAGTAAGATTTAAAAACTGTTGCATAAAGCCAATTCCTGAAGTCATGTAATATAAGGTTGAGTTTTTTCCAGAATAAGGACATTTTTTCTAATTCCAGAAAACTTAGTCACATCTAAGGCTATTAAACATCATTTTGAAAAAATGTGCAGCATCATATATTTTTATATATTGCTTTTTATTTGGTCTGTTAGAATTCATTTTTTGTGTAAAAATTTCTAACTTTTTCCTTAGTGTAAGGATCTGCAACCTTTGACACTCATGAGCCACACGCAAGTTAAATAAAAAATAGTACAGGCAGAGAATTTATATATAAAAAAGGGAAGCTTATATTACAAGACTACAAATGATTGTGTGTGTGTGTGTGTGTAAGGGAAGAGTTGGTGTTAGATTTATATATTGGTTCCAAAAAAACTAAATGGAAACTTCCTGGTTTTTTTTTTTTAATTATGAGAAAAAAAAAATGAGTGATTGTACACAGAATGATGTTACAAAATACATTTACAATAAAAAAGACTAACTGGTGGTAGATGGTAGTTACTTTAGTCTTAATGTGAAACTTAGCATTGTTTTTGCTTCATTATCCTGTGTTACCATTTGCAAGACTTCCTTCAAATGTGTCTGTCAGCTGTGTTCTTATTTTTGAATTTATGTATGTGTTCTTTATTTTATTGAAAAACTGTTTTCATATGTAGGTAGACATGAACAATGTATGTTTACAGATTCCTTGATTACAAATTCTTTCAGTCACATACTTCAAATAAAATTGAAAACTGTTCATATGTAGGTAGACATGAACAATGTATGTTTACAGATTCCTGGATTACAAATTCTTTCAGTCACATACTTCAAATAAAATTGAGTTAATGTAGGATTTTCAAGAAATTTGCTTTTTACTGCAGAATCGCATAGCAAATCTTTAAATTCTAATTGAACTGCGGATGGAACACTTCAAATGTCTACTGAAAATGGCAAGGATATTCTCATAAAGATTTTATTCTCATGAAAGTCATGAAATCTGCTTTTAAAGTTCTTTTTTTAAATTTGAAATGCAGTGCACAAAATTGTTGAGTATTTATTTATTTTTAAGAAAGTGAATGAAATTCTTATTTATCAACTGACTTTCCCATAGCATTCAAATAAAATAGATGCTGAAGCATTTTCCCTTGGCTTAGCCTGGGTACTTCCACATTATACACATCACCATGTTCAGCTTGCAAATTGCTCAATAACTGTTGAAATTTCCTTTAAGTCCTTTAGATCAGATGAAATGTAAACACTTTTACAACAACAATTATCAAATGTTCAAAATTTGAGAATTTTGAATGAGAGATTTGATTTCTTGGTGGATGATACAGTGATATCATCCTAGTATTTCCACTTGTTCTTACTCTAGGATTGAATGATGTTTTTTTTTTAATTTCCATGCAGCAGACAATACAGACATTCTTATGTCGAAAAGAGATAGAAAGAATACAAAGAAAAATGTAAAATACAAAATTCCTCAAACACAGAAACAGAAATAAGAAAAATAACATCAAACACAGGAATTGAATAAAGCATGAGAATCACATAAAATCAAGAAGTTAAATTGTTCGAAGAATCTAACCCAGTATTGGGAATATATGCAGTTCGTGAGAGCTGAACACTCAAGGAGAGGATCAGCATTCGTCGCCGCACCACTGCGGCAAAGGAGGTAGGCAGGACTATCCACTAATCTGAGTCAGCAAGGATGTGCATATAAACAATCATGCTTAGTTGTGAGATGAAAGGCAGCCACAGCATTTCCTAGGCAATTGGGGAGATTAAGGATGGAATTTCTCCCATGATTTTTCTTTCATCCATTCTTATAGTAATTCCTTGGAAAATGACTTTAAGGTAAACCCTGATAGGACAAAATTTGAACTTTTCACCTTAAGTACAAAAAAGCACAACATTAACCTGGTTTATAATAACAATGCTATACTCAGGGCCAACTGCGCTACTTACCTCGAGATTTCTCTGGATTCCAGACTAACTTGGACTAAACATATTACTAAAGCGGTCGAGAATGCTACAAGTAGGCTATCTTTGTTAAAAAGAATTGCCAGTGTTAAGTGGGGATCATCCCAAGGTGTTTTGACTTCCACTTTTACATCTTACATCAGACTTGTTATTGATTATGGCTCTGAGCTTCTTGTTACTGCTTCTGCTAGTGCATTATCAAAGTTGGACATTGTTCAAAACAAAGCACTTAGATTTATCACTGGTGCAGCCACCTCGACCCCTATCGCTTCTATGCAACTGCAGACTGAAATTTCTAGTTCATCTGAAAGACGTCAATACTCTGCGCTTTCTCTTGGTGAACGATTAATGAGAAAGGAGCATTTCTGGCCTAAATACATACCTTCCCAAACAAGACTTAAAACTCAACATACTTTTTTGTTTGAGTTCCAGAGACTTGCAAATGTTTTTGGTGTTTCCGATAATAGACTTCCCCTCTTTAGACAGACTATCTTCCCGGGTCAATTGAGATATGCTTCTACTAATTTGGATTTGGTCCTGCCTGTTCATAAGCATAATTCCCTTCTGGCTGAGTTAAGGTCTGCGGCTCTGGCTACGATTCATGAAAGATATCCAGATCAAGATTGGTTACATGTATTTACTGATGGTTCTGCCACAGCTCCCTTTGGTAGGGCTGGAGCCGATGCTTTCTCCAACTCCTTTAATCTTAAAAAACCTCTTAGTGCCTGGTCAGACAATTTTGATGGTGAGATTTACGCAATATTTATGGCTTTTAGAGCGATTAGTACTACACCTGGCCTAAATATTGTAATATTCATAGATTCTTAAGCTGCAATTAAGACCGTATTTGGCTACAATCTATTCCCATCAAAACTTGAGTTTGAGTGCGAACAACTTATCAACTCATTTCTTTGCACCGGAAGATAAGTCGTTCTCCAATGGATCCCATCTCACTGTGGTATTCATGGAAATGAACAAGCCGACAAGCTGGCCAAAGAGGCTTCGACGCTGCATCCACCTTGCCATCCGATGCCTCTTCGAAACGTCAAGCAACTTCTCAGGGACAAATTGCGACAGAAGAGAATTTCCACTCTTACAGACCTGGCTGCTGGCAAACCTTGGTCTTGTCTGCTCAATGGCCAAAGTCATGCTCAGCTTTCTGCCCTATCTAGGGTGGAGGGTGTGGCATGTTTCAGAATCATCACCAGACATGATTACCTGCAAGCCCATCTGTTTAAGATTGGCCTGGCTGATTCACCGCTCTGCCCTCTCTGTAATTCCGTGCCAATGACCGGGGAGCATCTATCCGCTTGCCCCACTCTACTTCATGTTCTCTCGCAAGACAACTGTGGAGTTCTCCTTCCTGCTAGAGCGACATCTGCTTTATATTGGACTGCAAGATGCCTTATGTCTGAGAGGACATTGGCGGGCGTAATTTAAAAAAAAAATTCTTATAGTAATGACATATGGGTTGTCTTAAGTGTTGGATTGATCATTGTTGAGGTGGACTTATAGATAACCAGGTTACTTCGAGCCTGATTAACTTTTTTGACCAGCTCATCTGCTTTTTAGTTACCAAGCATACTACAGTGCGATGAGCTCCATTGTAAAGATAATTGTTTTATATTTTTCGCATACCTCTCCTAATAAAGATCCATGTTCCATTACGGATATAGAGCTAGGGGCTTGAAAGCAGTTGCCAATGGTCAGAATCACAGCTTAGAAATCTGAGAAGGTGACAGCCTTATCGGAAACAGAATGATGAGCATCTAGATGAGTCACATCTACTTTAATTTTCTGAACCTTAAAAGTGGTCTTGGCTGTTCCTTACGAAAGATAATGGGAGAAATGCTCACTACTCTCTCTCTATAAACACCAGCTTCTGCCACACCATCTATCTGAAACTTTGAGTCATCAATATATATGTGTGGCCATGTTTCAAAAGGAAAGCTATTGTAGATAGTCTTCATCCCCATCCTGAGCAAAGTTTCAGTACAATCTTGGGATTTTTAGACAGGACTCATAAGTTCTAGATGATATAATATTCTACTACCCTCTAAAAGATTTATGGGGGGCTGCAAAGGCAATCGGGATGGTATATCAAGGCCATTCATCTTTTAATACACCTTGAAAAAAGCTGTCATTCTGTGAAGTCCAGATTTAACCCACATTTTATTATGAGGTTTTTTAAATTAGTTTCTGATAGAGCTTCAAGGCTGATTTCTTTATTTCAAATTGCATAGAGATTTCATTGATATACAGTAGCATTTTTTGCGTCAGTAGGTGTGGTCTTGACAGCACCAGTGATAAGACAGAGTGTATTATTTCATGGTTGTTCCATTCTATTTATACCTCCTTCAAATACTGTAATAAGAGGGGTGCTACTGCAAGTCATGACAGGTTTTATTAAAGTCCTATAGGTAGCAAGTAGAGTTGGGGTGACACAGCCTCATCTAACTCCTACAAGGTGTTTGTGCAGTATCATACTCTTTGTAGCATGTTGCTTGATATCATCAATATATGATTTTCAAGTGAGTTTTCAGTCAAAAGTAACTTCTAAGTACTTGGTACTCTCTCTATTCAGGAGGGCTATGTTGTTATAAGATAAACAGTTGTAATAGTTGGTGGCATAATGAAAAATAGGTTTTTTTCTCTGTATTTATAATCATATAATTTTCTAAACACCAAGAATGAAGTAAGGTCATGGGGCATTGTTAAGGGAAATTTCAAGTCTCTCTTTTGTCCTGCTCGTAGGTCTAGATGGCCACAAGACAAGCTCGTCAGAATACATAAGTACACCTACATTTTCATCAATCAAGGAGTTTATTACAAATTACTTTGGTCATATACTTCAAATAAAAATGAGTTAATGTAGGTTATTCTGATTATGTGTAGTTATTTCTATTTTCTCTCTATTCGTAGATTTAGCACCACCTGGTTGCAGTAAATATATTGCTCAAGTCAGACTTGAATACAAATCTGTTCCTCTTGTTTTACCTTTAAGAGCAATGACACTGGCTAATTTCTCTAAAATTGTAAAATCTCTATCAATGTCACAAATAAAAATGGCTACTTGTTCTATATCTGTTGCATCCAATGATTCATCCTTCACTACTGAATAAAACTCAAATTTTTGTGCATTTGGATTTTAATTTATTGAATGTATTTGTTGCGAGATCCTGCCTGTTTCTCACTACTATCATGCTAAACAAAAACCTGACAAGGCAGTTTTTTTTTTAAATTGCCTCAAATTCAAATAAGGGGCCATTAAAATACCTTCAGTGGGTCACTGGTTGAAGACCTCTAGTCTAGTGATTCATTCTCTCAATCTCAAATAATTTGTTTTGGATAATGTTTTTAAATTTAATTAAAAGATGAATCATAACTGTATATTATCAGAGAATATAATTTTTGTCACCTTAATTATTTTTTGTAATAGTAATTTTATTCCAACCGTTTCTTGATATTTTTTATTAGTGTAATTGAAGCCAATGTAACGGTTTCATAAATATTTTCCTTAGTTCAACATTTAGATAATACATAGTGTGAAGTGTCATAACATAATAAACTATCCAATATGACATTTATAATTATGTTGTATCTGTATACATTTCTTAAGTACTTTCAACTAATACTATGGAACATTTATTTTGTTTTATTGTTCAATGTAAAAAAAAAAAAAATCTGAAGCAATTACAAAAATTGAATTTTTAATTCTTATTTTACTTCTGTTGTACTTTTCTACCTTTTCTATAAATGTAAACTTTTAATTATAATTGCTTATCAATATATTTTGATTGTTAAAATAAAGTAATACTAAATATATAAGATTTTGGAAAAAAGTAAATGTATATCAACCAATATACAAATAAATCACACACATGTCTATTGCCATTCAATGTATAAAGAATTTTCCCATCAGAATTCTTTTCTAAATGTGACTACTTTCCCTCCATTATGTTTCATGATATCAGATATTTTAACTTTTTAGTTATATATACACACAGGAATTCTTAATTTTTTTTTATGATGAAGAGTTAACCCTCTCTCAGCGTAGTTCTTTACTACGTAATTCAAATCTACATGATAGAGTTAAAATATACAAAAAATTGTAAAAGAGTTTTTATTTTAAAATATAGAATAACATCATACAAATATGAACATAAAAGCATAAACAGGAAGAGTATGGTTTGCACAGTAAATAGTCAGGGAAAATGCATACCCATGGAAATCGCAGTGAGAGTTAAGAACTAACCTACCTTAAAAAAAAATTCCCAAGCAGCCACATACCAAATATTTGAGACTAAAAAATTCAAATAATTGGATGCTATTTTTAAGAAGCTATTTCCATTGCTATTTTTGGTAGTATGAAAGTAACTGCTATAAAAATATTGTTATAGTGACATTTTCACATCACACACCTGCAAAATTGGCTTCTTTTTGTGAACAGGATAAGTGTAATTCAAGGTGTCAGAAAGAAACCACCCCCCCCCCAAGACTATAGAGTGGGGAGAGTTCGTTGGAAAATACCAAAGAGAACGGTTGTGTTGCCTCCTCCCTCACAAACAGCAAATTCTAAACTCTCACAAAATACTCAAGATTATGAATAACTTCAATCTAAATGTATATACAGTAATTAATAGTTGTAATGTTAATAAATTGATTATTTAATTTTCCTAACTCACATGCTACCATTACTTTTCTGAAACGTCACAGCTACATAATCATGAATACGTTAACTAATTACCAAAATGTGTTACAAAGTAAGCCAATTTTGTTGCATAATAAAATCAATATTTGTAACAAAATTTGAATTGTATTCATAAAGCTCATAATTTATCTAAAAAAATCATTGACTGAAATTTTTGGATTGTCAATAAATACATTACAGAAAAGTATATTTTTTTACAACAAAAAAGTAAATCCTGCTTGTATTTAATGAAAATCTTGAATACTTATGTGTTGTAATGCAAATATACTGGTAAAAACTCCTTAAGAAATACACCAAATTTTGGTTACCTGGATATTAACATGATTTTCAGTGGTGTTTCAACAAACAATGTAATAATTTTGCTTCTGTTTACTTTCATCCTAACCTAAACTTCTAAAAAGGAAGATGTTTTTTTAATTTGCTAACAACACAGGAACAAAATAAATGTGATATAACCAAAGAAAAACAAATATTTAAATTATACATGCTACAAAGGGGTAAATCAGGGAACGAGTGTGTTGGGAATGCAATGCTGAAAGATGAACAATCAACACATTGGAACTAAAAGTAGCAATTAGTTTGAAACCAGTCACCTGCTTTTTAACCATAGCTTCAAAATTTACATCAAGTTATTCTTAAATCTAGCTGAAAAATTTCCACTCAACAAAATAATCATAGAATTGCTAACAATTTTTCAAAATAATTCAATAAAATTCAGTACAGCTTTAAATGTTTGATTACAATCATGTAAGAAATAACTTAGCTTTACAAGTTGCCATTCATCTTCTCCAACAAAATTATAATATACAAATAGTAAATATTGAGGGGGGGGGGAAATAGATGTATCCTTCAAAAGTCAAATCTTGGTTGCTAAGCAAATTTTGTAAAATAAGTTCAATTCTTTTTTCTAAGTTATTTAAAATTTTCAATTACTATATTGGAAATCTGTTTTAAATTTTTGAATAATTAAACATGAGAAATAAATTAATGTTTCATTTTTATAAATGTATTTAAATAGAATGTAATAATATTATACATACAAACTTTTTACTGAAATATTTATTATTATTCTTTCTCTGTTTGTGAAATAAATTTGTTTTATTTTCAGATTTCTGAGGAGTAAAATGGACATTACTTACCTGTGAACTCATAGCTCATCACTTGTAAGTTCAGTATATTTTGCTTTGTAACTACATAAAAAGAGAAAAATGAGTGGAGGTGTTTATGGTGGTGATGAGGTTGGAGCTTTGGTATTTGATTTTGGACACTATTCTATTCGTGCTGGATATGCTGGTGAGGATACACCAAAAGCTGACATACCCACTATGGTGGGGGTTATTGAGGAACAGGCTTCAGATGCCATGGAAGTCAATGGTAATAATGCCTCCAATGAATCTTCAACTCACAAAAAATATTACATTGATACAACTAACATCCATGTTCCCCACAAAAGTATGGAACTGTGCTCCTTCCTGAAAGATGGTATGATAGAAGATTGGGATCTTTTTGAGAGAGTTCTGGATTATGTCTACAGTAAGCACATCAAGTCAGAACCACATCTCCATCCTGTTTTAATGTCAGAGACATCCTGGAATGCTCGCTCCAAACGAGAAAAATTAACTGAAGTTATGTTTGAGAAGTATAACATTCCTGCTTTCTTCTTGAGTAAGAATGCTGTGCTTGCTGCTTTTGCCAATGGTCGATCAACCGGTATAGTTGTTGATTCTGGAGCCAGTCAAACCTCTGCTGTTCCTGTACATGATGGATATGTTTTAGCACAAGCCATTGTAAAGTCTCCCCTTGCTGGAGATTTCATTTCAATGCAATGCAAGCAGTATCTCGAGGAAAATCATGTTGAGATTATACCACCCTACATGATAGCATCCAAAGAAGCTGTCAAAGAGAATGATCCTGCAAAATGGGTCAAGAAGAGTAATCTTCCAGAAGTAACCAAATCATGGCACAACTACATGGTTAAACAGGTTCTACAAGATTTTCAGAGCTCTGTGCTCCAGGTCTATGAGACTCAGTATGATAAAGAGGTTGTCGAAAATCTACCAACAATTCATCATGAGTTTCCTAATGGTTACAATCAAGATTTTGGTGCTGAAAGATTTCAGATTCCTGAAGCACTTTTTGACCCAACCAATATCAAGGGTATCACTGGTACAACCATTGGAGCAGCTCAAGTAGTTACTACTAGTGTAGGCATGTGCGACATTGATGTTCGACCTAGTCTTTATGGAGGAGTGATTCTAACGGGTGGAAACACACTGATCCAAGGATTCACAGAAAGGTTGAATCGAGATTTGTCTGCAAAGACACCTCCAAGCATGAGGTTGAAAGTTATCAGCTCAAACAATGGAGCAGAGCGCCGATTTGGATCATGGATTGGAGGATCAATATTGGCATCACTTGGAACTTTTCAACAAATGTGGATAACTAAGCAAGAATATGATGAAGGTGGCAAAACTCAGGTGGAAAGGAAATGTCCTTGACATTCACCTTTCTCCAGTTGAAAGCAAATATTTCTGGCAGATGTTCATTAAACAATGAACATTTATCTTCAGTATTCTGAAATTTAAGCATTCTGTAATGCTAACTTTTTGCATCAGCTTAAAAATAACATTTTTGCAAATGTGCATTTAGTAACTTTTCATGGTGTACATTGTCATATTTTAATGAAATGAATTACGACATGATTCATGTTTTACTTGAAATTGACATTTCATATATCTATAGAAATAGTGTAAAACAAGATGTATTACAATTTTTATCATTTATGTAGATTGTTTTTACTAAAACAATCAGATTTTTTTCTGTGGAAATTTAATTTTTTTTTAAAAAAAATTAACTGCTTTTATTGTAACTGTATTTCTCAACTAAATACTGTGTGGAAATACATCTGATGTCATGATATTGTAAAACTTAAAGATTACTTGATAATAAAATTTTTTCCCCTTATAAATGCTTCCCTTACAATCAAAGTTGAGTATTGATATATTTTAAGGGTACTTAAAAAAAGTACCATCACAACCAATCTCTTTAAATCAAAATGTCATAAAAGGCTGTGATGTGCTGCCAAAAGTGGAACATCGTTACGAGGCATTTGGCAAAATCTTTTGAATTGGCAACATAATTTTATTTTGCTATATTAATTGACAGTATAATACATAAGTACCGTTTTTATTTAATGCATAAGTGATTGTTTCTGATAAGTACTTTTTTTTATGTAATGAACACTTTTTTTTAAAAAGTAACACAAATTGTCTTTTTTTTTCTATAATATTTCAGTGACATATTTAAATCTTTTTACTATACTACTTTAAGTTTTTATTTTTGCTGGTGCTGTGCTGTAAAGTAATATAAATCAGATTTTGGATAATAGTATATATACATGTAATTTCATAATAATGTACATTTATGTCATATTGCAAAGCTTAATTTCTTATTGAGTAAACTATATGGGGCATCATTGCTGAACTGATTTTTTTTTCATAACCCTTTAATTGTATATAATGCGTTTCTACACTTTTTTTTAAAAAAGAAAGTTTCTCTTAAATTTAACAAGACCAAGAAACATCTTAAATATATGCAAATAAAGCCAAATTTATTTTCTTTGTTGTAAATTATTTTTAAAAAAAGATGTCATTTTTAAATGTGGGGTCATGTAAACTAAAGTAAATGTTTGAAATTTTATCAACCTTTATTTCATGTACTGTTTTGAATCTATTCTTAGCTTTATAAATAACTAGCTGGTATACCCGTTCTTCGCACGGGGAAATTGAAAAATTAAACAATACAGACTGAAGGTTAAAGAAGTTTTTAATGAGTTAATTTTACGTGAATTGCAAATTAAACAAAAAAAGCTTTTTGCATATCTCAGCTGAACAAACAAAAAAAACATGTTTGTTAAATTTTAAGTCTGAAGATCTAATAGCTGATAAAATGGATTTTTATTTATTTATAACTCCCCATAACTCTTGTCGGTCGATTTTTGAAAACACCGGTTCACTCCTAGGAGAGCCCACACTCTTGGAACGAATTACTTTGGTTGGCGATAATTGTGCCATCTTGGTAACCCTACTTTTAAACACCACATATGGCAACCCTAACTTTTTCTAACTAGAAAAAAAAGAGAGATTACACTGATCAATGGAATAAATTAAAAACGAGCATGTGCACTGAGGCATGTTGTAGACAAAACAAAAAGGGAAAGTTTTGCTTCACACATAAAAGATAAATATATGCTGCCGCAGGCTCTTTTGCAGATGGCAGAATTATTTCCTACTTTCTTGACAATTGTTATATTTTGGGCATTTCACACAATATCTTTATAAATTATAGCCCATGTGTTATTCTGATGTATAAGCTATATTATTGTAAAGTTTCATTAAAATCATTGTTGTGTTTTTCCATGAAAGAACAACAAACTTCTCGATACATACAAACTTTCGCATTTATAATATTAGTAAGGATTTCACATCTTTATAACCGCTCTGTTTCAAAATACATGAAGGGCAGCATTTGCCAGTTGGTAGAGTACAAGATTTCTAAGCGATCAACAGGAGATTTGGGTCATCATGTATGTGTGTTGCAGATGTGGAATGCCAGCCCAATTATTGTCATTGCCATAGTCAAAATTATGAGGTACCTTTCTTGTTGCTTTTACTTGAATGTTAATTTTAAATCAAATTATAGAAAAAATATCAGTTATTAGTCATTGTAACTTAAAAAAAAATATTTTAAATATTTCTAAATCTTACATAAAAAGAAATACATGTATTATACCAGCTTTGTTTTATATTCATTATCCATTAAATACACTTTTAATAAATCCATATGCTAAATGAATTTATTTATAGTATATTTTACAATGAAAGATTATGTAGTTATAAAAAAGTACTTAAGATAGTTGAAGGTTTTTTTTTTAAAATGCATGAGGAATTTCCTCTTTTTTCAGAGGGAAAATATCACTGTATTAATAAACATTATCTAATAACATTAAATATAATCTGTTATATTTTGAGAACCAAATGAATACTATCCAATTATGCAAGAAATTAGCCAAGTTTGAATTTACAAGTTATACATCAAACTTTAAATTCAGAATGATCATCATAACACATTCGTAGTAATAATAAATAATTTGTTTGCTAGTTGCACCCCTCCCCTATTTCAGTTGTCAAAAATTCCTTTAAGAATGTTTACAATAAAAAGATGGAACATATTTATCCACATTTTACTGGCATCCACTTCCTAGTGGATGTACAACCCAATTACAAGTTTTGCTTAACCATCATTCAGGAAAATATGTTGTAGTTTGAAAAAAGTAAAACTGGAGCATCATTATATATGGCTTTATAATAATGCACATGTATCTGCTGTATTGCAAATTTAATAGACATTTTGAGAAACTAGTTAAAATTATAAGTTTTAAGGTAATACTTAAGTATTTTTTTAAATGTATAGGTCTGAAAATCATATACAGCAAGAAAAAACATGTCCTGGTAAGGTCAATTTTTAGAGCTTGACCTTGATTCAAGACTTTCGTATCTCATCATATTGTACTTGCAATCAAAAGGAGTTTTTTTTACCAGATATAACTGCAGAACTGGAAGATAGTATAATAAATTACACAATTTTTGCTTTTATAAAGAAAACTTTATTAAGATTTTTAACAAATAAATATATATTTTACAACATAAATGACACTTATCATGATGTATAACATTAAAAACAAATTTCTATCAGATAAAATCTTTTCTCTTACTCAGTACAGAAATTCATTGAAAGAAAAAGATGGTATTATTTCTTTGTTGACTGTTGGATATTAAGCAATGAACAATTACATGTTTTGAATTAACTTTTTCCTAGATAAAAATAAAAGAAAAACTACATTAGACTATTTTCATATATTTGAAGATGCCCCAAAACAATAGAACTAATTTGAAGATTGACATTTTAAAGGTTTGTCATAAGAAAAGGAATTTTATCTGAAAAAAAAGAATTTCTAATTATTTTTCTTTTTTTCAGTTTTGTTCGTTATAAAAATGGAGGGAGATATTATGTATTCTAAAAACTCACATAGAATTATTTTCTAAGAGGGTTTTAATTTGAGCTGTATTAAAAATTTAACTTTTTCTAATGAAAAATCACAGATGTTTTTTAATAAAATTTCATTAAAACTCATTATATATATAAGAAAAATCTTAATCAAAATTCATTGCAAAAAAAAAAATTCCAAATGTTCTCTTTTATAATAACTATTTAAATCAATTGTTAAAATTAACATTGAACATAATTGAAAATGGAATACCTTTTCTGAAGACATTGCAAATTGGTATTGAAACTTTTGAGTTACAATCAATCCCTCCAATAAATTTGATACAAAACCGTATTCAACTTGACTTTTAACAACTCCTCCCCCTTATTTTATTTAAATTTAATTCACATTGTATATATTTAATTCTTTGGTTAATAACTAATGAAAAATATTCGATTTGTGTATTTGATTTCAGCAATGAAAACTATAATACTGTAGTTACTATGAAAATTAATCGAATTGAAAATATAACTTCATTTGTTATCCTCATTGCTAAAGGAAGAATATGTATTTATTATTTATCCATACATTTTAAGTTCAAACAATTGTAACAAAAAATAAGTCATTTAAAATAAAGACGTTAAAATCTAGATATGTTTATAATATTTATCTTCTAACAACCATTTTTAAAATTTTATTGTTTTTTCCCTGGAAGAATAAGAATTCCAATTAATTTAAATGTCTAAGCAAATATGTAGAGGTGAATAAAAAACATTTAAGTGATCTTGAGAAATGTGAATATCATTCAAATAAATAAGAATACTTTTGAGAAAAAAAGATTTTTCCAACAAGTTTATAGCAATATTTCTTGACAGGTATTTATTTTAAGTAAAATAATAAAACTTGACATGAAATTCCCAATTTGCTTGGGGATCATTTTGAATCATCAGTAAATGTTTAGTGCATATTTAACAATCATAATGTACAACTCCAAAAAGATTCCCTACTGGCATGCTTTTTTGATCATCTCAAACAAGTAAAAAAATGGAATAAGTAAATTTCACTCTTCAAATATTTTGATTATCTTACATATTGCTTCATATGCTTTGGTCATAGCCAAGGTCTCCATTTTTAATTATTTAAACTATGTACACCTTTATATAAAAATATTTTAATTAAAAGTATTTATGTACATAATACAGTAATTCATTCAGAATGAGAGAAAACAAGTTGTTTTGGATTAACCTAATGCTTTCTCTCTTAGCTCAACATCCTGCTGTCCCTGATAAAACTTTGAATTCAGCTCTTAGGATCAACTTAATTAAGTACTATTTCATGACTTGTTCACCACTTGCATAAAATTTGCACACATCAGATACTGCTAATAGTTGAAAGAATTGTGAATATTCTTTTGTGCATGCGCTTCATAATATCTGCTAGAAGCAAGTGTAATTCTTTTTATTGTGTAAAACCTCTTGTTAAGCGCACCCACAAGATATTGATGAAGAGCCTTGATGCAGCTGAAGAAGTCTTATTTTGAGCGTTCTCCATTGGACATGGAATGAAGAGCCATAGGGGAACGAGAGTCAGGTTTCTTGTACAGTTCAAAGGCACTTCCTCTGTTTTCCCTGTTGGATAAATCTATGAGGCTGGAAGGTGGTGGCTGGGGTGGTGAGGAGTGGTGATCATAAGGAGGTGGATACATAGGGTCTCTCCTACCACGGTAAGGCACATTGTGATAGGGTCCTCCCCCATTCATATGCACAGCAGGCCAAGAGGGTGGGTTACCCATGGCTTTAGTGTAAGATCTCACATCATAGTTCCGATCCAGACTACTGCCACGTCCTGAATCAAAGCCACTGTTATCATCGGTGGACTTGTAATGCCTTCGGCTTGGTGATCCGATGGGAACATTTCTTATTTGTTCCTCGGGCACAGGTGAATGTTTAGGTGGCAAGACCATCATGTCATTTGGAGGTGGGTAACTGCGAGGTGTATAATAAGGTGGAGAACCCATGAAGTCCAAGCTGTTGCGACTTCTTTGGTTAGGAGTATAAGGAGGAGGCATAATTTCAGAGGAATGATGGCTTGGTGTTGAGAAATCCTGTTGTTGAGATGTTCGAATAGTGCCTACCTGAGGTTGAGTACTTTCATCTTCTCTCCAAGGTCGTGAAGACTGATACTGGCCAGGTTTTGGAGGTGGAACCGGACGACCATCAGACATCCTCGAAAAAAAGGGGGGATTAAGTAATTTTCTGTGATTAAAATTTTTTTATATATACTATACTGTTCAAATTAATTGGGACAAACATTTTTTCTTATGTGAGCTGGTATTTAATTACCAGTTATGTCCCAAGCCAATTATATCTGCCCAGAAGCTATGAGATGGATTGAACCTTGACTATAATTTATTCATTTGATTGGTTTTAGTACATTAGTAGTTCAGCTTTGAGTCTTTTAGAGGGGTAGATAGTGGTTACAATTTTGTATTCCACGTAAGACATGTTACTTTTGCTTGTTCAGAGATGGAGTGGAAGTGTTCTAAAATAATCTCTCTTAATGAACAGACTTCTATGACTGTGAGCTATAGCTATGGTAGTTGGTGGGCAAATCAAGTGTTTCAAGAATTTTAAAAATCGTCTCCAAAAAATAAAAAAAAAATGTGGGCTCAAACAGAAAATTTCTCCAAGAACTGCTGTACAATTCTTATAAGAAATAGCAAAATAAGACAAGAGCACAGACATTCAAAGGTATTTATTGGATTATGTTGTTGAAGTGAGTACCTCAGCTGTACCAAAAAGGGTTCTGGACAGTAGCACATATTAAAATTTCTCAAGGGAGGGGGTCGAAAGTCCACAATTTTAGTATCATGCTTCAATACACAGCCAAATATATTCCTTTGATTTTGTCGATTTTCCGGAACAAAAAAATTAATTATTGAATAATTAACAAAATTAATTATTAATAGCAAATATTTAATCTATTTTGCGTAATATATACATGGGATTATAATCAGTCAAAAAAAAATCAGGGGCTGGGGGGATCCCTAGGACACCTTTCTTGTGTGCACCACTGGTTCTGGAAGTTAGCTGTAAGGCATCAAGACCATTTCTAACTGAGAAAATGATGAAAAACGCTTACCATAGACCAAAAATATTGATCAGAAGGTGATTTTCAGAGATAAAACGCATTTGTTTGTGTAATTAGACAAAGTGAAGTTGAAACTTTGTAGCCAGAGGCACCCTTTTTAAACACATTTTTTCACAACAAATGGCAATGGAAGCTTAGTTCCCTTTAAAGACATGATGAATTATGTCAAATACATAGAAATATTATGCAGTACTATTGTTTTATCCATGGAAACATTTCAACATGATTTGGTTCCTTGTCTTGCTTTGGAATTATTCCAGACTTTTAAGCTGGAAAATAAAAATGCTTAATTGGCCTGGTAATTCACGAGACCTATTGAGATTTTCCGGCATATTCTTGTTTAGCTAAGATGAATTGCATGACAAAAAGTGCTCTACAAGTGTGGTTCTAAGATGATGAAGTTAAGAACATGTGCACTGCACTAGTGGATCAGTACCAAGACTTGAAGAGGTCATTTCTATTATAGGAGAGGACATACCCCCCTTCGTACTAATACAGAAATTTTTCTTTCTAATTTAGGTATGTAATGATTAAATACTAGGGTTTTAGAAAAAATCGTTTTTACCATTTGACCCAATTATTTTGAACAGTATAGTAGCTTAGTACATTTATATAGAGAGTATTTCCCTTTTTAATTCCTTGCGTATATTACACATCTGTATAATTTGGAAGAGAATTTTAATTCCAATTATTAATGAGATAAGAACATTATATTCCATATAGAATAAAGAAAGTGTGAATAAGATTTTTTTTACATGAATGCATAAATAAACTAAATATTATTTTATCAAAAATAGAAAGATAAACTAATTCTATAATGAATGAATATTCATTTACTGTGATTTGAAAAAGATCAAATGGCATTCTCTTGCTTGAAATCTAAAATTGTTTAGCCAAAAATTTAACTCAAAATATTGTTCTGTTCAGAACAAATCAGGAGATGGGTGAAAAATTGACAACAAACTAACTTTGCTATCAAGTGGAAAAATTCTAGAATTACAATGATTAGACAAAATGCTTTGTCTCATCTGATTTTACTTCTAACATTTCACTAGAATCTGAATCTTTTCAAAGAAAAGAGTTCTAATAATACCTCTGCTGGTAATTGGCTGGTTTTGGAGGAGGAGACGGTGGAGCAGGTCTCTCATCAGGATACCTAAAACAAATTACAATTGAAGGAATATTCTCAGAAAAAAAACTTTGTTTTTTAGTTGCGAAATACAGTCGAACCTCCATATTGCGAATTTTTCTATATAACGAACTTTTTTCTGGAACCAAGAACATTTCACGATTTTCTTTCTAAAATAATCCAATAGAAAAGTGCATTTTTTATTTCTAGACATTTCAAGTTATTCTCTCTTTAAATTTATGATGGTTATAAAGCTTGAACTTAGTTTTATTAGGTGCCTAATTCTCCGTGAGCAATAGAATTCTGGGCATTTCATCCAAGAAGTGCAAGTTTTAACGCCCATTGTCCAGTTCACTAGAAACATTTTCGATGTCCCCTTTTACCTTCGGTGCATTTGTCTTGTGTCCTTGAACAAGTCTCTGTTCATTAGTAGTGTTGATCAGAACTTGGTTTCTTGCAGCTCGAGAATGTCAAAACATAATACTAGAGCATTAAACAAAAACAAAAAAAATTTAATTCTTCAGGAAGTGGATAAAGGTGTCAAGAAAAAGGATTTTGCTTTAAAATTTGGTACTCCTCTAAACAGCTTATCAACTATTATAAAAAATCGAAATAAGTTACAAAATTAAGATTCATTGAATTCTTGTTTAAAACGTTTTAAGAACATGTGTCTATGAAAATGTCAAGGAGACAGTTTTGAAGTGGATACACACAATGTTCTGATCTCTGGCCTTTTTTAATAAAGAAAGCTCTTCAATTGCGAAGGCTTTGGGGTACGACCAATTTCTAGGTAGCAATGGATGGCTAGAAAAATTTAAGAAAAAACACGGAAAAATATGCCTGCAGGAATTTTTGGTGCATTGTAAAGATGTGAGGCATATTATGAAACAACATTTTTTAAAACAAGTAAAAGAAAAAAACTCCAACAAAATTAACAGATTTTATGAGAAATTAAATTTAAGGATGCATGTAGTATGTATGTTTAGAAAATGTCATTAAAATTCATTAATTTTAATATAAAATTATTTTCTTAATGAAAATATAGTACATTCTTCGACATTCTTGTTTTCCTTTGTGTGATGGGTAAGATGTATAAAATAAATATTTACATACAAAAAGGTGTGAATACAGTGTTTATGAATTTAAAATATTTATTTTGTATGGTTTATAAAGTATCTTAGAAGATGAACCTCTATATAACGAATTTTCCATATAACAAACTTTTTTTCGGGATCTATCGACTTTGTTAAATAGAGGTCCGACTGTAATTCAAAGCATTCAGTGGGTTAATAATTAGTTTTTAAGAAACTACTAAAATTTCTTTTAGACTTCCATGTACATCAGGAACGATTATAACACAAGTATATGTGTTCATTAATCTTTTTGTATTGTTTACATGAAACTTCGGCTTGAAACTATATAATAAGCAATTATACAAAAGGAGACTATATAAGAGATAAGAAAAATTACTTATTAAAGGATACATTTATAAAACATGCTATTAAAAAAAGCATCTGCATTAGTTCAATTATAAGTGTATGCCGAATATATAGCAATTACTATGGAGAAAAAAGTTCTCTTAGCATTTTAAGTATGATTATTTAGCAAATGGAAATCTGACCTGTATTTATTGACTGGAGGAGGAGCTCTTCCCCTGTCCACATTCACGGGCTTGGGAGGTTGCTGAGTCGAGTTTCGTGAATATCGATAAGGGTCATGGGACGAGCGACTACTAATGGCTGATGCAGGTGCATAAGGCTCTCTTTTTTTATCATTAGGATTAGAGGAGTACTGATTATAGGAGTCACTGCTGTATGAGGAACTGTCAAAAGCTCCCTAAAATCAAATGAAAAATCAGTGTCTGAAAATATAATTTGAATTTTAAAATTATTTAGGGTTCAATTAAATTTCTGTAATAAATGAAATTTCTGTAAATTGAAAGGAATTTACTTTATATATGTAAAGTAAACTTTTCACTTGTGAAACTGTAACAGTTACATTTTTTCTTTAATGCAAAAATGCCCCCTTCATTCTCAACGCAGCTTGCTATTCCTATTTAGAAAATACATTTATTTCCATCTAAATAATGCAACTAATATTTATATACTGCATCACATATTTTTTAATACTGTAATTTGAAACTTCTGATTAAGCATTTGTCTCTATAAAAACATATAATTAAATCCAGCATATAATGCACACCTATACTTTCAAGTTGCAATTTTTGATTTTTAGGTACATTTGCCCTATAACGCACACCCTCTTTTTTATGAAGGTATCTGAAATGTACCTGCACAATGCTTTTTTTTTAAAAATCATTTAATCAGAGTATTATCCTAGGCTTTTGAAAAAAAATTACTTCTAGAACTACAACCATCTAAGTTTATCAAGAATGTCATTTCTTTTAAATAAACAGTATTTTGGTGTATGTAGAAATCTATTTTTTTCTATGCTCGTCTTTTTTTATTTTTAAAATCCTCATTTTCATACCCGGCCTATAACGCACACCTGTAAATTTCGATCTTATTTTTTGTGTTAAAAGTGCACGTTATGCGCCAGATAATACAGTGGGTAAATTGAACTTGATAACATAGATTAAATTAATTAAATATCTTCACCTTCATTTTAGTTTTCAAATTGGCCAAAATTTGAGTTTAATATTGGAATAGTTTCTTAAGTTCACACTTTTTTTCCTTTGGTTTTAAGCAAATGGGACACAGTTATCGAATATTTTTGCATACTTTGCAATTTTAGAACATAACAGCTTAAATTTTGCATATTAAGTTCTGCTTCCCTTTTTTCCTTCATGAAACGAACAACCCTATAATATATAAAAGTATTGAATATTGTATAAATAATATGTGATAACTATAAAATTTAATTTTCAAACTTGCAAAAATAATCAATTAATGCACATTTTACAAAATGCAAAAAAAATCAGTAATCTTAATTCTTAATGATAATGTAAATTGCTATAAATAGTGCACACCTCTTAGGTAATGATTATCAATATAAATATATATACTTTTAATAGCTGTGCAATAAATACTATATTCTGCATGTTCACTTGGGTCCTTCGGATATGTGTATTGTGCAATTAAAAATAGTTTTAAAACGTAATACAAAATTGTAATTACTATGAAATCCAAAATCTTTTTTCATTAAAAAAGATAAAAGGTATCTTAGTAAAGAGAAATTTTAGCTGACTACAAAACAGACAAACAAAACTTCAAATACAATCATAGTAAAATTGAAACATTTTCTTATACCAATCTTCCATTTGATCTTTCCAAAGAATATGGCTGAGCTCCAGTATTTATATAATCTGGAGGTTCTCTTGGAGTTGGATTTCCTATAAAAAGAGATATTCCAAGGGGCAATTTTAAAAATAGTTGTAATGGAGTAATATCAATAATAATAATAAAAAATAAAAAAAAATTTGAAGCTAAATGCACAAATTTAGCAAACACCAGCCAATAGCAACCACCACCACAGCAGCTTTCTAGCAGACTTCTTAAAAAATATCTTTTAATATATAATATAAAAAGCAGCCAAGAGAAATGTATAAAATGGGGCTAAAAATGAAAAGTTTTCAGTTATAAATATGAAAAAATTTAAGTCACTCAGTACATTAGGTTAATTGATTAAAAAACCCATGTGGTCAATACAATTTAATTAGCCAAAATGGTAGAACCTAAATGTACAAAGTAAATTGCTATATCCAGTTATCAGCTAAGGCGAGACTTTAAATTATAACTTTTATTTTATACAATACAACTAAAGAAAACCAGAGTATATATTGCAGAAAAGCTTAATAAATATTAAAAATATCAACTATAAAATGCATTAGATTATCTTAAAAATTATTTGCTTCTTTTATGTATATTTTGTACAAAGAACTATTTTTCTGAATCCATAGTTTAGTTGAGCATACAATACAAAAGCTGATCCCATCAGATAACTACTAACTGATTTAAGAGATGATCTCAGTAAAAATGAGGTTTTTTTACCCCCTTCCAACATTCTTTTTCTATTTTGTTTTAATCTTTTTAATATAATACAACAGACAGTAAGAAATTATCTTGATAATCTGAATTTATTTTTGTAAGCAAAAATTAATATGTTACTCAAATTATTTTGTTGAACTGTGTGGAGAAAAAATGAAGCAAACAAGAAATAACCAATAATTTAATAAGAAAAATGTAACCTTAAAATACAGAAAATTGAATGATAATCTTATCTTTCATTATGTTTTGTTAACATACATGAAAAAAATAATGTTGAACATAAAAGAAACAAATGCAGGCCCCAATTTCCAATGGATAAGGATTACTTTAAAGTTAACTGTTAGTTATAATAAACTATAATTCTTACAGATGATGTTTCAAAATTTAAGAAAATTCTAATGAAGCTGTCAAACGACAGGAATTGAATTTTCTCAAAACACTGGACTTGGTTATTTAAAGACGAATACAGAAAAAGAAGTATGTGGCTGAATATGTGTAATACCTTCCAACAAGAGTGAATGTCGTCCACGAGCGAACAACCTCTCTTGTACTGTCCGATAGTGTGTAGGTTTACTCGCACGATCCACACGTGGTGGTGGTTCTGGCTGTTGTGTGGTGCGTGCCTTCAGAGCTGTCTCACCTCCTATGCAATATATACACAATTTTTATTAAGAATCAAATGGCTGGAGCCATATAATCATTATTTGACAAAAGACTATATTATACCTGTCAAAGTATACTAATATGAATGAATGTGAGGCTAATCATATGCTAATAATTCTGATGCAAATCAATTATCAAATGCTGAAGCAATACAAGCAAGAAGATATCTGTAAATAATTTCTTAAAATATTGATTTTTTAAAAAAATTATGGGTTTTAATAAATAAAGGAAATTTATTTTTATTAAAAATGCATTTTAAATAAGCATTCAAGTTAAAAAATGCTTATGAACTATAATTATAAACATTTCTAACATATAAATACATATATTACCAGGGTTATACTTGGCAGGAGTAGCTGAATCTCTTAAATCAGACCCTAGAGTCAAAGCATCCTATAAGAAATATACCATTTCAAGAAATTAAAATGCTAATAGTTTTGTGCTCTTCTATATTAAATAAAAAAATCAGCCAAAAGACCCAATAAAAATATTTTTTGCTGTCCATTAATACATACATATTATTACAATAATGAATTTACTAATGAACACAATATTGAAAGTTTAACATAAAAAAAATTGCTTATATGCAGAATTAAGAACTAATTCTTAATTGTATATTAAAGTATACAATTAAGAAGTTAAATAAAAAATTAATTTAATGTATATTAACTCTAAACAATTACTAAAACAATAAATATATATGCAAATAAGCTCACATACTTGTTGTTGGAGGAATTCAAAGGGCAGCTGAAAAAGAAAAAAGAAAATCAAAAATACATCAATTCTATCTGGATTGGAATATCACATTCCTACTAAAGGCTTTTAAATTTCAATGGAGTAAGTAATAAACATAATCAAAAATTTAACAGAATCGAAAAGAGTTATCAATGCATAAAACATTGCAATAAAAAGATACATTTTTCTAATAGAAATAAAATAAATAGAATGCATATCAAATTTTTATTAAAAAATATTTTTCTTTTACTATTACAAATGTTTAAAATCTAATTACAATATTTAAAAATCTTTAGTTGTCAGTTTTGTGCTCTATGTTTAATTAATCTAAAAAAAACAACCACTCTTTTATTTAAAAATATTACAAAATAAAATTGCACATAAATAAAATCAGTCAAAAATAACTTAAATGAAAAACAGTAATGTTAATTATATGTATATGTAAGATAATTAAAATTCTTTTAAACAATATTGTAGTAAAAATTGAATAAATGCCAAATCAATAACAAATTAAACAGTACCTGCCGAGATCGTGCAGTAGAAAAACCAGACAGCTGATTATAACCAGGAGGGCCTGACATCTCATCCTGTGTTGCTATGCTTGGATCACTGGATGCTTTCACCATGTGCCTGTCATTGGATTGCAGACCCAAATCCTGCAAGTCTGAAGGTCTACTGTCATTGGCAAGTTCAAGGTCACTTTCAGGTGATGAAGCATAACTGAGGCGTGAAGTCATGGGGAAGAGGAAATCATCAGATATAGCTTCTTCTGGCTGAAAGGGAATAAAAAGTTTTATTAATTTTTATTTAGGAAGATATGAATATGATGCCTTCTTTATAACAATAACATATTTAAAATAAAATTTTTCAGAATAATGTGGTTAAAAATCAAGCATGATTTCAAGTTCCTCATTTGCACTCTATAAAAATAATTTTAAAGGAGCACATTTCTGAAAACTATAATACACTTTTTTAAAAAAATACTTGATAATAATACACACAGAAATTTAGCTGTAAGCACATATTATTTCCCAAATTCTATTTTTATAAAAAAATTTTAATGTGATTTTATGATTAATTTATAAACCATAAGTTTTCAAATACTTTTTATAAAGCCTTGTTAAAATCCATACCATTCTAGTTAGGGTAATCTAAACAATTTTCAATGTATGATGTATACTTGATTTTAATTATTTTAGAATGAACTGAATTGAATATAAATGATCAGATTAAGTTGACCATTAACCATTAAACCATTTTAGCAGTTTGCAATTAAAGTATTTTTTTTATTACAGTATTTTTTAAAACTGCTAAAATTGAAATCCATACAAATTTTGACAACTGTTTAAAATTAAAAGCAATACTACAACATAACTAAACAAGCTAAAAAAATTACTTTCGATTCTGATATCCAAATGGATTGCTGTTGCTGTTTGTCAATCGTCTCTCGCAATTTCTTGTACCACATATCAGCACTTGTTAATGTAATGGTAGCTGAAAGAACCAAAATGCATATTTATGCAAATATAATTTTAGAATTGAAAAAGTAGGGATTGGAGTATATAAAAATAAAGCTCATAAACAAAACCACAATTTCAGATTTTAAATCTTCTATAATCATTACGATGTGTTTTATCACCTGTAAAAACATGGGACCAAAGCTTTTCAAGCTTTACTGCATGATCATGCAGTTTCTTGGAGCTCTTGTGACTGGACTTGGCGAGACGTGAGCGCAGTTCCTTGACTACATGCTTGTTTTCAGCTCGCATAAATATCACAATGGGATAAAATTGGGCATAATTTAGACGATCCACAGCACTAGGAGTAATATCTAGAATAGCATGCTTACCCTAAAAATATTTAGTACAGAATATTTATTGATTATAATTTTTCTTCCTTTCAATTAATTTTAGCATTCTGCAAGGCTTACTTAATAAACCCATAAAATACACATTTTAGATATATTTTTACATATGTATAAAATAATTAATTTTAAAAATTCTAAATGTCCAAATCTTTTTTTACTTAGATTAGCTCTCCCTTTTTACACACGAGATAAATAGAAATAAAGTTTTCTTTTTTTTTATTTGAATACAATTACCGTATTTTCCTGTATATAATCCGCAGCGGCGTATTATAAAGCCTTTTTTTCGAGTAAAAAAAAAACAAACGTATAATTCGCAGCAGTTTTTAGGCTGAATAATCCAAAATATAAACTGCCGATAATGAATGTCATAAAGACAAAAAAATACACAATATAATTGAAAATAGAAGTAAGAAATTGTACAGGAAAAAAAATTTATTACGAAATGTCTTTTCAAATATGTATGATAATATTTTTTACGATAATCTCAATAAAACAAAAAAATTCTTTGCTACTGCCATCTATGTTTTGAGTTGTTAAGCAAAACATTCCATGCAGAAAAATCTTTCTTTTTTTTAATTTAGCAAGTTAACAGCAATTTTCGAAGTTCGTCTTGTTTTTTCTCCACAAACGAATATTCAATTCGTCAATGTTGAAAAACCTTGCAGCTTCCCGATTTTGGTAGCCTTTTAAGTTTGTAGTGTAACTTAACACTTTCGCTTCAACTTGATGAAAACTTTCGAAGGACTTAATAGCTCTAGTCAAGAGAGAAAATTGGAAATGGCGCCAGCGACTAATAACTATTTTTTTTCCTTCCGAGGAATCGAATTCGTTTTTGAATGTAATTGGACAAAAACTAGTTATAGCTGAAATACGTCATCCGAGTCATGAAAGCGCCATATGTTATTTATTTTATAAAACATAAATGGCATTTCTTCCAAAACTTTATTGTTCGCTTTTCTGATGGAGAATGTTTTTTCTCAGATAATCCGCGGCGGCGTATAATACTCACAACAAAATTTGAAACTTTTTTAACACATAATCCGCGGATTATATACAGGAAAATACGGTACTATTAAGATCTACAAAATAAATTGATTAAAACCACTTCTGTAATGATTTATAAGTCGCTGAAAGAAAGATGATTACTCATTATAAAACCTCAGTTACATTATGAATAAACAAAACAAGTATGAAAAATTGATTGAAACATAAAGAAAGTAACCGTTGCATGTTTGCTGTCTACTGGTGGCTCAACCACTAGTGCCATCTGGCAAACTGTTTTCAGTGTTGAAAAAAGTCTTAAGAAAGAGAACTGAATTTTACTTATGCAACTTAAACCTTGTAAGTATAATTTCAATGTGATTTACTCATATTTTAAATAGCATCTTCAATTTGGTTAAGGTATTTTTTCTATAATTAAAAACAATACATCGACTCCCCACTGTTCATTTTTGGAAGCAAGAAATAAAATTTTTACCTGTTTATTTAAAGAATGTTTGAAATAACAGTACCTTTTCAACAATCTCTTTAATTGCACTGAGTCGGATTATACCAGAAGATTTTTGACTTTTAGAAATATCATCTAAATGACCATCTAACTCTGAAAAAGAAATAAAAAGAGAATTAAGAGGGGGGGGGGAGAGGAAACAGATTAGCAATTTAAAATTTTAATCTAATTTACAAGAATTATAAAAGTGTAATTGTTAAAAAAAAGAAGCAAAATATCAATTTTGGTTAACATATTAACATTTGATTACAAATATAAAAAACAAAGCAACATTATTATAACAAAAAAAAAATATTTCTTAATTAGACTAACATATAAATATATAATACTACTTACACATAAGTTTAACAATAGGCAGCAGAAAAGGAAACAGAAATTTTTTATATTTTTGTAAGGAATAATAAGATAAATCATAGGTTTATTTTTTTAAAAGACAAAACCATAATTATTTCATTTGTAATTTGATATTCTACATCTACATCAAATTTGATTTTTTCTAATAACTTACGTGGAGAGGCATATTTGTCTGGATAATCTTTCAATAATTTATCTCTAGCAACATCAGCTAAAGATCCAAACAATACAACTGGTCTTATGAAACCCGCTAAAAGAGAAAAGGGAGGGGTAAAAAATTCAGTTGGATGAAAAGTAACTTTTTTTTCTAGCCTACATAACATTATAAATCTATAAAAGGGAAACATGAAGTGAGAATTATATTCTGCAAATTTTTTGGAATTCAAATTTTATGGGATCACAATAACTTACGGTGCTTTAGAGTTACTCGTTCATACGCTGGAAATTTAGATATACCATCAGCTATGAGAAAAAAGAGGAACAATTTCTAATTAATATTATTCATAGTGCAAGATAATACTTTAAACAGATAAATAAAAGATATTTTATAATCAGTTTCATTTTATTATTAAAAAAATCAAAACATTATTTATAACCCTGTTAACTGATGAACTTAACCTTTTGGAGGAAAAAAAGCAGGGCATTTTTTTAATTACATGCATGTATTTCTAAAAAAAAAAATCTATACCAGAGTTACAGGTCTCAGTCCCTTGAAAAGAGGGGGGAGGGAGGGGACAGGAAAAAGACATTTTTACAATTTTACTGTTTGAGACTGTATGACAGAATAAAAACAAAAGAATTTTATAGTTAATCATTTTTAACAGATTGAATATTTTTAATTATACAAAAAAATTTTGAATTTGATAAAAAAATAATAAATGAAAATCTTTTTTTAGAATGCTCCTTTACTTTAAAAAAGAAAAGATAATGCATTAAGAAATGTTTTATCTAGACAAATTTCCCAACACTTGAAATATAGACCCACCAAAGACAACATCTTCCCAGTGGTCCTTGCTGAGAGATTTGGAACGACGAGCACTCCTTCTTTTGAAGAAACTTCCACGACTTTCTGAGGCAGCATCTTTTTTAGCTTGATTCTGCTGCTCCTGGGCCCACTGCTCTGCCCTATAAAATATAAACATACTTATAAATGTACTAATTGCAATCAGTAAGAATTAAACACATGAAAAATACTTTCCATAAAGATGTACAAATACAGTTTTCAGTAATGAAGTAAAAGGAATGGCTGTCACCTTTTGTTGTAACGCCTTCTTATTTTTCATCGTAAGAGGGCGGGCGAGAGCCGCTGGATGTATTTTTGTAATTGAGTAGTAAACAGTAAATAATAAATAAAGCTTCTTCAAACGGACCAGACCGATTTCTTTCTATCGCATTCATTTGGTCCCTCGAGCTACCAGAGCATTTATGTCAAAACATTTAATTGATGAAGTGAAAAGTGGTCTGCGACATTTGTCGAAGTAATCAAGCACAAAAACAGAATTTACACAATAATCATTGCAAGCATTAAACTTCGATTTTGGGAAGGTCACAAACAAATTCAACATGTACGCCATTCTTAAGCAAAAGAAAATCTTAAAAGGTAAGCTAACTCATTTAGTTTAAAAAATAGATGATTTACGAAATCAAGAAAATTCTGTATCCATTATTGAAGTTTATGAAACAGATGTTAATTCAATAGATATTGAAATAAATAATTTAATCTTTTAAGCACTTGTGCAGATGAAGATTTTAACGATTATGAAATGGAAATGCATGATTTATTTTCTAAATTAGATACACTAAAAATTATTTTAAAAGAGGAAATGAAAAAAACTTGTTAATGATAATAATACTAATGCATGCCAAAACATTAACTATAATGTAAACAATTTAAAACTTCCTCGCACAGAATTGCCAGTATTCACTTCAAATTATATAGACTGGATCTCGTTTCGCGATTTATTTCTAGTGAGTGTAGGGAATAATAGTACTTTAAGGGATAGCAGTGGTGTAACGTACACCCCACAAACCCCGCGCTGCGGGGGAGGCCAAAGCTAAACTGATGTCATTAACGTAGAATTTGACAAAATTAGCTTTACATTTTTTTAATCCAATTTTTAAGCGATTTTCAAATTGGCGATCTAACATCATTCAAAATCAAAACTTTGATCGCTGATTAGATATCTTAGATCCAATAACCAAATCAAAAAACATTTTAATATACTGTAATCCTCGCGACGAAAGAGATACTTTTCTTTAATGGGTTTTCTTTTCAAGCCTAAATTACTAACAGATAAAAAGAAAGTCAGACGGAAAATTGGATAAAATGCTAGAAAGATAAAAAAAATTCATCACTGTTTTTTTAGTATACTTCATGTTAGGGGTACGGAGAAAAAAAGACATGTTACTTTTTACTGAAGTAGCAAAGTAACTTATTGGCGTCTTTAGCTTCCCCCCACATGTATTTCATTTTTATTTAGCGAACTCATAAATAACGTACATCTGTTATGCTTTTTTCATGAAAAATAGTATTACGATACTTGAAAACACAGAGAGCATTTTAAATTATATGGTCTAGATTTATGATTTAGAAACCCATATGCCCACAAAAATTTCCGTAGATTTATGAGTATTCAATCAAATAAAGCATAATGAGAAATGTTTAAAAAAATTGCTTTTAGAACATATATATTTTTATATTCAATGCACTTCAATATAGGGAGTGTTCCTTCGCTATTAAAACATTTTGATCTCACTTCTCTCTTGTAATATTAGAATTGTTTTTTGTAAACAGAATTAATTATTCTGGTTTTTATACTGTTATTTTGTTAATAAGACAAGGAGAAATGCGGCCCTAAAATGAGTGGAGTTAAAAAAACTTTGAGCGGTTCTCAAAAGCGAAAAATTCGAATGGAAAAGGAGTATAATATTAATAGCAAATATGCAAAATTGGATAACTTTTTAATATGCGCAAGTTCATCATCTTGTGCAAGTGCTAGTAGTAGTAATGCCAGGGAACTTGATGAACAAATCTTGGAAGTGAAAATTAATCCACAAGAAAAAACACAGTTTCAGACACTTCAACTAATAAGGATACTCTATCTAAAGAAAAGGAGTCAGAAAATGAAAACGAAGAAACAAAATTGATTAGAAATGATTTTGCCCATTATGTAGGTACGCCCATAGATGCAGATTTAAGGGAACAAATTTTAAAATTGGGCCCATACCAACCAAAAGGTAATTTTCAAAAAGATGCCAAGGGAAGGAGCTTTTCATCATCTTATTATAGTTTTTTATCCAAGGCAGGACAAAAGATCGAAAGAAAATGGCTGTGCTATTCAACACGACTTCATGTTGCTTACTGTCAGGTATGTTGGCTTTTCGCTGATAGAACAAATATGTATTTTAAAGAAGCCTGGTATAAAGGTGTGAATGACTGGCAAGGAATATAAAAAAATTAAAGAGCATGAAAATTCTATAATTCATATCCAAGCATGTCGCACATATGACATCTGGAAACAAAATAAAACGGTGGATTCATTATTGAAATGCAATTTTAAAGAAGAAGTTAATAAGGTTAGCCAAATCTTACAAAGAATCATAGATGATACAATGACTCTAGCGATGTGCAATCCTCCTTTTCGGGGACAACTAGAAACTCAAGATTCAACTCAAAGGGGAAATGTTTTGAATATAATAGACCTCTTGGCTAAATATGACCCTCTTCTCAATGTTCATTTGTCAGGAAAAAAAAATTCAAAAATATCTTAGCCCAAAAATTCAAAATGAACTTATTGCTATTATAGGCTCTAGAATAAAAGAAAATATTGTTAAAAATATTAAGAAATGTTCTTTTTTCTCTATTATTCTGGACACGACACAGGATATTTAAAAAAAAGACCAATTAAGTACTATAATAAGGTATGTAACAACTGATGTTAATGATAATAATGAGCCAGATAATATCAGAATTAACGAAACGTTCTTAGGCTTTATTGAGGTGGCAAATCAGACTGCAAAAAGTTTGGAAAGTGATGTGTTAAATTTTCTAAATACACTGGACATTAATTTGGCAAAGTGTCAAGGACGAGGATATATGATGGGGCAGCCAACATGAGTGGAGCGTATGGGGGGATTACAGAAATTAATTAAGGACAAACAACCAAGAGCAAATTACATTCACTGTTCAACACACAACCTCAATCTTGTTCTAAACGATGCATGCAATAACGTGCCTCATGTAAGAGAATTTTATGACTTTTGTCAAAAAATTTACACATTTTTTGGGCTCAGCATTAAAAGGTGGAGTGATCTGAAAATTGTGCAGAATAACGAGAACATTCAGCAGACTATTAAATCATTATTCACAACAAGGTGGTCATCTCGATTTGACTCTTTAATATCATTTCGATTTTAAAAGTACTTTCAAATATTTTACTAATCAAAGACGAGAAACAGGAGGCTTTAGCGATTAAAAAACATATGGAAAAGTTTCCATTTGTTTTTTTTTGCTAATTTTCCAATGTCGAATTTTACAAAGCATAAATTTAACTTAAAAAACGCTAAGACCATGTTAAATTCTAGCTTAATGTCTATCGAGAATCTTTGTAACAATTTTGCTAAAATAAAGGAAGTTATTGGTTTGGCTAAAAAATGGGGTATCACCCCGGAGTTTGAAAAAAAGAGACACAGAAAAGTTACAGTTTTTCTATGATTTCAATGCTGATAAAAAACTGCAAGACAGAGAATGATTGTTTGAGGTGGATGTTTTTAAGGCCAATGTTGATGTTATTACTACTCAATTAAAAAACCACTTTGAAATTATGAATGGCATTTACAAATCATTCAATTTTCTTTCTCCCAAAAAATATTGTAAGCACTACAAATGATCTTATATAATGAAGCCAGTAATCTTCAAAAAGTATATAGCCTCGACCTACCTAGTGAATTTCCAAATCAAATTATGTCTCTAAAAGCAGTTTTTAGTGAAGATTTTATAAAGATAAATTCGAAAAAAGATTTAGGTAATTTTTTGATGATTCAAAATAAATTTGCTTAGCCAAGTTTAACAGATGTACGTATGTATTGCATTTTATTGTTTTTGACTCTTCCAGTTACTTCTGCAATGGCGGAAAGGTCATTTTCTAAATTAAAATTAATACAAAATTATCTACGTTGTACGATGTCAGAAGAGAGGCTCTCCTATTTGTCTTTGATAAGTATTGAACAACAAGAAACAAGAAAAATTGAACTGGATGAATTAATAACCAACTTTGCTAAGAAAAATGTGCAACGTCAATTGCTTTTTTTGTGATTTACTTCTTGAATATAGTGCTGTATATTAGCTAGTAGTGTGTGTCGTGAACAACCCAACGAACTAGTTACTTTTGTAGTTCAACCTGAGTGGTACTGCAAACGCATTCTTTTTTGTGTCCATGCTTTCTTATTAGTAACAGTAGTTGTGTTTTTGACTTTTTGACAATTTATGCTAGAATTTTATCGAACTTAAGGTTAAGCTCATCCCGGGATTCATAAATGAAGAATTTGGTAAGTGATACCATTTTTCGATCATAAGGATCTGAAATCGAAAATATTATTTTACAGTGTTTGTGTTTTTCTTAGTGTATCGTTTTTATTTAAGTAACCAGGTTATCAGTCGACTGTTGTTATATTTTCCATTTTTTAAATACTATAAATACTCTTTAATGTTAAACATTATTTACTTTGTTTACTCAGACACAGGTTGATTTTATATTCGGTTTATAAGTTTAATATTTAAATATTTTTACGTGATGTGTAAAGGTACATTAAGTTATGGTTTTGCAATTATTTGTATATATATATATATCTGGCTTTGGGGCCTAAGATCTGACCTTGCAGGGGAGGGGCAATTATTTTCCGTTTCACCACTGAGGGATAGTCAAAAACTGCAGTATCTTAAACTCTGTAAAGGGCAAAGCAGCCACTTTATTACAATCCATTCAAATAACAAATGATAATTATAAAAAGGCGTGGAATGCATTAACTAAGCGCTATGAGAATGAAGCAGAAAATATAAATGCGGCATTAAATAAATTAGTTTCGCAGCCTGTTTGAAAACAAGAATCAGGTTCAGGATTTCGAAAGCTAATTGACACTACCCAACAGTGCATTGACACCCTGCAAACCTTGAGGCAGCCCGTGGAATATAGGACACCCTCATAATTTTCTTGCTAAGGGGGGAAACTCGACTCAAAAACATTGCGCGTTTGGACTCTCGAACAAACAAAAAAATCCCTCTTTCTCCGAGTTTAAATTGTTCGTTTTAAGCAGGGCGACCGCTATTGCGTCTTTAGCCAAGTGCCAGAAAGAAAAACATCTGTTCTCTTTCAAGCGGGGGAAGTAAAATGACCAACACAAATAAAAAAAATTTCCTACTCTTCACAAATAGTCTCGAATGTTTGTTTACATTGCAATAGCGACACACATTTTGGATTATTCAAGTGCAATAGTTTTTTAGAACTTCCGATTAAAGAAAAATGGGAAGTTGTTAAAAAATACAAATTATGTTTTAACTGTTTTAGGGAAAATAAAACGCATCACATTTCCAAATCACATAATTCATTATTATGTTCTAAAAATCCAAATATTAGCAAAATTTCAAATAACAACAAAAATTTAATTCACAACACGGTATCCGATATACACACGGAGGATTCCACGATTAGTAGCAATAACCTAACAGTACCTGCCTCTCAGGCTGTTTTATTGCCTACTGCAATTGTTAATGTTAAAGACATTAATAGAGCTTTACAAAAATGCAGAATACTTATCGATTCAGCCAGGCTCATTTGTTAGAGAGAGTTTATTACAACTTAAACGCACTAGCATAAACATAAATGTAGACAACTTAAATTCGCGAAAGGTGGGAAGGGTAGCAGGCTTAGTTCAGTTAGAAATAACACAACTGTTTTACAAAAACACAAGTATTACTGTAGATGCATTAATTTTACCCAAAATCACCTGTGACCTTCCTCAATTTCAAGTCAATGCGTCTGCTTTGAATACATTTAAACATTTAAAATTAGCGGATGTCAACTGTTTCCAGCCAGGTCCAATAGACATTTTGTTAGGTGCTGACGTATTTGGAGAAATCATGCTCAATAGACATTTAAATATTCAGGGTTAATCTTTAACTGCAATGGAATCCATTTTCAGCTGGGTTGTTCTTGGAAAAACAAAACTTTCCTGCCAAAGAATTATTTCAAATCATGCAAGTTACCATGCAGTAGAGTTTCAGCTAGATAAATTTTGGCAATTAGAGGAACTCTGTAAAACAAAACCTTTCACGAATGAAGAAACTGCTTGCGAGAATCATTTCAAAAGAACTCATACTCGTGGCTCAACAGGCAGATTCACAGTCAATTTTCTATTCCTAGACTCTAGTGATGAACTTGGTTCATCTAGAGACACTGCCATGCATCTTCTACAGCAAACTGAACGTCGATTTAGTAAAAACAAATCACTTTCCGATCAATATTACAAATTCATGAATGACTACTTGAAACTTGGTCGCATGGAGTTAATCCCTGGAGTTGATGTTCCAGCTAGTTCCAGTTTTTATCACCCGCCTCATCCAGTACCCAATAAAAATGGAGATAAATTTTGCGTGGTGTTTGAGGGATCTGTAAAGTCTTCAAGTGGGATTTCTCTCAATGATAAATTAATGGTTGGTCCGCAGCTACAGATTGACTTAACAACAGTATTCCTTCTCTCCAAGACGCAGACATAGAAAAAATGTATAGGCAAATAACACTACAAGATTCCAATTTTCAGAGAATCGTTTGGCGTAATTCACCTTTTGAGCCAATTCAAGACTTTAGGTTGACAAGAATAGCTTATGGAACTGCATCAGCGTCGTACCTTGCAATAAAATGCTTACAGCAGTTGGCATTAAACGAAGCAAAGAATTTTCCTCTTGCTTCTAAAGCAGCTCTCAATGACTTCTATGTTGATGATTTGATGTCTGGAGCCAATTCACTCTCTGAAGTCTTGGAACTACAAAACCAATTGACTCAAATGTTGTCCAGTGCTGAACTTGTATTGAGAAAATTGTCTTCTAATTGCAACGAACTCTTAAATTCAATCGATTCAGATATGCATTTATCTAATGCTTCTTTGAATATAGACAATGATGATACAGTAAAAACCTTAGGTATCCTGTGGCATTCAGCTTCAGATGTATTTTACTTCAAAATCACTCCTTTATCTTTTGAAGGCACTTAAACCAAAAGAACAATACTTTCTACAATTGCCAAGACTTTCGATCCACTTGGATGGCTGTCACCCATCACAATCCAGTATAAAACAATCATGCAAAGACTGTGGAAACAACAGTTGCAGTGGGACGAAAGGGTTCCTTCAGACATTGCACTTGAATGGGAACAACTTGCTAAGGATGTGCAATTGGTCAAAAACATCAAAATTCCTCGATTCTTGTTCGTCGATTCAGACAACCAATTTCATCTAGTTGGCTTCAGTGATGCTTCTAAAAAGGCTTATGTAGCTGCAATTTACTGTCGCTCTGTTTCAGATATAGAAAAATTCAACGTTCAACTAATAATAGCCAAGACAAGAGTTGCCCCACTGAAACCTGTCTCACTTCCTCAACTAGAATTGTGTGGAGCTCTTCTGTTAGTTAAACTGATGGACTTTACTTGTAAAGCTCTGAATCACCCTATATCACAAACCCAATTTTATACGGATTCCACTATTGTACTTGCTTGGGTTGGATCCCATGCCAGCGGATGGAAGACTTTCGTAGCTAACAGAGTGGCGAAAATCCAGACGTTGTCTTCTGCTACCCAATGGCATCATATCAGTTTAAGTGAAAATTCTGCAGATCTTGCAACCCATGGTGTATCTATCATCTTCAACTTTACTCACTTCAATATGGTTGTGTGGTCCCAAGTTTTTACATGAAACTTTTCCTTTTCAGACAGATTCTTCTGTTCCTTTATTGAGTGATGCTGTGCCAGAAGAAAGGTATTGTGCATTACAATCAACTATTGTACCAAATCATTTGCCTGATGTTAATGATTTACTCCATAAAAATTCTCCTCTTTCTAAACTTAAATGTGTAATAGCATATTGTTTAAGATTTATTAATAATTGTAGATATTCAAAACATAAAATAATTGGATTTTTAAAAACTAGTGAACTAACTAGTGCTATGTATATATTAACTAAATCAGTGCAAATTGTGGAGTTTAACAATGAGATAAATGCTTTAAAAGGAAATCAATAATTATCTTGCAGAAGCAAAATTTTATCTCTAAATCCATTTTTAGATTGTTCAAATATTCTCAGGGTGGGCGGTTGTTTGCGACATGCAAATCTCACATAACGGCCACAAACATCCCATCTTACTACCAAAAAGGCATATTCTAACAGATCTCATTGTTAGATATTATTATGAAATTATCTTGCATGCTGGTACACAACTTGTGCAATCTTGTATTCAAGAACAATATTGGATAATAGGTGCTAGAGATGTCATCAGGCAATCAGAAAATGTATAAAATGTTGCAAAGTAAGAGCTTCCATCACTAATCAAATGATGAGCGATTTGCCATCTTCACGCATTTCTCCTGCCTTTATGCACTGTGGAGTAGATTATGCTGGTCCTTTTCAAATTAAAATCATTAAAGGTAGATGTTCCAAATCCTTTAAAGCATACATAGCTCTGTTTGTTTGTTTCACTACTAGAGCTATTCATCTAGAACTGGTCACTGATCTTTCAGCAGATGCATTTATTGCAGCTCTGAAGAGGTTTATTTCCTGCAGAGGAAAATACAGTGACATATACAGTGATTGCGGTTCCAACTTCGTTGGCGCAAAACGCAAACTCATGGAATTTGAAAAGCTTGCAAAATCAGACAATTATAATCAAAATGTTAGTAAATTTTTAACTGATAATGGTATTAAACGGCATCAAAATGTTCCAGGTGCACCACACATGGGTGGTCTCTGGGAAGCAGAAATAAAGTCAACTAAGTATAACTTAAAACGCATTGTTGGAGAAACGAAATTAACATATGAAGAATTTGAAACATTTCTAACTCAAATAGAGGCTTGTCTTAATTCCAGACCATTAATGCCCATATCTAATGACCCAAATGACCTATCAGCCTTAACGCCTGGTAATTTCATTATTGGAAGGCCATTGACAAGTATTCCTGAACCCAATTATATTGACTCAAATAATTCCTATCGAACTAGATGGCAACAAATTCAAAAACTAGTTCAACAGTTTTGGAAACGTTGGCACAAGGATATTTAACTCGATTGCAACAAAGACCAAAATGGCTTCTGCTAACTAAAAATTTTCAAGTGCCTTATAAAAGATGACAATTTACTCCCTACTAGATGGAAAATGGGTAGAATTGTTCAATTGTATCCTGGTCTAGACAATATAGTCAGGGTTGTCAATGTCAAAACATCAGAGGGAATATTTAAAAGAAATATAACAAAATTAATTCTTCTACCGATTTAAATCCATGTTTTATTATTTGTAGCTAATTTAAATATGCATATATACTACATTGTTGTGAATGTTTTCTTAAATTTTAAATTTTCATTTATTTAACTTTATATTGTTCACATTTATATTGAAATAATATTTCAAGGTCGGCGGCATGTTGCAACGTCTTCTTATTTTTCACTGTAAGAGGGAACGTGAAAGCCGCCGGATGTATTTTTGTAACTGAGTAGTAAACAGTAAATAAAGCTTCTTCAAACAGACTGGACCGATTTCTTTCCATCGCATTCACCTTTTTATAAACTCAACCAATTTTCATAAAAAACAAAACTCAATGAACAAATTAGGAAAACAACATAGTTTAGGTAAAAACAATAATGGATATGATGAAAAAAATGACAATACAGAACATTGGTTTATTTTACAGTACATAGGTTTATTATGACAGAGGACAAAATGCTACGCAGAAACTATTCCAATAAAAAACATACAATTTTATTTAATAGAGAGTAATGCAATTTGAATGTAAAATCCTTATAAACGCTTTATTGATATTTTAATCTTTCTTTAAAATGGTAGTAAATATCTCTCTATATATAAGATGCATTTGTTGTCTGTTTGTCTGTTCCCTTATAACTCAAGATCCAGACAACCAAATAACGAGAAATTTGGAACATGTATACAAAATTACATGGGGAAGGTTCTTAAACAGGTTTCACATTCGTAATTCTTTCTAAATTTTTTAAAATTTAATTTTTAAGTGATTTTCCAGTGTTATGACGTCATATGATGTCCCGTTTCTCACTAAGTGGAAAATTTATACTTTACATGCAGTTTTTCAAGATTATTACATATTTTTACTATAGCTATATTTATCAGTTGGAATATTTATTCAATTTTTCTATTCTATGATATTTAATTAGGATTATTTTTCGAATAAATAATTTTTTTAAGGATTATTCTTTCATCAACTAAAATTTTGTTTTGTTGTTTTGGCAACATTTGGTATTATCGCAGGATGTTTATGTGTGTGATTTTGCTTACCAATTACAACTTATTTATTTCTTTCTTTAGAATGCAAAGATTATAATTTTGACAAACTAAAACTTCTCATTGATAAGGATTATATTTCAGTTCGGTTCAAGTGTAGTATAGGGGGACCACTTTGGATTTGGCGATTTTTCTTCGGATTTTTTGATTTTTGTCTAAATGTCATGGTGAGATATCGAATTCATTCTAAAATAAATAATAGCGAAAAAAGTACCTTGGTGACCACTTTTAGTCACCAAAATAAAGGACTGCGCCAAGTAGCCCCCCTATACTACACTTGATCCAATAATATGGTTCATTGCAATTTCATGTGTCTTTATTTTAACCTTTAAGGGTATACTATAGGCTTCAGTGCATAAAATTGCCATGCAGAAAATCAAACTTGGGTAATCATACTGCCCAAACAAAAGCAGTGTTAGTAGTAATTATATATCAAACTGGAATAGGCATCAGAGAATGATCAAAACAGACAAATGGCTTAAATACCTGTTGAGGAAGCAAGTGGTTGTAAGATTAATTATTTTTGATACTTATGTACTATCCTAACAATCGGCAATGTTCAAAATAACTTGCGAAGTTGGAACCCCGATTTCGCATGTCATGTATATGCTGAATTGTGAGTCATGTGCTTCGTTTCGTATAATGGCGCCAATAGGTTGCGGTTATATGCAAGTACCTTATTTTTTCAAATTATGCTTTTGCATTGATAAAGTTAGTTCAGTTCTTTTTATGTCAGTTAATGTTAGTATTGTACTTCATTTTTCAATTTATTTTTATTATCTCGGGATATATATACTTCAGATAATTTTTTTATTTAGTATTTACATACTATTGCATAATCGGCAACATTCAAGACAACTCTCCACTTTAGCAATCCCAACTTTGTATGCGTTGAATTGGCAATCATGTGCTTCATTTTGTATAATGTCACCAATAGGTTGTGATAATACATAAGTACCTGTAATTCTGTACATTACTATAATATTAGAGTGGCCGCAACATACCAATTGGGCGTGATTTTAGAATCATGCCAAAAATGAGTATGTTGAGGAAGCAGGTAGTCGTAAGATAAATTATTTTTGGCTCCTATGTACTATCCTAACAATCACCAACATTCAAAATAACTTGCCAAGTTGGCAACCCCGATTTTGCATGTCATATATATGCTGAATTGTGAGTCATGTGCTTCGTTTCGTATAATGGCGCCAATAGGTTGCGGTTATATGCAAGTACCTTATTTTTTCAAATTATGCTTTTGCATTGATAAAGTTAGTTCAGTTCTTTTTATGTCAGTTAATGCTAGTATTGTACTTCATTTTTCAATTTATTTTTATGCTCGGGATATATATATACTTTGGATAATTTTTTTGGTACTTGCGTATTATTGCACAATCGATAACGTTCAAGACAACTCGCCACTTTGGCAATCCCAACTTTGTATGCGTTGAATTGGCAATCATGCACTTCATTTTGTATAATGTCACCAATAGGTTGCAATAATAAATAAGTACCTCTAATTCTGTACATTGCTATAACATTGGACTGGCCACAACATACCACTTTAACGTGATTTCAGAATTATGCCAAAAATGAGTAACCAACCAATATGAAATTAATAGTATGAGTATTATCTTAGCCTGTTTTATCTTTCCCTCCAGTAATCCTTAATTAATTCAATATATAATTTTTGTTTTTTTTTTATATTTTAGTACTTACATTTTTTTTTTGGTTATTATATACTGCAAATAATTTTGCACATTGCGATGTCTTTGGCAAAAATAATCAGTGGTATTTTTCTTAAATATATTTTTTTTATTTGTTTTTGACAATTTTTAAAATTTTGTTTGATGTCTGCCTGAAATGCAAATAGCAAAATAAATCTTTTACAATATATATATTGTGTTTGTACGAAAATGTTTATACTGATTTATTCAAAATATTGAGCCGTCTTTTATTTTTGATATCTTTTTAAGATTTAATTTTATGTTATAACTAGCTATATACCCAGCTAAATGTTGCTGTGGCTCAGTCAGCTTTAAAAGACTGGTACACCAAAAAGTATGTCATGAGGCATACAAAAGTAATAATACACAAGAATTCAAACAAATCTATATACATATAAGATGCATTTGTTGTCTGTCTGAATAAACTTTCTCTTTCACACTAAATCATTTGGACAAATTTTCAAAATTTGTTTGTGTGGTTAGTAGTTAATTATAACGCTATAATTTTAATTGAATAGGCAGATATTGCATTTTTAAGTATAAAAATAATTATAACTACTGTACTGTATTTTTTGGAGTGAGTGAATATTAATGTTGCATTGTTCAGCTACACGAGGGCTTTTGGCTACGGACCATGTAATTTTGAACCATGGTCAAGTGACCTGGATGACACCTGAGCCGGCACCCCCTTCTCCTAACTACCACACCAACTTAGAAGGAATATTCTACCAATACTTAGCAGGAATATTCTTTGAAATCCACTCTTCCAAGATATATGGCAGCACGGGTTCCATGATGAGTATTTTAGCGGAAAAAATAGTTTGTCAAAATTTAAGTGTCTTATGTTTTTGTATGTTAATGGAGACCCTAGAAAATGATTTAACTACTTATTTTAAGTGAACGGTGTACATAATTAATTTTACAGTGGAATATCTTTAATTAATTTATTAGCTCTAACGGATGAAATTTTCCTAAGTTGAGTATTTTGTTTATGTATGTCCTTTAATTTTCAATGTAGTGACCTAAAAAAATATTGCATGAAAAAAAATTGCAGTAAATCATAATGCACTATAATAATAATAATAATTAACGTGCATCGCTCTCCTACACAGTGGGTCTTAGAAAGCTGTAATAAAGTTTGAGCTATGAAAGTAGCTAGACATTTGCCAACTTGACTCTATCGTCAACATTTCGCTATATCGCCATTGTTATTTAGGAAACGGCATTGCTTGTGAGTATTACAATTTTAACATAAAATAAATTCAACAAAAAGTAATATTAATGTATGACACTTTCAGATATAAATTATTTACAATATTTTAAGCGTCACAAAACTTTTAACAATGTGTTACTTTTGCTGAGCAGAGATCAGCTTAGGGAGGTATTTTCAAAAATCGGCCCTCAAGAGTGTTAAAGGGAGTTATAAATATAAAAAAATCCTTTTTATCAGCTATTAGATCTACAGACGTAAAATTTAACAAAAAAAAAGGTATTTTTTTCTTTCTTTTTTTTCTTCAGCTGAGATATGCGAAAAGCTTTTTTTGTTTAATTTGCAATTCATATAAAATTAACTCATTAAAAACTTCTTTATCCTTCAATCTGTGTTGTTTAATTTTTCAGTTCACCCGTGCGAAGAACGGGTATACCAGCTAGTATATACATATAATTAATCCCAAGCTTTTCCAGAAGTACTTATATCCATACACATTCATCAGAGTAAGCTTGCAATTAATAAGGAATGAGGTAGAACTCAACTTTCCTTTTCTATAAAAATTTGTTGAATGAAAAATAATCATTGAAAAAAAAAATCAAAAATTTTGTTTTTGTTACATTACCTGTTGCTATTGGGGATTACACCTTTTTGTATTTCTTGATTTGTTCTTCCTAACCTATGCACTAACCAAGAGCCCACAACTCCATTGTGCAATGTATTGATGACATGAAATACTTCTCCCACATGAAAACCAAGTTCTCCCTTTCCAGAACCTTCATATGAAAAATGAGTCCTAGAATGATATGTATGTGTGTATATATATACAAAAAATAGTACTGAAAGTAATTAACAAACAAATATACAAAGAGGGATTGAAGAAAGACATATATAATAAAATTAAAAATGAACAAAAAATAGAAAGAAGATAACCAAGTATTGTAAAAAAAATTATTACAATATTAGTTCTAAGCAGTAAGCTTGTAAATAAAATGTCTAAAGACATCTTTAGAAACCAATTATTAATGGTAATTTCCTATAGAAATAGGTGTAAGGCAGCCTTATTATAATATATAATAAGGATATAATAAGCCTTATTATAATATATAATAAGGATATAATAATAAAATCAAAATGGATAACTTTTTTTGGAACTAACTAAGAAAGTTAAGTTATAATAATACTTTTCCATTGAATGAAAGGAAACTTACCTTACATAAAAAGAGTCCCCACGTTGATTAGCAACTATTTCATCATAGTCTACAACAAAAAATGACAAAAATGTAAATGAAACAGGAAAAATAGGTTAATTTTTAATTGTATGGAAAAGTTAATGTTTTTGACTAATGCATCCTAATTAAAATTATTTTTTAAATCTAAAAATATATGCTTGGTATTTAAAGAAAACTAGCTGTTTGAAATAATGTAATGCAAGCCAGAAATTAAAAGGAGTAGTAATTAATGTGATCAATCAATGTGAATGTGAACTAAGGCCTACATAAAGGCTAAAAACAATAACTGTTGAAGATTTAAAAACAATAATACAGAAATTTGAAATTTTGTTTGTGTATCTTAAATTCCTTTAAGGCAGAGGCGGATCAAGCTAGTTGGAGGTCCTTGGTGGTAAAAGGTTTGAAGACCATGGGCTCAAGAGTCGAAAAACTTAACTAGTGAAAAGATTCACTGAACTTAAATTCTCAAAAAAAAAAAAAAAAAAAAAAAAAAATGTATATCTAATATTAAAACTCAAAGGCTAAAGAAAAATCTTAACTGTATTTAAAAAAAAATTAAAAACCTTTCAAAAGAGCTTACAATTTTACTTCTTGATTTCTCTCTGGAAAATTCATGTTATTTTTGCTGTATCTATTTTGTCCAAAACATCTTGCATTCTATATATAATATAGTCATGTTGTTCTGTTTGTCTTCTTCCCATAGTACTTCTTAAATAATTTTAACATGCTTTAAAATTTATACAGATTTCTCATTTGATGACCGGTATAGTTAAAAATATTTTCAAAAGTATCTCTACATCAGGATTTCTCTTGCAACTCGATAATTTCCTAGTTGGGTCTTCATTGTATATTTTTTTTGTTTAAAAATAGTAGAAATTAATCCAATTCATATCGTCAAAATTAAAAGATTCAATATCATCTTATTAACTTTCCTTTAGTTGGTGTGTGGGGGGCTTTCTTCTTAATTTCAGGTAATAATCTCTCATAAAAAAATACAGTAAAGGGTGCTAAAACAGTTCCATAAATCTCAGCTCTTTGGGATAGTTCTGCTATTGTCCTATCGCATATGACATAAATAGAATTCACTATGAAATTTCCCCTTCTTTTAAAAATTCACAACCAAATAACAGACTTCTTTATTTTCACCAAAATATATATATATATATATATATATATATATATATATACACATATATATATATTTGCTGCCTACAAGCATGTACAGCTTCCTCTTCAAACGAGAGCCCAGATAAATCAGTTGCTGCTTGTTCCATTTTTCTAAATTTATTTGTGAAATATTGGATATAATTTTCCAGAGATTTTACTAGACTAGAACCTTTTAATAATTCACACTTAACTTATTGCAATGATTTGCTAGCAGTAATTACTCTCAAGAGTATGGTATTTCGAATCATGGTCATTAGGGAAGTTTCATATTTGTCTATCTATTTCAAAGGGAAGTTTCCTCATTTGTATCAGAGATTTTAGCCAGGGCTGCTTTTATTAACCTTTATAAATCGGCTGGTACATACGTTGTACCAGAAATTTTTTTTGTCGCTCAATTCGGCTTGGTACGACGTGTGTACCAAGGTTTCTAGAGACATTTCTTTCCCCCTTTTTTCTAACACACCCTTTTACTATGTTATTCGACCCTTGTTATGACTTCGCTTCTATTCTCCATAATTGAGTGGAGTTATTTTTCGCCAACATTTTGAGCATTCCTTATCATTGGCGACGTTTAGGAACAAATTTCGACTTCATTAAAAAGAAAATACTGCATTCGAAGACTTTCCATTTTCTGAGCAACAGATTTTTCTTTTTCTCTTGCTGTTTCTTCTATATTTTAGAATGCCTCGAAAATTTCTCACACAAATCAAGATTGAAAATTTGATGAAAGATTTAGAGGAAGAAAATTTTGACGATAGTGATTTGGAGAATGAAGATGAATTCGAAAATAATGAGGTTGATTTTGACCAGAAAGTTGAAAGCTTATTCGCATGGAAAGAGGTAGAAGGCTCTGAAGTGATACATGTATTGCCATTTTCTAGTAAAGTTGGATTGAAAGTTGATGTAAGCAATTTCAGAAGTGAAAATGATTTTTTCAAACTGTTGTTCACAAATGAAATTTTAGAAGTTCTGGTTGCAGAAACTAATAGGTATGCATTTACTGTACTTAATCTTCATGAAGAAACATCTGATAAATGAAAGCACACATCTTCATGGAAACCAACCGCAGAAATGAAATTTTAAAATTTCTTGGATTAATTTTATTGATGGGACACATCGAAAAAGATTGTATACAGGATTATTGGACAACTAATAATATGATAGAAACTCCATTTTTCAGAAAAGTAATGCCCCGTGATCGTTTTCTAATGATTTAAAATTTTTTACACTTTTCCGATAATAGTTTAAAAGAAAGTAGATTCTCCAACTTACGACATATTGTGGAAAATACGAAAATTTTTTGATTGTAACCGAATATTTAAAGTGTATGATCCCACAGAAAATTTATCTTTCGACGAAGTTATAATTAAATTTAAAGGAAGTGTTCTTCAAACAATACATTCCAAAAAAACGTAAACAGTGGGGTTTGAAAATGTATAAAATCGCAGATGCCACTGGCTATACTTATGATATGAGAGTATATCTAGGTAAAGATAAAAAAGAAAACCTTTCAATATCTGCTTCCTATAATGTTGTATATACAATGGCAGATTGTATAAAAGGTAAAGGACATAAAGTCTTTATGGATAATTTCTTTTCTTTGCCGGAACTTTTTCGAGATCTTTTAAAAGAAAAAAGTATTAACTCCTGTGGAACTGTTCGATCTAACAGAAAACATTTTCCAAAGGATTTGGCACCTTGTAAAATGAGACAAGGTGATCTTGCCGTGAAATTTTGTGATGGAATGACAGCATTGTGTTGGAAAGATAAGAGGCAGGTATATATGCTGACCAACAGCCCCCAAAAGGAATTCATCATTGAAGAACGAAAAAGATTTTTAAAAAAATTGATTGTGACGTTTCTGTATGCGAAAAAGACAAGTTAACAACTTCCAATCCAAAAATTGTGGCAGATTACAACAGGCATATGGGATATGTTGATTTAGGAGACCGCATGTCATCCACCTATTCTTTTGCTAGACGAACTAGAAAATGGACAAAAAATTATTCTTTAATCTCATCGATATTGCTGTTCTGAATGCTTTTCTAATATTTAAATCATGCCAAACTTTGTCAAAAATTAGTTTAAAAGAATTTAGAATGAATTTAATTACATCTCTAATAGGAAAAATAGATCGTTGTTGTTGTTGTTGTGGCTAATGCCACCTGTCTGACGTAGTCAGAACGAGGCCCACGAAATTCATCGTGGCAAGGGCAAGAGGTACGCCTGTCATTGGCCTTGAGCACCCTACAGGTGACAGTGCGATTTAAGCTCAGATCGTAAAAATGCAGAGTCTTCAACAACAAAAAAAGTTAAGACAAATGATAATACATTTTCTCATTGGCCATTTGACGAAAAGAAAAGAAGAAGGTGCGCTTATTGTGCGAAAAAAAATATACAAAAAAAGAACCACTATTATCTGTAAGACATGCAATGTGGCTCTTTGTATTGACCAGAACTGCTTCGAAGATTATCACACAATTTATTTAAAAACCTCTTAACATATAAACCAATAAAAAAACAAAGACCAAAATTCAACATATTAAAACTGATACATTTTTTACAAAAATAAAAAAGGCTCTTTTAAGAGCCACAATTTTCAAAAAGTAGAACTCACTTACACAAACAGATATTTCAAAAAGATTATTTCCAAAAACTTTTAATTTAAGATATAAGTTTCTCTTAGAAACAAAAAAAATGTAAAACAAACTAATACATTTTTTTTCATAAAACTGATTGCTAAATCTGTGGAGTTTCGAAGTCCTCATGTTGGTGTGGTGTGGAAGTTTGGTGGGAGGATAAGATTTCTTAGGTTCGTCCCCAGTATCTTTTATATTGCTTTAGAATGCGATGCTACTAAAAACTCAAATCTAATTGATCACAAAATATTTGGAGTACAATTATTTTTTTTTTCATGCACTAAAAGGGCAATTAGAAAAATAAAATGTTTAGAAAAATGCCCTACATATTGTTCTTAAAGTTTTTACATATTTCACCGAACAATTTTGAAAATTTGATAAGTTATTTTTTTATTACATGGTTTAATTATTGTACTTAAATATGTAAGCTATTTTATTTTAGAGTGAAATAAAATGTTTAGTATAATAATGTTCTACTCATTTTCTTAAAATTTTTCCTTCTGTTGGAAATTTTGTCGACTGATTTTGAAAACGTGGGATGGATATTTTTATAGCATGATTTTCATTATTGTAGTTGAATATATAAGCTGCAATAATTATACCGAAGGTAGAATGTGTACACATAATCTTAACTGATCTTTAATTGGTTCTACACATTGTTACTACATGACTACCTACTTACCTATTTTACAATATATATATAATTGCAAACATCGATATTATTGCGAGTTTATAATTGATCTATCGTACTCTCAGAGGGTGTTGTCATGAAGCTTTGTTTATAGAAGCTATGAATTAAATATTTGGCGTATTTAAATAATACTTTAATGTTTTTCTGGAGCATATATTTTAGTAACATGATATAATTGTCAACTTTGTAAAAGAATTTATTTAATACACAACTCTAATGATATCTTAGTATTTAACGCTAAATGATTATTTACCTTTTTTTTGGAACATGAAAATATTTTACAAAATTGAGAACAAAAAAGTTTTAAAAACTTTAAAATCATTTTACAATACAAATGATTATTATGTAAGCCCCCCTTTTTTTAAACTTTCTATAATAATTTTCTCATACTCAAGCAATGAATACAATAAAAACCTTGTTTCATAGTAAATCATTTTAAGGCTGTTTTCGGTAAAAGTACAAGAGCTCTAACTAAACGCGAAGCACATTTTCAGACAGAAAAATGACCCAATTTCCATGAAAATTTGCACAATGTTATAACTCGTACCTCTGTTAACAATATAGTGTTTTTAAAAATTTCAAAATATTCCGTGAATACTTTTTTTTTTGTTTTAATACGTGATGGCAAAGCCCATTTAACATTACGGTACGGTATAGGATAAAAAATGCGAAACACATTTTATACTAGAAATAATGAATCAATTCGGTTAAAAATGGGAAGTATGATAAAAAATGCTGCTCTATAAAGGATAGTGAAGCCAGAATATCATATTAATTTTTCATTTCTTTTATATCTGAAAAAATGTTCCAAATTCAGGTCCTTTTCTTTAACATTAACCGAAAACAGCAATCAGAAAATCCTGAAAACATTACGATTGAAAGAAATAAAAGTAATAAATATAATCATTTTATTATTTGTGATGATTACTGCTCAACAGTTCATATAAATTCTACTCTCATAGTACTTCTGAAATGCTATACATCAAACTCTAGGAAATATTTATTTTAATTTCAGAATTTACTTAAAAAAGACAGGAAAAACAACAAAAATATGCATTTGAAAGTTTGCAAGCAAAATCAAAATGGGTACCATGAATTTAGAAAAAAAAAACTATTTTGATATAATAATGTGCCAAATATTGCAATTTTCCTTACTCCTAAAATATCCCTGACTAAAATTCGGCAACCCTTCCCTTTGTAAAGTGTGAAACTTTTAACAACACCACATGTGGCGAAAATGGTTAAGCAGGACTTCCAATGGGGGAAAGAAATTTCCTTCTCAGACCCGAAAGCGCCGAATGGAAGGGAAAATTTGCCTCAGATAATGCCGAGTTCAAAAGGTTAAGACCTAAATTCAACTAGTTTGAAATAGTTTACTTTTTGAACTAGATATATCTTCAATCACATAACTTCATTTTGTTTCATTTATCTTCATTAGTAAAATACACTGATGGAAATAAAAATTTCAACATCAAGAAGAAATTGTGCTTTATCAATGAAATTTGGTAAGCATGTTTATATATCTGAAGAATGACTTGAATTCAAATTCCACATTAGGTGCTAGTTGCGCCACTTAGAGAATATGAATCAAATGTACTTTAAATAAGCCCTATAAAGTTTGTGAGTGTTATTTATCACTAAAAGTTGACATAGTGAGTTGATATTAGTCCAAAATGACTTTAAGATGATGAAGAAGCCATTATCAACAGCTCTCTGAGTTTGAACAAGGTAGTATAAGAGAACTAATAAAAGATGGATTTTCTTTCCACACTATTACAGGAAAACTTGATAGGAATGCATCCACTGTATATGATTTTTGGCAGCAGTGGTCGCAGAAAGGCCTCAAGAAAATTGTTGTCCAACCATGCTCAATTCACCACTGATAGAGAAGACCTCCGTAATCACCACAAAAGGCTGAAAAACATTATAGTGCATTTTCAACAGAAATTACAGGTTTTTTTCCTGGCACCTGAGTGATACTGTAACAAATCAATCATTTGTGAAATAGCTCCCAGCCAGAGGCCTTGTAGCATTCATACCATTAGCTCCAAATCACCATATCTGCAATTTCAGAGATTTCATGCAAGAGATCATTGGAGAGTAGAGTGGTGATGTGTTGTGTTTGCCAATCAAAGCTGATTCTGTCTTGGTGCCAATGATGGCTGTATATTGATCAGAAGGTCAGGTCAGCACCTGGAAACAAACTTTCTGCAGCCTAGACACATTGGGTGTGCACCTAGAGTTATGGTCTGGCACGAGCAATTTTCTTTGATTGCAGGAACACTCTCGAGGTTAATTCACACATCCTGACTGCATACGTCAGTCTGGTAATTGAGACAGTTGCACTGGCATTTATAAACATTATTCAAGGCATGTTTTCAAACAGAATAACGTGCACTCTTATACTCAGTTGTAACTCAATATGCTCTATATAGTGTCAATGTGCTACCTTGGCCTGCTAGATTATCGGATCTTACTTCATTCAAACACGAATGAGACATCATTGGAAGGTAACAGCATCATCCACAACCAGAATTAAACAACTTTATATAGATCTACCAAGAGCAACAGGCATGCAATTCCATCCCACAAATTGATATCCAGTGCTTGTACGACACATTGTATGCACCTTTGCATGCTTGCATTTAAAATTATGACGGTTACACTGGTTTGTAATGTACCATCATATCACATTTGAAATGGCATTTCTAGTGCTTACATAAACCTGTGGTCATGAAATTTTAATCAATTAAATAAGTTACCCAGACAAATGTATTGCCGAAGTTTCATTAGTCTACAATAATTTTTTTCTTGGTGTTGAGATTTTTTTCTTCATCAGTGGAAGATGCATCCAAGAGTAACCAAACATGGTTGTTACCTAAGGATGAACTTGTCTATCTTTAATAGTATATGTTTGTTCGAAATAAAATTAGTGCAAAAGAAAAAACACATGTGAAAATTTTGTACAGATTGCAACAATACAGATATACCGAAGACAAATGGTTGTGGCATGACTCAAATCCATGGAAATCAGTGGTGTAACGTACACCCCTGCATCATGGGAGCAGGATTCCAGAGGGCCCAAAGCCTGACTGACACCAAATACTTTGTAAGATCTGGCTTGCAGCCCCAAACTTGCCTTTGCAGGGGAGGCCCTAATATTCTTGGTTACGCCACTGATTGAAATCATTGAGGTTGCAATATTGATTTAGGATCTTTTGTTGCACATTGAATTTATAGCTGAAATTCACATCAAGATTGGGGCCCCTGGTAGCCACCAAGACTGCAAGTCTTGGCGCTTAATCCACCTCTGCTTTAAGGGCAGTTTTTGTTATATTTTAAATACCTTCTTTCATATGCTGCACAATAAGATTAACAAAGTCTTGAATGTGCAGAAGGAACAAAACAGCTTCCTCTCTTGAAACACCATTCATATCCATGTCGTTAACCTGTGTACAGAAAATGATCAAATTTGCATTTTTATGTTAAACTATTCAAAATCAAAAATAATTTAAAAGAATAAACAAAGAAATTATCTATTATTTTCCTTTTCAAAGTTTGACTTGAATCATGGTGCAATACCTTTAAAATTTTGTCTCCTGGCTGCAGCCCTTGAAGAGAAGCAGGACTTCCCGGTTGAACAGCAGTCACAAATACTCCCACTTCATTCCCACCTGTAAGACGGATTCCAACACTCCCATCCTTCTGAAAGGAGATAAAACGTGGCTCTGGTCTGCAAAACAAAGAACACAAAAAATATATATAACAGCAATTTCTTAATCACTGCATTTTGGAGGAAAAAAAGTAATATATTATAAATTTAAAAATATTTTTTTCTATTTTTTAAGTTAATTTATGTACGACAATATTTTATAATCTGTATCATATCCTCTGTTAATGTTTTAGATGAAATATTTGATTCAAATTTATTGGGAAAAAATCAAAATATGCGTGAATAAAATATATAACAGATCAATACTTATTTCATAAACAACACATACACACACAGTCTTCGTTTTGTCTAACTATCTAATTGTACAGTCACATGAAACCAAGATTTAAATATATGTGTTTTCAAACACTTTAAAATAAAAAATGACATATATGGAATCTTCCATTTCATTCATGATTTTTGACCTGATTTTGAAAAATACAATCAATAATTGAACTAAGTTTAATTTTTTGTTAGAAAAAAGCATTGCTGAATTAGGAAATAGAAATATTCCTGCCTCATAGATTAAAAGGAATATATTTATGCTTTCTACTGTACATTGTACTCTTTAGAATTCTTCTTGCTGCTACTTATATTTTTAGTAAAAATATATCAGGAACTAAAAATTTTGAATGCATTTTTACCTTAATACAAAGAATTAAAAAAAAAAGAAGATAATTACACATTAAAAATTCATTTTTTAAAAAATCATTTATGACAAATAAAGTAAACTTACGGAACAGTTTTATTTCTTCTTGCTAAAGGATCATCATCAAATTGATCTCTTCGACTTGTAAATTCTATATATTCATGTGTGAATAAAATAACATTAATAATTATTAAAAATAAATTTTTTTACAACACATACCATTGCCAAAATTAATTCATTTTTTGAGAACATAAAGTAAATAAATATTATCACATAAAATCTTTTTAAAACAAGAATTTCAAAACTATTAGTTTTAAAATATTTTACAACATTGTTAAACCAAATTTCAAATTTATTTTCACTTTGCTTCGATGCACATACGTAATTTAAATGCAGCATGTGTTGCTAGGCAAAATAATCAAGATTTAAAAAAGAACAGAGCTTTAAAAACATGAATAAAATTAACTATAGAATATTTTTTTAAAAAATAATTAGAAATGCATACATTTATCTAATTGAAAAGAAAAAATTCCTTGAAGAACTTTAAAGGTTTTATAAAATTTTATGTATTAAGAGAATAAAAGAATAGATTTCAAAACTCTTTCTTTTTTGTGAAATTGAATGTTAATTGAAGTACCATCAATTCGAGGAAGGGGTGGTCTTTGAAGAGATTCTTCTTCGTTTAGGCCAACAGGAGCTCTGGAATGACCATGACCTGTTAGTAAGGGTGTGGCTGGTTGATCTAACTGGCTGAGAGAAATATCCATCAGAGGACCTCGGTTACGCCCAGATTGTAACCTATCAAAATGCAATGCCGTACAATTCCATTCAGTTTCTTCAAAAATGCAACATAATTGTGAAACACTTTTTTTAATTTTTAGACAATTATGAAATTCACAAAAAAGTATAAAACTTAAAAACATTATAAGTGCAGGTTTATCCATTGGGCGATTGGGGCGGGAGCCCAGGTGCCTGGGTAAGCTGGACTTAAAAAGATTTTCCAATTATAAATTTTGATAGTCGAAGATAAAAATTGTTTCGAAAAATAGTAAATGATTTTGCGAAAATATCCTGCATCTTTCACCTGCATGTCTGTCGATATCTAAGTTCTTGCGCACAGGGTGTTAAGAGAGGGATGATAACTACAATTACAGATATAACCTTACTAAATATGTAATGCGACACAAATATTATACATAAATAATGGAGTTATGGATTGCCTGACATTTAAAATGATAGGTATTTTACTAGTTGCAGGACAGCCAAAAATAAGGTAAATTATTAGTAGTATTTAGTATATTGACTTAACTAATAAGGATGATTATTTCTAGGGGTTGAAATGAGTTACAAACATCCATCGAAAGCAGAGAAAAGGAAAAAGTTTCAGAGAAAAAAATTACAAATTCTTCGCAACAGATCATAAATACCAGGAAACAGGAATTTCTTTTTCGTTAGACGTTGCTGAGATAAAGTTTTTCTCGAAAGAGGCAATTGTCCATATTTGGCAACTTTTTCTGGAGCTAACATATTACTCTGCTTCAAAAATACATTCTTTAATTTTTTCTATGACACTCAATGGTTTGCCTCTTTTTTCAAGTATATATTCTATTTTGTAAGTAACATCAACTGCAGAGTGACTTTTCTTTACAAAAGCACTAAAAGAGGCCTGTTGATGATGTTGTTTCATTTTTCAATATTTGAAGTGGAATTTTTCAAGATTCACCTTTTAAACTGAAATATTTATGCTTTTTATTCATCGAATAGTGTTTATTTGCATCTGCTTTTTTCAAAGTAGTTAACTCTCCGACGGGCACAGCTGGCCTGAGAGGCCAACAAAAGTATTTCCTGTCGAATTTGCAGCTTTGGTTGTTTCAGTTTAAGCTTCATATTCGGCTGATTAAACTGGTTCTTTTTCATACAATTTGATGTATTTTCTTTCCTTTAATGAGGTTTGAAATTAAAATTGACTACAGGGGGTGGGGGTTAAAATATGTCGGTGGCCTCTCAGGCCGGGTGCGCCTGATTATGTTTCATTTGTAAGTGCGTCTGACAAAGGGTTAAAGCTATATTGCTAAACAAACACACCATTTTATCTTTCACAGAAATAAAGAAAAAAAATCCCACTCTACATTAAAATGTTGTTTTTTTTCTTTCAATTTTCTTCTCTTACAATTAGACATGTTTGAAAAAAAGAATATTCAATAATTTCTCTATAAAAGTGTATACTTGCTAAAAATACAACACAGTGTACTAGTAAACCACAAAATAAGTAAAACAATAACTAGATTTTCACAATGGCTATTAACAATAAGAGACGAGTCTGTTATCAGTCCTTTACCAGATTTACACATTGAGAAGTCACTAGTGTTTTGTTTAGTACATAAGCGTTGAATCTCAATCAACAGAAATTTATAATAAAACAAATAATTAATAGTCAAATGCCATTCATACAGAAAAAATGTCATTTAACATACATGGAGTGAATCAACAATAGTTTCTGAGTAGAAATCGTATAACCTTTCTGGTAGTGTTGTTTAGGTGGCGTTCTAACATTTGAAAATATACAATTGGCTTATCTCGCAAGCAGTCATTGAAGCCTACATACTGTTGTTTATTTAATTCCATTGATTTGCAAATTGTTGTAATCTATAGAGTTAAATATTAATTAATGCAAGTTAGCTTTTATGAAGGCCGTACAAGAAACTCACAGAGGCCACGGCTTTCTCCCCTAGGTATCCTTTTTTTCGAAGGCGAGGATACTACGAACATATACTATGAAGATGAAGTAAAAGGAGCGAAGAAAAGAAAAGTACTTTTTAAAGAGAATGTAATCTCCCTTTAAAAGCGAAAAAAAAGTTTCCGAATTGAAGTATTTAATGTAATGTGTGACAATATTACTCAAGACCTTAAAGAAAGATTTAAATGTTAACAAGAAGTAACATCAACGTTTAAATATTTTTTCACCTTAGACAAGGAGGAAATCAAAATATCAATTGATATTTTGTGCAAGAAATATAGCATATTAATGAAACAAAGAATAGTTACAAAATGAAGTTAATTATTTTCAAGAAAATTGTGCAAAAATTAAAACAAAAACACACACAATTTAGTAAAAATTTGAGGTAGTCCAGACGCGGCGAAATTAACTTTTCTGAATATTCTAACTATTGCAAATTTATTTAACGATGTCCATTTCTAACGCATCAGGCAAACGATCTTTTTTGGCCCTGAAATGAATAAAAACACACTTAAGATCTAATTTGAGTAAAGAAAACGTTGATGCATTGTTACTATTATATAGAGAATATAACACACTGGAAAAGTTTAATAGTGAACTATCATATGTCAGTTTGTCAATATTACATCATGAAAAAAAATGTTATGTCTTAAAATATTTTTATTTTTGCCTTTTTCATGTTATATTTTAGAATGTTGCTTCTATTTTAAATATTTTTTATAAGAAAATACTGTTCTGCTTTTTTATTTATATATATATTTTTAGAATAAAAATTAAACATTAAATTTTTATTTCATTTGCTAGTGGATCTAAGAGCCCCTCTTTTGATCCGCCAGTGTCAAAGAGGCCTGTAAGATCTTCAGCACCCAGGTTCCGAAATGAGCTTAAACCAGCAATGCACATTATAAAACATTTAATAATTTATAAAAATTAGATTTCAAAAGACTTACCTAGTTAAGTTATTTTTTTCATCTGCTCTATCTAATACAGGTGAAGGTATTTTAGAGTCACCTGGGAGTGAAAAATTCCATTAGCAAATGGCTGATTTTAGCAATGAATTTAAAATTAATAAAGCAAATCCTGAGAATAATAAGAAAAAGAACAATTTCGTGCACATCAAAAGCAAAAAACATTTTCTTCTCTTCCCCACATATTTCCACAATAAGAACGTATTTTAAGATTAGTTTTACAGTGGTATTTATATACATAACAAAATAGATGGAGAAAAGTTGTTCTATAAACATACAATTACTTGTTATCTGTTGTCCATTTTGATTGATCTCAAGCATCTGGTTTGTATCACGTTTTAAAACTAGTTGCAATTTCTCTTTTGTATTTTCAATTATTTTTTTAGCTTCTTTCAATGTCATGCTGTCTGTACTATTGCTGTTAATCTATAAAAGAGAAGGGGGAAAATGGAATATGTTTCAAAAACTTAATATTTTAAGTGTTTTTAATTTGAAAAATGATACCAAGTATGTAACAATTCAAAATTATAAAAAATAAATGCTAATATTTATTTTGAAGATAACGACTATGAAAAAGGTCAAAAAATTTCTGCAATGTGTATGTGAATACACAATGAAAGGGGGTGAATCCCAACGCACACAAAAAAACCCCCCCTTTTGACAAGTAATGAAATTTCAGCAATACATTTGTCTTGGTAGCATATTTAATTGATTTAAGTTTCAAAATAATAGGTTAATATAAGCACAAGAAGATCGAACCCTTTTAAATATGAAATGAAGGTGCATCAATAATCTAGATTTTGAATGCAAGCCTCAAATGTACCTGCACTTTGTCCTACAGGTGCCAGATGTCAGTTTCTAGGAAGGAGTTTCCTGCATGTTGCACTTGGTTAGATGTGTAAGCAAGAGTGGTGGTGAAGGGCCAATACCCCCCGACCAATGCATTTTTAATTTTTACAATAGAAAGTACTTCTTGGCGCATTCATCGGTATTATTTAGAATATAAACCATCTTCGTCTGAGCTTACCACTGCACTTTATCCGTAAAAACAGATACAGTTATGCTGGAGTGTCCGTCAAATGATGTCCCATTCGTGCTTGACTGGAGAAAGATCTGGGAATCCAGCTGGTCAAGGCAACAAGTTGACACTCTGTACAGCCTATTGGGTTACAACAACCGTATGAGGGCCCACGTTATCTATTTAGAAAACACTCTCTTTAATGCTATTCAAAAAAGGCAGTACAACAAGTTTAATCACCAAAATGACGCACAAGTTTGAAATCAGAATGAGTGGAATAACCACAAGAGTGCTCCTACTGTAGGCTCAGTGTGTCTAGACCACAGACATGTTAGTTGCAGGAGCTCACTTGGCCTCCTTCTAACCAAGACACGGCCATCAATGGCACAAAGGAAGAACCACCTTTCATTAGAAAACACCATAGATCTCCACTATGACTTCTAGTGAGCCCTATTGACGTTGCAAACCAAAGTATTAAGATACACAGGCACTAACGAGCAGAAGAACAACGATTACACCGAACATGTACAATACGAAACTACGGAACACAAAAGGTAAACAAAGCACGCGCGCGTCACACAGCTTGGAAGGTTCTTTGATCTGGCTGTTGCCAGATACATAACAGTTCCTTCCCGACAAAATATAGAGTCACAGGTCGAGTCTCTTTGGAGGTCTCCTGATTCGGTTTGAGCTTCGGAGTGGCACATCAGTTTTCGGCTTTCCAGAAGCGTCTGGTACAGGCTTAGGTGGTATATCATCACTTGGAGTGGCAGGAACTGGTACATCTTTATGGTCAGGGACAACTTCAGGTACAGGTGCAGGCGGTTCCGATTCAGCAACATCATCGGATACTGGCTCATCTGGAAAATTCAATTCTTTATCGTAAATTGGAATTTCAGTAGCAGCTTGGGATAATTCAATCGACTTCCCACATTTCCTTATTTGATCTACGTGTCTCTTCCAAATTTCATTTCCAATTTGTATGCTATAACTCAAAGTCCCATCTCGGTTTATAATTGTTCCAATTTCCCATTTGTTATATATATATAGGTCCGGAATAATTTCTTACAGCTACTTTCTCCCCTTCCTGAAACTCATGCAAGATAGATTCTGTGTCAAGTCTCGAACTCTGTTTCTGAACAACTTTGTCTCTCAATTTTGGTTTAAAAAGATCAAGCCTAGTGCGAATACATCTCTTCAAAAACAAGGCACTCGGAAATTCTCCCGTGAGAGAATGTGGGGTTATTCTATACTGTAATAAAAATCTTTGTAATTTCACATTTAGATCTCCAGAATCACCTCTACTCGATTTCAATGAAGCTTTGAATAACTGCACTATTCTTTCTGCCTGTCCGTTCGTAGCAGGATGGTACGGTGCTGAAGTTATATGTTTAATATTATTCAGTTTCAAAAAATGTCGAAATTCGTAACTAGTAAAACTTGCGCCGTTATCACTAAACAAAGTTAAGGGAATTCCACAATGAGCAAAAAGAATACGAAGATGATGCATTGTAAAACTAGCTGTAATATTTTTCATCGGAATGACTTCTATCCACTTCGAATATGCATCAGAGACTACAAAAAACATCTTCCCAATAAAAGGACCAGCGTAGTCAACGTGTATCCTTTGCCAAGGTCCATTTGGCCATTCCCACGGATGTCGATTTATCCTTGCTGGTTCGTTCCTCGTTGCGATACAAGCTGAACAGTTCTGAACAAAATTGGTTATACTGGCATCAATACCTTGCCAATAGCAGTAGCTTCTAGCTATGGCCTTCATTTTGACAATTCCAGGATGTCCAAAATGAAGTTCTTCCAAAACTTGATTCTGGTACTTTTCAGGAATGCATACTCTATGACCATACATTATGCAACCATTTTGCAATGAAAATTCAGATTCTCTACCTTTCCAAGGCACAGGTAATTCAGTTCCAGATTTTAAACTTTCATACAGTTCGAACAATTTCCTATCAGTTTTAGTAGCTCTAGCTATGTCAGTTGCTGTAGCAGGCATTAAAATTCAACTTGTGAAATATTTGTCACGTCTGCTTCAGTCAAGTACTCACAGTCCTTGTCAACTGCTAGTGGTAACCGTGAAAGTGCATCGGCATTGCCATGATTCTTAGTGTTTCGATACTTGATTGTATAACTGAATGCTTGGAGAAAAAGTGCATAATGAACCATTCAGTTGCTGATAGACATGGTAAACTACGATTAGGTGCGAAAATTGATACTAGGGGTTTCTGATCGGTTACGAGATCAAAATGTCGACCAAATAAATATTGATAAAATCTCTTTACTCCCCATACAATACTCAATGCTTCCTTGTCTATCTGCGAATAATTACGTTTCGTTTTAGTCAATGACCTTGATGCAAACATTGCTGGTTTTTCTGAACCATCTGGCATAATGTGACTTAAAACTGCTCCTATTCTAACTGGTGATGCATCAGTTTGTAATACAAGAGGTAACTTAGGATCATAATGGCATAAAATTCGGTCTGAAGCAATTTCTTGTTTCAATGCCTTGAAAGCTTTTTCACATTTTGCAGTCCACAAAAATTTAGTACCTTTCTGCAGTAAATTATTGAAAAGAGCGACACGAATGGATAAGTTGGGAATAAATTTTCCGTAGTAATTGACTAAACCCAAAAAACTCTTCAAATCAGATACAGTTTTTGGAACTGGTACCTTCGTAATTGCATCGATTTTTTCTTGTGTTTTGTGGAGGCCGAATTTATCAATTGTATGACCACAATAATTCACAGATTTCTTAAAAAATTCACTTTTCCGCTTATTTACTCTGAGACCATATTCTTCTAGTCTCTGTAGTACTAATTCTAACCTTTCAAAATGCTCTTGATCATTTCTCCCCATTACGGTAATATCGTCTAAAAATACGTGTACCCCCGCGATGCCTGATAAAACTTGTTCAATGGCTCTCTGCCACACTGCCGGAGCTAAGGCTATACCATAATTCATTCTCTTGTAACGGAACAAACCCTTGTGAGTATTGATCGTCAATAGATGTCGGTCCTGCTCATCAACTAACATTTGAAGGTATGCCTTCGATAAGTCGATTTTAGTAAAGAACTCCCCTCCTGACAGTTCAGCAAACATGTCCTCGATACGGGGTAAAGGATACTGCTCAATTTTTAGTCCCGGGTTGATAGTCACCTTATAATCACCACAGATTCGTAGGTTCCCATTCTGTTTAATAACAGGAACAATTGGTGTAGCCCAATCACTATATGTCACCGGCTCAATGATGTCTTCTGCAACTAACCTATTAAGTTCAGTTTCTATTCTTTCTTTTAAAGCAAATGGTACTCGTCGAGGTTTAAAAAATACCGGTTTGTAATTAGGTTTCATTTGAAGATGGCAACAAAACTTTTTTAGTTTCCCGATACCCGGAGAAAAATTTTTATCATACTTTTGAAGCAAGATATTTAATTTATTGGTTCGAGAATTACAATTTTCAACCCGAACTGTTTTAATTGAGCTCCAGTCTAATTGGAAATTTCTCAACCATTCACGACCAAAAACTGCGTTTACTTTTGCATGTACCAAATAAATAATTTCTGTATTAATTTGATCTTTGTATTGAATTTGCACCACTGCTTGGCCAGCTGATGTTATCATAGAATTATCGAAATTCCTAAGCAATAATTTGGTAGGCTTAATGGCTACATCCGGACAAAGTTTCTTAAATTCATTCACATTCATACAACTAATAGCAGCTCCAGTATCTAATTCAAATAAACACATTTATTCCCTTCAACATAAATTTCTATTAAAATCTTATCCCTTGCATGTCGTGGTGATTTAACGCTACAGTTTCAGAACAAGATTCTATTTGTTTAACTGTTTCATTACGTTTTGAGCGGCAGACTTTTGCCAAATGCCCGTTCTTTAAGCAATACCTACACTGAGTATTCTTGTGCTTACATTTGTGAGCCAAATGTTGAGTACTATCACATCTGTAACATTTCCGAGATTTATCAAACTTCTTTGTAGGTTCAGATTTCTTAAATTTAGAAAAATCTTTTTTGATAGTCTTATCTTGCGAACTATGTATTTTTTCATCTCTAGTGGTTTGGGATTCAAATGTTCCGAAAGTAATTTTACGATATCTTGATAAGTCAATTCAGAAGGAATGTTCGGAGTGGCCAGATTCTTTAACAATTTATACGTTGTTGCTCCCATTAGGCTTAAAATAGCAGGGACTTTAATTTTATCTTCGATCCCATTAACAACGAAGTAAGATTCTAAACGTTCCACATAACTGGACCAGTCTTCCACACAGACGCATCATAAGATTCAAAATTAATGTTCAAAGATCCCATCCCTGTCGCCAACTCTTTTGTCATGTATGCCAGGTAGACCGAGAGACGATACGATTCGTTTTACATACACGCAAAGAACATTTATTAGCATTAAGATACACAGGCACTAACGAGCAGAACAACAATTACACCGAACATGTACAATACGAAACTACGGAACACAAAAAGGTTGACTTTTGTGTTCCGTAAAGTGGCCACTCAGAACTTTTGAGGCAGTACCTTGACCAGTGCTGCTGACAATCATGCACAGTGGGTACATTCTTGTAAAGTTTTCCTGCAATATCGCCGTAAGAAAACCCATTTTTTCTTAGCCCTATTACACGACTCAAACTCTGTGAGCTATTGATAATGGCTTTTGAATCATCTTAAAGGCACAAGAGTAACAATACAACTCACTATGTCAAATCTGAACGATAAAATAACTTTACCGCAAATATTTAAAACAAACCTGATTGCTACTAGTGCCACACTGATGTGTTTCTCGCACGAAACTTGAATCGATGTCATTTTTGGATGCATACACACGCCTACCAAATATCTCCTTGTGGTTGGGATTTTTCTCCCTCAGTGTATTTCCTACTCCAGTATAAAGAGGAAGGAATTAAAATTCAACACATTTTATAAATAATATCAAAACTGCATTACTGTTTACCTTCAGGTAGTAAGAAAAATAATTTGTGCTATTTCACCATGGGTATATAATTCAATTTTCTTGTTACATAACACAAAACAAAGATCGTAATATAAGCCGTTCCTCGCCCGTTTCGCTGGGTATTTCATGATGTTGCATGAATATATAGGATGAAGGTTCACTCCTTATCGGGTTCAAAATGAAGATGAAGGAAAAGTTTACATTTAAACCCATTTAATTAGTGTAAAAAAATGACAACACAACATTTAAGAAAATGAAGTAAAGAAAAGGGATAATACGAAGAGGGCGATTGCTGCCTTTAACATTAGTAAAAGAATTAACATGGAAAATGTCCACCGTGCTATTCCCCCATTTTCCGTTCTATCCAACATGTCAGCGGAATCACGGTTACAGTTAACGTTCAAGTGTCTCTTCGACGCCATATGGTGTGGACGGATATTGCAATCGTATTGCAATCGTATCTAGTCCTAGCACTAACCAATTAATTACAATGAAAAGCAATCTTATAGTAACCTCACCTCATGATTTAAAATTGACAGGACTTCTAAATAATAATTCCTAAAATTTAAGTAGAATTATCTTCCGCAAAGCTTATTTTTAGTGAATCTGCACAATAAAATACACACATATCCTTATTTTTTTCATTACGTCCAGGAAGAGGCCATATAAGCCATTTCTCAGTGAGCAGCCCAATACCAACTAGCCTTTGCAGAAAAGTTGCCATACGATAAAAGGTCAAAATTAAAATTTATATTGGCCAGGGAAGCAGAAACTGTCAGGTGATTAAAATTCCTTTCCTTTAAGACACGGAGGGCAGTCAGGAGTTTTTCACTCCAATCCGGTGTTCCTGGAGGTAATCATGTCCAGTCAGAGTTTGTCCAGAAGTAAAAGATCTGGGTAGATTCATCGGGACCAGATGAGTGGGCAGAGTCTTCCCTCAGCATCATTCAGATCTGCGAATGGATTTTCCCTCAGAACTGGATAGTTGAAAATGACTCACTATACGACAAGCCACCAGGAGGATGCAGCCATGCTTTGCCAATGAGTCCGACCTTTCATTGACTCAGATGTCGCAATGGCTAGGGATCCATTGGAAGACAATAATCCAATCAGCCCAGTTGAACTTTTTGCTTCACCTCCTAATCCCCTATTGAGCTGCTATTGCGCAAAGAGGAGAGAGAGAGGATCGTAGACTGAGAATCCACAAGGAAAACAGCTCGTCTGTAAGAGGTAGTTAAACTGGTCAGATGGCATATTGCTAGGCTCACAGCCTCTATCTCTGAATCAAAGTTTGGAGTGTCTAAGACTACTGCGAAAAAGCCCTCAAAAAGGTTTTCACAATAGAAGCAGGCCCCAGCTTAGACGTTATCCTGGACAGAGTCATCAAAATATCCTTTGGGTATAAAGTCATAATGGTTTCAAGAGTGCAGGCACAAAGGGTAGCAGAAAGAGCATCAGCCTTTCGCTCTGGAAAATCAATTGATAAATTCAAAGTTGGAGGGCTGAGGGTGGGTGGAAATCTCCAAGGCAAAGAGACCGGCGAGGAACATTATATTGTAAAAAATTCAGTAGGTTCTCAGATCTCGAATAGAAAGAATGGTGTGATTTAAGAACCGTGTTAAGAATGATGTAATTTTTTCCATCTTGGAGGAAAAATATATTGTTATCAGGGCAGGAGTGGCAGTTTCCCACCTTTTCATCTTTTTAGATATTTTGGAATCACTTTTAACAACAGGCTATCTAGGAGAGAACATGCAGAGGAAAATGCGAAAAAAGACTTAGCATTCTCAAAGGATTGGCTGGGGTCATTTGGGAATCATCTTCTGATATTCTTATCACCATATACAAGTACTATGTAAGACCTTTCCTTGACTATGGTAGAGAACTCTTGGTCACAATAAAATAAATATGCTTGCCAAAATTTCAAGTCTAAATCTAATAGTTCAAAAATGGAATTTTTTTTATCTATAAGCTACGTAACCAATCTGGATATCGATTTCAGTAAGACCCGTTCTTGGAGGATTTCAATTCAACAAAAGAAACATGCATATCAAATTGCATTACTCCAGGTTTGAAAACAATATATGTTTTTTTTTATTCATAAGCCCCAATACCTCCCCGCTCCCCTTATAGGAGTTGATTTCCACAAATTCCGTTTTTGGTAAATCTCTATTCAAAAAAAAAAAACATGCTTACCAAATTTCAAATATGTGGGTCTAACAGTTCAAAAACATTTTTTTTTAACTATCACGTCCCGGAGGTCGATTTTTGCAAAACCTCTTTTGTCGCTGATCTCTATGCCATGAAAAGAGCAAGCCTCATGAGTTTCAAGTCTGTAGGTCTCCTGGGAATGCTTATAATGTGCCCTAACCCTTCGCAATTCCTCTCCCCCTTGGGAGTCGATTTTCGCTAAACTCGCTCATAGTGGATCTTTACACCATGAAAGGAACATGTTTATACCAAATTCACATATGTGGGTCTAACAGTCCAAAAATAGGAATTTTTATTTTATAACGTCCCTTTGCAACCTTCCATGATTAACTTTCGCAAAACTCATTCTTATTTATACTTCAACATGAAAGGAACATGCTATCAAATTTTAAGGATAAACGGCCCCCTAAGCACTCGCAACCTCCCTTGGGGTTGACTTTTTCAAAATCCGTTTTCACTGTACCTCTACTCCATGAAAGGAACATGCTTACCAAATTCACAAGTATGTATATCTATTAGTTGAAAATGGGAATATTTATGTATAACGCCCCTGAAGCCCTCGCATCGTCCCTTGTAAGTAAATTTTAGCAAAATCCGTTTTTACCGGATCTCTACTCCGTTTAAGGAACATGCCAACCACATTTCAACAGTTTGTAGCTCTAATAGTGCCGGAGATATAATGATGAGTGGGTCTCTTTTCTGCTTTATGCATATAGATACACTACCCGTTACACGTACATGATGTATGAATATACACTGTTAAAAAACATGTATAAATTATTGATATCTAAGTGTCCTAGCATTAAGTGTTCGATTGTACTGAAAAATGTTCTTATAAACTTTCGCCTCTTTATTTAAAAGATAAAGGATTTCTAAATGATAATTTATAATAATTTCTGAAATCCAACTTTTACGCTCTCATAACACAATCCCCGAAAAAGTCGATTTCCGCAAAACTAATTTTAAGTGGATCTGTACTCAATAAAATAAACATGCTTGCCAAATTTCAAGTGTAAATCTAATAGCTGAAAGATGAAGTTTTTTTTTACCAACCATCTTCGAGAGTCGAGATTTCCGTAAGGCCCGTTCTTATCGGATTTTAATTTAACAAAAGAAATATGCATACCATATTTTATTACTGAAGATTTAGTAGTTCGAAAACAGAAATATTTTTTTTATCAATAAGTCCCCCCTTCCCCCATGAGTCGGTATCCTTAAAATCCTTTCTTAGCGGATCTTTATTCAATGAAACGCGAATATGCTGCCAAATTTCAAGTCAATAGGTTTAACAGTTCAGAAGCGGAACTATCTATCCTTGCTGCATTAACTCTAAGAAACGCCCCTTAAGCTTTCGCAACGCCCCTTGAGGGTCGATTTTTCAAAATCCGTTCCTAGTGGATATCTACTTTATGAAAGGAACCTGAATACCAAATTTAAAGTCAGTAGCCCTAATATTTCAAAAACGGGAATTTATCTCTAACGCCCCTTAAGCCGATGTGACGCCCTTAGGGATCTCTACTTCATGAAATCTGCCAAATTTCAAGTATGTAAGCCAAATAGTTGAAAAATGGGATTATACATTTATCTATAACATCCCCCTTGCAAAGACCCCAGGGGGTCTATTTCCGCCAAATCTTTTTTGCAGTGAACGTCTACTCCATGGAAGGAACGAGAATAGCAAATCTATAGATTCACAAACGGGGAGAGTCCCCTCGGGAGTCGACTCCATTCTTAGTTTCTAACTGAATTTCAAGTGCTTTCTATAATACACATTTTAGACATGATATAAAACTTTTAAATGCATGCAAACTTCAGAATTGTAGTACATACTTTTAATATAATATCTCCTTCTTGAATAGAGCCGTCTTTTTCTATACTCGATTGATTTGTAATTTCCTTTACATATATTCGACATCCCAATACAATACCAAAACCTAAAAATAAGAGGACACATATTCAAACTATATATTTCATTTCATTTTAATACTACTGTATTTTCAATGCAATTTTGGCTCAAAATGCCACTGAAACACCATAAGGTACCAAAATGATATTATTAATTATAAAATTGCAAAAAAATACAGCTTTTTTTCACTCTCTTTGAAAGATTTTAGGCAAGTAAATGTAAAATAAATATAGAGTTTTTTTATTTAAAAAAAAAGAAAACTAAACACAAGTTTAAAAGAAAGAGAGCTTTCTCTCTGTTTCTTCGAACGGCAATACCCTGAAACCAAATCCAACTGCCCCCACCCCCCAAAAAATGAATGATTTTGTTTAACCAATGCGTCCGACACAGCTTAATCCATATCAATATACACCCAACTTTTTGTAATCAGAAGACAGTTTGTGCCCGAGAGAGCGACTTGTTTTCTTCGTATTCTGGAGTTCAGGGGCGAATTTTGTAATGACTTATTTCAACACAGCGTTTCGTTCGTCAGTAGAATTGTATTGGGTGTTCAGTCCAAAGAATGCAATCAACAATTTCAATAAAGTTCTAAAAGTTGGTGTTCGAATTAAAGAGGTTTTTCCCCCCTTTAAAATTCGATTGTGAAATTTCCAGTATAATTTGTGTTGGTGATAATTGTTTACAATTAAAATGGTAACATTTAACGAATCGTTGGTTTAGCGCGGTTAAGATACGAGCGCCTTAAGAACAGCGGTGGCAAGATCCAATACAGTTTTTACCGCCAAATACCAACTCGTTGATCAGGATATCATTGCAGCATTCAAAATACACTGCATGAAGCAAACGGTTCAATATTTTTTAGATTCAGCGGAAGAAAGGAATTTGGACTATTGCGGATATCCAGAGGCGGATTAAGTGGGTAGAGGACCAGGCGGACCCTTAGCTTGACGGACTCCAGTTATGTCAAACAAAAAAAAAAAAAAAAAAAAAGATATAACGATATTTGCAACCCCAATGATTACCACAGATTTGAGCCTTTAGCAACACTAGCCATCTTTCTTGTGTGGCCGTGGTCAAGGTGGCTAGCGTGTCATGAGTTCGAGCCTTGTGCCACCGAAGACCTGTCGTGTAGAGAATACGTTAAACCTGTCGAGTCCTCTTACTGGTATGGTGAGGAGGGTGCCATCTCAGGTGACGTCCTCGTCTTGCAGCTTTATAGCGCGATGTGAATCCCTCCGTACATGCGTTTGTTTTTTTCTGTACAAATTTCATTTGAAACAAACGAACTATTCAAGTGTTTGTTTTCAGTTCCCAGCCATGTTTAGTTACTCTCGGATACACTGACAGTCAACATAATATTGTAGACTAACGTAATATGTTTGTCTATTGAATTAATTCAAGAATAGAGGCTAATGTAAGCGTGAGAAGAGCCCTTTCAAATGAGAAATGATGGTACATTAATAACCATCCGAATTTTGGATAAAAGCATTAAGGGACGTCTTAAGACACTTTGAGAACCTACGCAGAAGTAGGTCCTACGTATGACCCTTAAAAGTAGAGACTATATAGAACACGTACTCAAAAACGTATAAACAATAACCCGAAACAAATAAATGTGCATGGCTTACAATCGCACAAACCAGCACGATCGACTATCGCCTTTTGACTGAATGAGTAATGATGGAGTATGGCGATAGGCTTAGGCTTATACATGGACGAAGGTCATCACATGTAGCCATTTGGCATATCATCCGAAATTCCCAGATTTCGGAGAATAAAACCGGAAATAAAATTTGACCGTTGAAATTATTCGAGTCGAGAAGGAGACAAGGCCCCCATAGTGGCCGAGACCCAGTTGCCCTAGCCTTCTTAAGACATCCCTGCAAGCCCGTCAACGTGCAGTCGTACAGGTACCGTCTATCAGTTTGTGGGGAGAGGGGGGAATTTCCTGTTTATTGCACTTGGTAGGTTAATTTAAGGGCATTTAATTATTTTGGTGGACGTCGACATTAATGATGTCCCATTCTTCATTGATTGCAGGAAGATCTGGTGATCTAACAGGTTAAAATAAATACGTCGGTATATTAAGTACAACAGGGCATGAGGGCGCACGTTATTTTTTTGGAAAAACACCCCTTGAAAGATGTTCTTAAATGGCAGTGTAACAGTTTGAATCCCAAGACTGACGTACAAGTTTGCAATGTAAGATTTCTGTAGAGAGGATGGCAACGGGAGGAAGGGAAAACGAGTTTTTAAAACTTAACGAGATCCGAGAGGAGCGGGGAGATTGAGATTTGAATAAGAGTGAGAGTTTTTAAAACAGATTTCTAGTTTGTAAAAATTCAAAAAATTGTAAATTGTGTGGTATTAAATAGTTGTTTAAAGATTTAGAAGATGGCTTTCTTGAATCCTTTACATCGATTGTACCAGATGTTACAGCATTAACGGCGAGAGTGAACCTGCTATAAAAAAATTGCTCAGTAGACCCTAGCTCTAGGTGCAGTCCCAGTGTGTCTAGGCCACAGAAAGGTTGTTTGGTGGCTCTGACCTGGTCTTCTAATCAATATACGGTCATCATTGACACCAAGACAGAAACAGATTTGATCGTAGAACACAACACATCGCCATTTCGTTCTCCAATGAGCTCTAGTGTGACATCGCTGAAGTCGAAGATGTCAGTGATTTGAAGCTATTGGTACAAACGTTACAAGACGTCAAGCAATTGATTCGTTATTTTGCTGTGTCACTTTGGTGCCAAGAAAGACTATCATTTCTACTGCAGATGCACTACGTTGCAGTTCAGGTGTCGTCCACATCACTTGACCATGGTTCAAAATGACGTCGGCTTAAAAAAAAAAAAAAAAAAAGCCTTCGTGTCGCCCTCACTCACTAATGAAGATCAAACTGGTTAGATGAGGAAAATGTCTCGTCCAAAGCAAACTTTTTCAAGCTTGTTGAAGCAAGGTAAAGGTCATGGCTGAAATCAGTGATACGAATGAGGAAAAAAAGACCTCACTGTGTCAACTTCTTTTTTGAAACAGTTGGACAAATAGGAAACTTCCCTAATGACCGTGATTTGGAATACAATACTCCAGAAAATAAACGCTATTAGAAAATCATTGCAATCACTTGAGTGTGAATTATTAAAAAGAATTTAGACTATTAAAATCTCTAGAAAATTATATCTAGAAAAGGAATTTGGAATAGTAAATCAAGAAGCAACTGATTTATCAGGACTTTCATTTGAAGAAGGTTCTGGACAAGCTCGCAGGCAGCAAAAGAGAAAAATTATTTTCGGTGAAAATAAACAAGTCGGTTGGGAATTTTTGAATGAAAGATAAATTTCACAATGAATAAATTGTATATATGCGACAGGATAAGGGAAGAACTATCCCAAAGAATTGAGAATGAAACTGTTATAGAACACTTCACTGTGTTTTTTGACGAGAGATTATTACCTGAAAATAAGAAGAAAGCTACAAAAAAACTAAAAGAATTATAAAGATGATAATGAATCTTTTAATTTTGACAATGAATTGGATAAGTTTTTTCTAAAGAAAACAAAGATACAATGAAAACCCCACTAAAAATTTATTGAGTTGCAAGAGAAATGTGTGTGTGTGTGTGTGTGTGTGACCTCGATTTTCTCTAATGTACAAATATTTTTGAAAATATTTTTAACACTACCAATATCAAATGCATCAGATGAGAAATCTTTTTTCTGATTTAAAGCAAATTGAACATGGCCATATAATATATATAGAGAACAAGATATTTTGGACAAAGTATAAAAGTCAAAAATAATTGATTAATTTGCCAAAAAGAAATCCATACGTAAAGATATATTGCAAAACTATAAGCTCTCTGTAAAGTTTTTAATTCTTTTGAATACAGTTAAGGTTTTTTTTTAAGCTGTTGAGTTTTATTATTAGCGAAACATTTTATCTTGATAATTTAAGCTCAGCGAATCTTTTCACTGTTTTAGTTTTTCGATTCTTGAGCCCATGGGCCTCCAACCTTTTACTGCCAGGGGCCTCCAACTAGCAAAATCCGCCTCGGAGGATTTTTCAAGTAACTTGAAAAACAACCGCTAACAGACTTTGTGAAGAAAAAAAATTTAATATTTATTTTTGTAATAAAAATGAATTGTTTTTGTTTTATAAATATGTAACATGGATTTTATTGTTACTTTTTTTGCAGGATTTTTTGGAAAGAGTTCTCATTTTACAAAATTTTTTAAAGTTGTGGAACATATCCCCAAATTTACCATGCGTCAAATGTATTTTTCCACAAAATTTGTTTTCCATCATTTTTTAAGGAACGTACAAAAAAAAAAAAAAAAAAAAAAAAAAAAGTTGGGTGTATGCACATTTAATAAGAATAAGTGGCTCTGCATGGCTTAAGATGAAGTATGTGAACCCCGACTCTTTCGTTTTACGCACAAATTAATTTTTTATGGTTCTTTAGTTTTTGAAAATATTTATTCTACACAAATCTGATTTTTTTTCTTAGCTATTTGATGGAAACTTTACCCATTTTCAATGCCATGCAAATTAATTAGAATTCAAATAGAAAGAGTGAGACGGGTTAGTGAAATCTGAAGGAATTTTATTTCGAATTACAGTATATTATACGGCGTATAACGCGCACCTTTTCGTTACAAAGAAACTTGAAATGTACATGTGCAATGCTTTTATACTTTGAAAAGGCATGAAATAAAAATAAACCCGACGTAGTACAAAAATCCTTTAAGTCTACACAGTACCTTTTTTCAAATAAAATGCTTGCAGACAATATATAACAGTAAAAATAATTTATGTTTTATATTCAGATTATGTTATTAAATTGATTCTGAAAGTAAAAAATCATTTTGATCAGCTATTATTTTAGAATTTTTTAAGTTTTTTCAAACTGTTATAAAATGCTTATCTTTTTTTTACAAATTTTAGTCATTTTAAGTGATTTATGTTTCTTAGATTATTGTAAACAAAAGTTAGTGTGGATATGAAATCTATTTCTTTGTTGATTTTTAATAATTATTTTTCTTGAAAAACCTGGAAAAAACACGAAATTTTTTAAAACAGTAATTTAAGCATTTTTTAAAAAAATAACTGGAGATCTCAGCCCTAAATCCATACTAACTTTTATAGAACATACGTTTGGGAGTATACACAAAAAATTGCAAGGCTCTATCTTGAAAAGAAAAAAAAACCCTTAGGGATTAGAAAACATTTATACCTTCAAAATTGAAAGTCTGAGAAAAACACATTTAAAGTTTGTAAAGGCATAAAACAAAAATTTATAATGCCCGCAAAGTTCTAATTTTTTAATATGTTACTTTCTAATGTAATGTATGTTTTACATTAAAACATGATTTTAATTCAATATGACTAAAAATAATATTTTTAATTCAAAATATTTTTTTTTGCATAGTTTTGATAGCATTTGTTACGATGACAGTTTATTCATCTTAACCTAATACTTTCATTAAAGTTTTGAAACACAAAGCATTTATATACAAAATAATAATTAGCCAGGTTTGTTCATAACATTTAATTTTTTTCAGTTTTAAATCGGGGCAGTTTAGAAAGTTTTAATTCTTGTACGACTTTAAAATACAAAAATATAGTACTACAATACGTTTAGTATAATGTAGTTTGGTACACACACACACACATCAAGAGGAAATCTTCAGTTTTATCTGCAACATTTGAATTCAGAATACTTTTATTCGGAAGTCTAATTGCAGAATCAGAAGTTATATAAACTACTTTTAAAGCAAAAATTGGCCCTGAAATTAATTTTAATTAATTATGAGAACAGAAAAAACTCAAAACATAATCAAGCAGAAATGATTTTAGTGATGAAAATTGCAATTAATAACTATTTCACACTAAAAGAGTAGACTGGCTCAAAAATATTAATTCAATTTAAGAGTGTAAAAATGCTTCAAAATGAAACTGAAACCATAGCTCAGAACACTTCCAAGCCTCTTAAAAACTAACTTGCTAACAGATCTGAAATTTGGTGGTAAACTTCTCAATGATATGGGCCACAAGAAAGAAAAAAAAATCGGTAATTATGAAATATTCTTAGGGTGCTGCGTAGTCTTAAAACATGCAGTCTATCTAAAATTCTAGATGGAGCCAATTCATGGATCAGAATAACAATGCTGGTGAAAAATGAAACAAAGTTCGGTTAAGTGTCTGAAGATAGAGATGGATATGGCGAGCTTTTCCTCATATTCAAAAATGAAAGTTCATAAGGTACGCGCGCTTTATTTTTTTTTTAAGTAAACAATATTTAGATATATGCAGAAATCTAATTTTTTTTTACTTCACATCCTTCCTTTATTTTTAAAGCTATCATTTTTGTATTCGAATATTTCGATCTTATTCTTAGCGTTGAAAGTGCAAGCTATACACTAGTGGTCAGAATTTATTCAGCTTTTTTCCCCTTCTGGTTTACATTTTAATTTCTCTTGTAAAATCAAGCCAGTGTCTCTTAAGTATTGAAGGAGTTTCTCGGATGTATTCTGAAAAAAAAATTATTATCCGTATAAAGTTCACATTACCCCTTTTTAATAATCAATATTCTACAATTTTCACCCTTCTGTTAGTAAACCCAGATCGATATCAACATTTTGCTATATACTATCTTTATTTTTCTCATGAGATGTTATATATATATATCACTCATTTCTCTTGATTTCAAGCTATATAAAAACCTAGCATCGCTGAAGCCAAATCGCGCCAATTTGGCATCGAAAATGCGTAGTACTGTCGTAAAGGAAAGCCAATGAATGTACTTACTGTCTTTCTTTCTACTTTTGGTGAGGGTGACTTTCACAGACGATGAATTGGAGGAGACGTTTGTGGAATTCACTTTGCGTTTTATGACCTGCAACGAATTCGATTAGAACACAACTCACATATAAATGGGAAGAGGGTGTAAGAAAAAGAAAAAGATTGTTACCAGATTGACTGTGTTGCCGCATTCTCTGAGCACCTGCACTGCTCGCGTGTAGTCCACGTTTTCAAGAGAAATTCCATTGGCACTGACTAGTCTGTCACCGATACTGGAAAGAAAGAAGAGAATCTCTTTGGAATGCGCACAGAAAGACAAGACCCGTTCTTCCATGCAGCTCAGAAACCAATGCGATTTAGTCCAGAAAAAGAGAAAATTAATGTTTTAAAAAGATGATTTTTAAAATTTTTGGTTTTTTAATCTGATTAGAAAATTACATAAATCTTTTTTCTTTCTGCAACAAAACAAAATGTATGCAGGTGCTTATGAAAATAATGGAAAACACCTGCGAATAAAAGTTACAGGGCAGCTTTAAAATATAATACTAACTACCAGGGTTTTTTTTTCGGTTGTAAGTAGAAATATATACACTGACGGAAAAAAATATCCCAACACCAAGAAAGATTTGTGTTAGATAAACGAACTTTGGTTGGCGTGTTTATACATCTGAAAGATGACATCGATTCAAATTTCGCGCTAGTAGCACCACTCAAAACTTGCAAATCAGGGTTGCATCAATAAGTGATGTAAAGTTCGTGAGAGTTATTTGTCTGTGAAATTTAACTTATTGAATTGATGTTAGCCCAGAGTGAAGACATAGAAACCATTCTCAACAACTCACCGAGTTTGAACGAGGTCATGTAATAGGGCTACGAGAAGGTGGATTTTCTTTCCGCGATATTACACAGAAAGACTTGGCCGGAATGTATCCACTGTGCATGATGGTTGGGAATGGTGGTACTTCCTCAAGAAGACCGAGTTCCTGGCGGCCATGTGGCACTACTGAGAGGGAAGACCGCCCTATTCGGCTGTGGCGCATCATACAGCGTCTGCGGCAGAAATTCGAGCTGCATTGGATAGCACAGTGGCACAACGAACTGTTAGAAATCGGCTACTTTAAGGACAGCTCCGCGCCCTGGAGTATGTATTCCACTGACTCCAAGCCATTGCGTCACGCCGGAGCTCATTGGAGGACGGAATGAGAAAGCAGGTTCTGCCTTTGTGCCAGTGATGGTCATGTGTTGGTCAGAAGGAGGCCTGGGGAACGCCTGCAAATAAACTGTCTGCGGCCTAGACACACAGGACCTACACCTAGAGCCCTAGTATGAGAAGCAATTTCCTCCACAGCAGGAGCATTCTCGTGTTTATCCCAAACACAATGACTGCAAATTTGTACGTTAGTCTAGTAATTCAACCTATAGAATTGCCATTCACGAATAGCATTCAAGAGGATGTTTTCTAACAGGATAACGCTCGCTCTAAAAATGCTGTTGTTACGCAACGTGTTGTACAGAATGTTACCTTAGCCTGCGAGATGACCAGATCTGTCTCCTACTGAGCACGAATGGGATATTATTGGACAACAACTCCAGCATCATCCATAGCCAGCACTGACAGTTTCAGTATTGACACAACATACATGGAACTCCATACCACCAAGTGACATTCGGTACCTGCATTCAAAAGTCTGGAGGCTATTAATGTGGAACCGCATTCACATGCATTTGCTTGAACTTGAACTGATCATTTTTATTTCTTATGGAAATAAAAAAAAAAAGCGCTCCTACGTGGTGCAATCGCTTTAGTATATATTTAGTCTGTTTTGACTATCAGTCACTTCCCCCTCCTTTAATCTATTCAGTTACATTGACTTATAGCACTATATTTGATTTAAAGAGAAACACAAGCTTGTCTTTGAAATCCTAAAACTTTACAACAAAGAAAAAATACCGTATTTACCTGAATCCAATGTTAAAGCTTTTCAAAACTGGACGCCACTTCGAATGGAAGGCAGGAAAATTCGTTGAATGGACACAATACTGATGGTTAGAGTACTTGCAGAATGTATTTAAAAGTTTTTAATATTGGTAAAATCCATGACTTATTCAATTATTAATTCTCATTTTGATAAAGTTGAGCTTGACATAGACAAAGCCTTTAGTCACAGGTCTATGTCAACTGCCGTTTCTTTAGCAAAGGAAGAATCAGATACAAGTGGATCCCACTGGATGAAATCCCCCTACGCTTCTGCAATGGACTAGGCTTTCTGTTGATTCAAATGAGGAAAACGGCATCCAAGAACATTGAACTGATCAAGAGAAATGGGATAAAATTTGCATGACAGTACGAAGAAAAATAATTTCATGAAAAATTCAAGCTGGAGCTATTCTCAAAAACCATGGCTATAAGATGGAAGCAAATTTCCACACAAAAAACCGGTACTGAAACTATCAAAATCGTTTCCATAACAAGCGAACGACTTTCTGTGTAAAGAACAAGTTGCATAAAAAAAAAATTTTTTTTTAAGCCAATTTCTACTTAGGTCAACAACGAAAAAAAATTTTCAGTTACTTTTTATTAAGTAATAACAATTCATAAAAATATTTATATACATATTACACAATCGCAATATTAAGTGGCCAAATAAAAAGCGATTTTCCTTGCAATTTTCCATTTTTCTTTCTATATAGGGTGCTGGACTATTATTTTTGTTTGCAGCTATTTATTCCTTAATTAAATTTAATTATTCTAATAAAAAAGTATAGTAAACAGAAATCACATTCTTAGAAATCAGGCCTTCCAGCTGGGATTCGAACCCATGACAGTATATAGCGCACACAAACATTTTTTCAAGTGTGTGTGTGTGGGGGTCCAGGGTCGAAAGTCCACCATTTAGGTATCATGCTCTAATACGCCGCCCGACATATTATTTTAATTTTGTCGATTTTCGGGAACAAAAACAATACAAAATTAATTAGTGAATAAATAATTAGAATTAATTAATAAAATTAACCATTAATAACAAATACATAGGATTATAAGGAATGGAGGAAAAAAAATCGAGGGCTATGAGGGCCCCTTGTGTGCGCCACTACCTTTGGATTAAAAATCCAACGTGCTATCCATTGCGCTACAGGGCACAACGAGCGATTTTCCCTTTTATATAGGGTGTTGGATTATTACTTTTGTTTGTTACTATTTATTCATTCATTTAATTTAATTAATTTAGTTAATATTTGAAAAAACTGTATTAACATCAAGTGTCATGCAATAGAGGTTTAAAAAATGTATTTGGACTTGAGTGGACGAATAGAAAGTATTTTATTGGCGATCTGAACAAGACACAGGGAGGGGGTGAACTGCGCATCGCCGTACAACTTTTCTCATAAAAACTCTGAATAAGTTCCCTTCATTTCCCACGACATCGTTCGTCAACGGTGGGCTCACTCAGTTTAGAGTAAAAGGTTAGAAAACACTTCTTTCACAGAGAAAGCTTTCATATCACAATCATTACAGTTCTGTGTGTCTTTCAACGAGAGTTCTCGCTAAAGGGCAAGAAGAGACATAAACACATTGACATACTATGCCCCCGAGCAGGGTAGATCATTTCTGTTTTCAATAATTTACATAATAAGCATCATAGGATTCATATTTCATTGATTAGGGAAAATGAACACCCACCAAATATTATATTCATTCTCCATGCATCGAAATTTCTAATTTTTATAGAAACTCTTTATTTTGATACATGAAGCTACATCAGTATTCATAACCATTTTATTGAAAAAAAAAGAGAAAGTATAATAAATACAAAAAAAAAACCATCTTAATTTTTTAAATTTCTGACCCCAACAGTAAATACATAAAAAGAAAGAGGTTAAAAAACCCATGACCGGTAGGGAATGCAAACCGCAATTGCACTCTATAGTTGAATCCCATAATTATTTTAATACGATATATGGGTGTCATTTTTGCCTTCATCAGTTCCTAAATGTTTGAAAAATTTTGACTTAAAAAAAACGTATTCACTTTTTTTTCTATTTTTTAATTATGAAATGGGCCACTCATGTGAGTATAGATACATAAATCTACTCTTTCTAAATCAAAATTCTTCAGATATTTGATATGTCTGAAAGGATTCAGTACGGCCGTTTATAGACCTTGATTTGAACTACTTTATTCATATAGGAGCAATATATTTGCACATATAAAGGTAGCAGCGACAACCCAGCGGTCAAAAGTTTAGTCCAAAGGCCTTCAGCTCATTCACACGTAAGAAACTTCTAGAATTATCTACAGAATCCCCGAACTTAACACTTCAGAGACAACTGATCAAGCCCGATGGATAACATAACATTGCGCCAACTCACTGTAAATTTTTATGACAATATTTTTTTTGTGTCAACTTTGGTTCCAGTTAATTTACTACTACCATTATGCAGTTAGTTAAAAAAATAATAATAAGGATAAGGTGCTTCAGGAACAAAATGAATAAAAAAAATCCCTTCCCAGAAAATTATAATAAAATTTTTTAACACATACTCGTATATGTTAAAAACCGTGAAAATGCGGGAAGTAATAAGACAAGATTTGAAATTGCATGGATTCAGGTAACAGTGACCTGTGTCAAAACCATGAGGTATCTTCAACCAAAGACACTTACAGTAGTTTCCCTTCAGCGGGTCCGGCCTTCAGCACGTCCGATATGGTGATGGCCGGATCACCATTAGAGAACTGAGGGTTGTCTTTTCCGCCATTCACAGCGACGCCAAACCCGTACCCAGACACCTGCAACACACAAATTTTATTCAGAAGCTCATTTCGACGAACACTATGCAGAGTAAATGCTATTCAAAATATTATTCAAGCTATTGAGATGCAGGGATATGTTGTTAGGTACAATTTTATAAAAGCAAAATGTTCACTAAGGAAAATGTAAAAAAGGGAGAATTCAAAGGAAATTAGTATTAGAGAAACAAACATTTAAAATATTTTCATTTCTTATAGTTAATAAACGAATCATTACATATAATATTTATGGAAAAAAAATACGGCAAATATATCAACTCTTTCCTGTTCACCAAAAAAATATCATATATAACATCTTTTTTTTTTAAAAAAAAATAATATATTACCAAGTTTATCTATCCATTATGGGTGTATTTTAGAATTTGTCTCGACAACACCGTTGTTTTCTCTAGAAATATTATATTTTAAGGTGGTCAGACTATTAATGTTCAACAAATGTAAAATGAAATCTATAATGAAAAATAAATTGTAATTCTAAAAGGCATATTCAAAATTCGGGCAAAAACGTTAGAGAATAATTCAATTTTGTTAAAGAAAAATTACTTTATCTACATAAATGTAAATACATCGCCCAAACTTTAATAATTTCATCAAAAGTACATCTTATTGTACACTGAAGTAGGGACAGCAAATTGTGTAGCGCTTGCGCATCATTTATGCGCAAATGAGGGCGCTGTGGTAACTGCATATATAGCGCGTACTGCGGTTGTTCTCAAATCGCAATGCTCCACATCTTAACATGAAAACGCAACGATAAGCCACGCCAAAAAAAGAGACTTTTGCCGGGATTAAGGGTTCGCGTTGAAAGCCAGATGGCCGAACAAATTCCCGCAGATTGTTCTGAATTAATTGCCGGAATCACCAGTATGGGTAAAGACGCCTTCGATCGCGGACAAATTATAGGTGTGCGACGCCCTTTAATCCTCAGCCAGCTAGGATTTTCAAGGTCGACAGAGTCTACCGAGAATGTATGGATTGCGGACCAAAAAAACTAGCGATCGGAACAATTGGCCTCGGGCGTACTGCACGCAGCCAGCGAAGCTAAACACATGACGGCGCCAGACGTACAGTGAGTAAGCGGACTGTGCAACACTCGCTTACGAGAGTATCATTGCTCGCCATCGGGCAGCACAGAAACTGGAGTGCAGAGGTCTAGAAACGAGTAGCGTGGAATGAGATGAGTCTCGATTCCCACTACTTAACACCGATGAGTGGCTCAGAATATGGCGTTAGGCTCTTAAAGCCATGGAACTGTGCAAGGGCAGGGTGGCTCAATCATGGTCTGGAATGCTTTTTCGTGATCTTTGGTGTGTGTGCCAACCTCTCACAATGCATATCGGTACGTAGAGTTGCTGAGGGATCACCTACACCCGTTTATGCTGTTCTGTTATCCGCACGGCTTTGGAGTTTTCCAGCAAGACAGCTCTACCTCTCACAAGTTCCAGCTGGTTACTGGCTGGTAGGACGAGCATTCCTCTGACTTTTCAGTCATAAATTGGGCACTTAGAAGCCCAGACTCAAATCTTATTCAACATCTTTGGGTTGTTTTGGAGCAAGACGTGAAAGACCATCACACAGCACTAGAGAACCTTACTGAATTATGGACAACTTTAGACAATATTTGTCAAGTAATTCCCGAGGAACGTTTCCAGAAACTTGTTGAATCTATGTCTCGTCATGTGGTAGCCGTTGTCAAGGGCACAGGAGGCCCAACTCGTTACTAGGTAGGTATCCCTAATTCAGTGGCACTTCAGTGTATTATTCAAATGAGTTTCGTATATATACATATATTATTTAATAATAAATATTTCTTACCCTGGACAAGTTGACGGTGTGGTATTCCCAGACCGCGCGCTCCGATCCCTGTAATAGAGAGAAAATTGTCAAGAGAACTATACTTCCAACTTTATTCTCAAAAAATGATTCACTTTCGGCGACCAAGGGAAACAATTTTTTATTTGAATGAAGCAGATACATTGTAAAAATGTAACACTCTTTTTGTGTGTGCGCGCCAAGAAAATTAAAAAAAAGTGTCAAAACAGGGACAGTATCAGAGATTTAAATTATGCAATAAAATCCCTCTCAATGTCGAAAGATACGCGGCAGTCTTTGTCAGAGGATATACCTACCTAAAAATAATACAACCCTCTAAATATATTTCGTCCGATATTTTTATTTGGAAATATTTCCCCAACATATATAGCAGAGCTTTTCTTAAAAAGTAAATAACAAAAACCTGAGGCCCCGAAACCAAAACGTCATGGGTATTTTAAAGAGTTTACTAAAACTGTACTGCATTAATAAATAAGAATAGCCCCTCTAGTCCTGCAGGCGAGGGGATGTCCCTCGGAAGAGAAATGCATAATGAACGTCGAGAGTTGACTCCTAGTAGGACCACCTTCCACTTGGCTCACCTAAAGGCGCATCTTTGGTGCTGCTCCTTTTCCTCAACCATCAATCCATTTCTCTGGGTCGACCCACAGTTAAAAAAGAAAGGACCGTGTTTCTGGCTCAGAGCGAGGCTCGAAAAGTAAACTACAAATATTTTGAAGATCTTGCACTGTAACATCGACGTGCGAGTGCCACCAGAATTAAACTTGAACAGATTTTAGATGTCGCTCAAGCTCACAGAACTATTGCTCGATAGGAATCCAAATTAAAGAACAGTATCTCTCTAGGTTTTTCTGACTGATAAAGAAGATAAGAATGGAGGGAGTCTTCTCCCACACATTAGACATTGCTTACCAGAGCATTAATATCAGTAGAAGGACCACACTAATCTTGAGATTCAAAATATCATCAAGATTTTGAGAGGAAAGCCAATCAACATTTATACGTACCCTTCTCCAAAAATTTATCCTATGACTTATGTACTGAAGGCTCCTTATGCATCGGGGATCTCAACGCCAAACATTCAACAACGGATTATGATTTTTATTCTCAACGATGACTTACTGGTATAATTGTATCAAAGAGGCCCTCAATATATCTTTTGTTAGCCCTAGCTGCAAATGGAAAGTATAGGAAGTAATCCCTTTCAATTTCTAATTGAAATAAATAAGAAGCAATAATAAAATAAAACTCTGTAACTAAGCGGACAGACTCCTTAACAACTGGTACTGATGATGAGAGAAGCCTCTCACGGACAAACTAGATACTCTAAAAAAAGGAAATAATTAGTGCTGCTAATAGCATTCCTAGAAAATTCGAATACAATCGAAACGTTTTTTGGTGATCATTTGCACATCCTACACATGGGATCACTATTCGCTAAAATAATTTTCAGGGTACGATAATGTTTTTAAGGTGTTGCGGTCCACCCAATGGCGTGGTCATTTGTATTAAAATTGTAGGCTTTCTTTTCTTTGAAACAGTACACGTCTTAAAATATGTCAGATTACTATGTTTACATAAAAAACACAAAACTGTCAAACTATAATTCTTGAACAACTATGCAGCAAGCAGAGAACATGCGTGAACCGATGAATCTGAAACCGACGAAAGAGTGCTGAATTTATTCGCTGTCGAGTCCCGCACCAGCGCGGGTTACAAGAACCCAATCCCGTGAAAGCGTTGGGTGTAATAGGCAATTCTGTTCTGTCGCGGAAAGAACATTTATTCTCCCCTTCAGTTGTGTGGGGAAGAATTTATTTATACGGCTGGGGAATCTCAGTGATCGCTCTCCCCCCACGGCAACAGTGCGCTTCCAATGAAGCTAAATGTGCCGTCTACACGTCTATCAAATCATTTGCTTGATTCAACAGAGTCGCATCGATTGATCCTCTTGTATAGCTGGCGTTCCATAAATATGTTTCCTTTAATACGTACGTCGTAGGTCTTAGTAAAGGTGGTCACCCCAAAATGTCTTGGCGGTCGCGATTAGACTTAATGCCGATCCCTGGAACAAAGTGTTCACAGCAACAGGATAAGCTCATATTTAACACCAGTCAATTGATCAGACCAGTAAACTATTAGGTATAGATACGTTATTTAAATATAATTAACTCATTAAAAACTTCTTTATCCTTCAATCTGTATTGTTTAATTTTTCAATTTACCCGTGCGAAGAACGGGTATAAAAGCTAGTTCTGTTATAAAGAGCAAACAAATGATTAAATACAATAATAAATAAATATAGTAATAATTGAAAGGTATATATAACATATGTATATGATCTCCAAAAAAACTACCTACATGAGGAATAGATTATCAGAAGCAATGTAAACACTGAAAAGAAAGAAATCCAAAGGAAATCCTTTCAAGGTGCATCTTTTTTCTCCAATTGGTATAAATAAATTTATAAATCTCGTCAGAAGCAAACTGTGATGCTTTATGACGAAAAATCTAGTCAACATTGAATTCAAAGGAATCCGAAAGAATATATAAGAATATTGTTTCAAGGTGCACCTCAACATAGTTTCAGCAGCTTGTTAAAAAAAGTTTTTCTGATTCTTTCATTAGAAACAAAGATGAGTACTGATCGGTCATAGGGACCATTACTCCATAAACTGTGACATGCAAAAAAACACGCCAAATTCTGGTTTCTCGTGTAAATAGGAAGCATTATCTTCACAATATTACCAATCTGTTAATAGTAATTAGTTGTCATTTTTATTTCTGTTGTATAACAAAAAGAAAACTTTTAATTTTTTGCAATATTTTTCTACCATTTTGCAATAATGATGAAAACATTGAATTTGCTGGAGAACAAAGAAAAGTAATAATCTTTTTTTTTTTAAATAGCAGGAATTGTTTTAGCAATGTATCTGTAGGTAAAAATATGTATATTACGTATATGCATTACCATTCTAATAAAGACACTAACCATTCTAATAAAGACACTAATGATTTGAGGGTAGCCGATTTCGTACATTGACATCTTGGTTTATTTCACATGTAGAAAACATTAACACACTAACACAAAGCAGAAGCGACAACAAAGAACAGAAAGGCAAAAACTAGTTACGAGCGTTTACATGTTTTTTACAAAAAAAGGTGAGAATTTTCCATGAAAACGGTAGTATTTATATCAAGCGGTAACAGGAAGTTCAAAAACTCACATGGCACTCATGTGATGAATAAGTAATCATTATCTAAGATTCTGTTACAGAAAGTCTCTCAAATTATTGTTCGGCTGAAAAACCGACCTTTGAGTCACTTAATTACTGTACACTACAATGATAAGCAAGAAAAGGAGAGTGCAGAAAATAACCAAATATAAAACTGTGACCCTGAAATAGAAATCATAACATTAACTTATATTAAAAGATTATTTAAAACAGTAAAATTAAGTCTTAATTCTGTTGAAATTGCCATAAACAATTCTGAACAAATAAAACACACAACAGAAAATCTTAAACATGAAGTAAGTTTACATGTAATAGAAATTATATAATACTAAGTCCTCTTAAATAGATAAATTAAGATCTGATTTTGCTGATAAACAGCTTCTTTTTTTTTTTTTTTTTTGATAAATAGCTCAGAACTAAAAGAACATGTCGAAAAATCTTAAACATAAATAAAAATTCAAACTTAAATCACAATATTGGCACTATGTTAATCCCAATTAGTTGTGATTGAGTGACATTTTCTTTGTCATACTTTATCTAGATTTTTCTGCTATTTTGTTGCAATGATGAAGCATGGAATTTGCCGATAAATAAGAAAAGCAATAATTTTTTTAAACGGAAAGAAATATCACAGGAACAGATTTTTTAGACCAAATGGCATGTAGAAGTAAACAAGAAGTCCCCCTGAAGTGTACTGATTTTCAGGCAATGATTTAGTTCGAAGCCTTACTTATTATTGGGCCTGTGTCGTGATATCAACATCAGCTGGATTATAGCCCAAGCACAACTGTAGATTGATAATGCAACCAACGTTCAGGTTCGCGACAATGTGGAAAAGCAATTGCAAAAAATAAATAAATAAAAATAAAACACACGCACACAAGGTCCTAACAACTGATAAGTACCAAAATAAGTACAATTTTTTGGGGTATTTACGTATTACCGCAACAATCGATAACTCTATTAATAACTCGCCAGATTGGCGATCCCGATTTCCTATGCGTCGTACGCGCTGAATTAACAACCATGTGTTTTGTTTCATGTAATGTCACCAATGTAGTTGTGATATAATACCAAAATATCTTTCAAAGTAGCTTTCATAGCATTAGGCCATGCAAGATGGGTAGTTGTTTCATTACGCATTCAACATGCATTATTACAAACCACAAAAATATATAAATAATCAAAAGCAAATTAAAACAGATACATAAATTTAATGCAGTGGCTAGGTTTTAGTATCGCCCAAAAACCAGTTAAATCGAAAATAAATTTATGCTTGAAACAGAAATGTGTAAGGGAAATATAAGAGAACTTAGGATCATTGCCCATCGGTAACATCAAATATTAGAAATGAACAGAGAGTAAGATTACAAAAGTTAGTCATTGAGCCATTCGAAAACATGAAAATTGGCAAGAATTTTGCGGCCAATTGGTGCGTTCAACTCATGAAACAAAATTTTAATTGAACTAAACACATTTAGTTACAACCAATCAGTTTTGAAAGATGCAGCATTACTTTCCATATATCTCTGAAGGAAATAACGATATTCCTATAGAACTGCTCAAAATAAAACAGGGTCAAAAAGATAATATAGTTCTCACGCACGTAAATTTGCGTTCCGTAAAATCCCGTTCTCATTTTAAGGAACTGCGTCAATTAAGCGATGCTCGTAAAATACAAGTTGGTTCTCTTAAAATAGCAGGAGCACACACAGTTACGGAGGTCTATATTATTTCCAACTTTATCATTTATAGTTAATGTTCCATAGTATAATTGCTGATTATAATTAAATTAAATAAAGATGAGGTGGAAAATAGAGAAGCAACTATTATCTGAATCTAAGCCGTACTTTTCCCCCATTAGTAATGCTCCTGAAACTCGAGTGCGGTTCAGAATCGAAACGATTCGTCAAGGAGAGAGGGGAAGAAATACGATGCAATTACAGATGCATTTAAAATTCATTATTTTCTTCTTGTTGTCACTTTTAAAATTTCTTAAATATCAGAAACGATAAACCCTTTTACACTATTTTTTCACCAAAACGTGTTGGGGATGCAGCTTAGATTCGAATAAATACGTTATGTTTCAATAGCGTGACAAAGAAAAAAAATGAAAGATACTTCAGCGACGCTTTCTTCTTGCCGAGGGATCATTCACGAAATGCTTTGGACAACACGCCACTGTTATTCGAATTTTCAGTGTACAGTAAAACCAGTTTTTGTGCGGTAGATAGGGACCGCATAAAAATAAACGCCCAAAAAACAAAAAACAAAAATTCGAAAATTTCATAAATTCTTACATAGAAGAAACTATAATTTGTGGAAATGTATGTACTACAGAATTTTTTTTTATGCGGTGGAGAGGGAGCGCATAAAGTCGCATTTATAAAATATGCCAATTATTTACGAAATTTATGTAAGAGTACTTCCACAACAAAATAAATAATGAACTATTACGCATGGAAATATCTCACGGAGAAGTTTTCAAAATGCACAAACTCATAGTCATCCAAAGTGTGCACATCTTCTTGTGATAAATCAGTTCAAAATCGCTTTCGCCATTTGAAGGTACAACTTCAATTCATTTATTTTTTGAGAGTAAGATATAAGTTTTTGTGACGAAGGCCGGGTGGTCAGTTGCTTGTTAATGCCACGATAACCAGATATGGAAGATTGAAGCTCTTTTTGGAAATATAATACTCTTTTCGGAATTGGTATCTATTTTCAGAAAAGCTTTGCCAATTTGTTGGAAAGCTGGATTCAAGTCCATATTGTATCCGCTCTCAAAGAGTCCGGATCTACATAATCCATCCAATGATTGGTAATGTAACTGCCATTAGTTTCGTCTTCAATCAAGCGCGGGCTGCTGGCACGTTGAGAGAAAGCAACTGAACGTGTATTGTCGGGAGACTGTTTATAACAAATAAACATAGCGCCTTGAAGTGTATATATGTACATTTCAGTGGCGTAACGTACACCCCTGCATCACGGTGGGGGGACAGGACTCTAGGGGCCCAAAGCCTGACTAGCGCTAAGTATGTATTTACCCAATTCATAAAATATTAAAGGCAAAACCCGACTTTCAAGAGGGGGCGGTCCTATCATTCTCCGCTACGCCACTGGTAAATTGATAAAAAGCATTACAGAGGCGCCAAAGCCATTGAAATTCATATACCGCATAAAAAATATCGCACTAAACAAATCGCATAAAAAGGGACCGCACAAAAACAGGTTCTACTGTATTACTTATTTGCATGATAATTCTAAAAAATAATTCTGTAGTTGCATCTGTTTCAGAGGGCAATAGCGATATTTATTTAAAAAGGTGGTGATTATAATAATACTTTTATCCTTGAGCGGGTTTCTAAAGAATTCAGTTTCAAGGTAATCGGACAGGAGGAATTTATATTTTCGATTCTACTGAATGAATTATTAGAGAAAAGTTTTTCAAAGCGGAGACCTAACATTAGGAGCCCACTGATAAAAATCACAGATCAGGACACTAAATCCTATTGTGAAGGATCACCTGACAACGAAAACTTAAAGCTTTCGATTTTTATTGGAAGTTATTATTATTTGCAGACTGTCAGGTTCATTGGCAACTTGTAAAAGTATTTTCGGGTAGACTGTGAAGGGTTCAAATGCTGTTCAACAACATCATTACTAGTAGTGTACAAAATTAAGAGAATTTGCATATTTTGTCCAATTTCATCATAAGATCTGAACGAAATGTAAAAATACTGTTTTGAAACAAAGATATATATCTTATGAGTCGAATATGTAAGTGTGTGTGGAGATAGTCGGGATTTATAAGTACGCGTGCCAAAATCCGCACGACCTCACCGAATGTTTTGGTGTTTTTTTTTTTAATTTTTTGCGGTTAAAATTAAATTCAAACAGTATAAACGAGTAACCACAAAGAAGAAGATGATGAAAGAAGGTCGCGATTGTAGGTAGGCTGGATGCAGGCCAGTTTGAAATTCAGATTTGTAGAGAATTCAATTAAACGCGCAGCTTTGTGTTCAACTTATAGAAACACTTTCAGGATACCGGATCCGTCGAAAAATAGCCTTCCAAGAGCCATGACGGCCAGAGACGATCGCCATTTGTCCATTATAGCAAAACAGGTATAATACAACTTCTCAGCTCTCTCGTGAATTGTATGTGGTCACAGGAAACCGAGTTTCAAGGATGGCTGTTTCCAAACGACTTCATGGGATAGGGCTCCCAGCTCTGTGAACAGGAGATGGTACAGAGATCATAAAGAACGGAGATCAATGGACAATTGTTATCTTCTCCGATGATAAGTTTATCAAGTGAATCTCACCGTATGGAGAGGATCCGCTATCTGTCATAAAATGTGTCCGACCCTTAAGGCAGCGGAGGCTTGATGGTCTGGGTAGACATGACGTTGGATGGCCACACATATCTTTGAAAGTGGCATTGTGCTGTGACGTATAGGGACAAGGTCTTGAAGCCATTTCACGGGCCCTGATTTTATTAAATGGAGGTCACTTATAGCTCATCTGGTCCACGAGTTTCTGGAAAGAGAGGATGGATTGGCCATTAACATCTTCAGACCTCATCCCTGCAGAGCGTGTTTGGAACACTCTGAGGAGGGCAATTGCAACCCCACTCCAAGAACCAGCTAAAGGCTTCAAAACAAAGGTTTCTGAACGAGTGGGAATAATTGCCACAGCAACTCAAAAACTCCCTTATTTCTAGAATAAAATAAAGGTGCAAGGCCTGTATATGCGTAAGAGTGGACCATAATAACTTTTTTTTTTCTGTTCTGCAATTGCTGTCTCATACCTCGCGACATCGATGAGTGTTAGGCACAATCATGCGCGTGTTTTATAAGTATTAAATGGTTATTCTTTTGTATTATATCAATCCTACGAACATAACAAATTTTATTAAAATTTGTTCAATAGTTCCCGAGATAATCGTGAAAATTGAATATATATGTTAATTTTGAACTCCAGTGATAAAGGTAGCAACTGATATAATCCAATTGGATTCAGATAAAGAGGCTAATTTAATATTACGTACATTTCGGGAATTTGAATCCATTGGGATGAAAATGAAACTAATGAGAAGGAGATTTTGGGTAAATTTAACAAATCCGAAAGATGGCGGGTATGAAGTTAAAATCCTATTTTATCAAAGAGTGCGGTAATTATGACATTGTATAGAATAGTTAAAATAAAAGGTTTCAGGAAAATTCCGAATCTCAAAAATGGAATAGTTGTGTGGTCCGGATATATTTATTTCAGTAATACCTCGACTTACGCCATTTTGAAATCTCGTCAATTCGTCTTTTGTTTCTGCGCTACACAACTCGATTACCCACTTCCCGCTTCTTGTTTAGCTGTTTTTAGTACATGCTCGGACGTCAGAAAATCGAACGATGGTTGGGAACTTGACAGATAAGGCCTCTTCCTTAATTGGAAAAAAGTTAAAATTTTTTAAAAAACATAAGATTCCAATGAAGAACGTATTCTCAACACACACAAAACAAAGAATTCTTTGTAAGATATTAAGAAATCTTTTACATCCAAATAATTTCGGTTTGTGATTTTGTATTTGTGTTGTCTAAGTTTTTATTAAACATTTTTCATTTTAAATTATTATTTTCTTTCGTCTCTGGCTCCAACTAAAAACAATTTATTAAGTGAAATTATACCCCAACTTCCAGGAATTCGACTGACGCGGTTATCTCCCACTTATCGCGTAAGTTCGGGGCATTACTGTATCAGTCGCACCCCGATTTAACAAATTCATCACGATCGAACATTTTATTCGTTAATTTAGGGTTATTCTTAAATCAGAGTAAAAAAAACTTTTTTTTTTGCACTTACCTTTTGAAAATTTTGTAATAAGCAAATGCACCAAAGTTAGAAACAACCCATTTTTCATTCAGCAGCCAATGACTACGCACCCATTTTAAAATGTTCACTAACAATCTTTTTTGACTCGAAAGAGTTCTTTTCCGACAGAGTACTACGTTATTTCCAGCCTGCTGCATGAGGTGTGTTTTCATAGTTTCCAAACAATGGAAAGCATTAGGAAATGTATCATTTTTGAAACGAGTTTTATTATCAATTTTTGCATCAGAATCGCTTATCATTAACCCTGACAGAACTTTCAAAATTAAAATTTTCTAGTACCTCACTTCTAGGGTTTCTTTCCTTGAAAATCATAAGATTTCTGAACTTTTTCTATTCCCGAGAATTATAATTCATTCCCAGGATTTCCCGGGAATCGCACGCGGCTGCAATAGTTAGTTGGCAATGCTTGAAAGATTTTTAGAAATAAAGTCAACAATTTTAAAAGCATTAATTGACATTAAAGAAGACAAATGATGGCCAATGTAGAGTTTGAAACTGTGACTACAATTGTAACAAGCTTGAAGCCAGTAAAAATTGGCTTAGAAAAATTATGCAGTCGAAATATAAATTTGCTAACTGCAAAAAGTGTATTTTCTTTCTTTACTGGAGAATTGAGCGAACAAAATTCAAAATTTGCGAAAAATATGAAATATTCTCGAATTCAAGAATTGATGAGATAATTTAATAGGATTACGGCAATACCTGAACTTTGGGAGAAAATACGAAGCAGCTGCAGTTACTGTCAATATTTCTCGATTGTCTAGTAAAAATTGTTTGATTAGAGAAGCCCAAATAAGAGATAGGGACAAGGCTCTTCTGCGAAGAAGAGGAATCAATATTCAACTCTTCGCACTCAGAAGAGAGCATGGAGATTTTGAAAGAAAAGCCTCTGGACGAAAAATTAGAGAAAGCAATTTACTCTAAAAGAAAAGTTTTATATCGTTCAACCAAAAAAAAGTACTTGTAAACTTGTGGGTTTTTTTTCTGATCGTGTTCGCATTGTGAATTGAAAATAATCGCAGACAGGGTTTTGTCCCACTGTTTATTCCACACCTTCTATGGGACATTTCTTAAAATAAAGAATATATTGAGATGTTACAAGATTACGATACATCGTTCAGCCGTCACTACTTTTCACCACCTCGGTTTTCTTCGCCACCGCTCTCTCTCTCCCCCGTTCCGACCTTTCCTCCTCTGTCCTTGCCAGATCCTTCTCTTTATATCGTCTCTCGTTCGACCTGTTGCCAGGTGCAGGCAGCGGTTCCTTACACGCCCCACCTAAGAGTAAAATTTGCCCCTTGTGGCTGATTTTACCATTTCAGACACCAGGAACAGAAAATTCACAAACCGTGAAACAGAAAATCCACAAACAGAACACACAATAATTGTAACATTCAAAAGTCTTGATGATTGTTCTAGTCCAAGTTCCTTAAAACAAACACATGAAATATTAATAGTTCACCCAATTGAAATAAGTGACTATGTTCCCAGAAAGATCTAAACTGTAATGGGATTGCAAACAGAAACATAGAAAACACATTATACAAAAAAAAAAAAAAAAAAAAAAACACACTAAATATATACATTACAGTTTTTATTTTAATCAAGACAATGTTTATTTCATTAACTCATGAATGAATGCTCAATGAGTTCACTAAATCCATATTAAGTACACAGTAAAAACTTTCCTACGGCTCTAATTTGCCTTTGGCCGGTATGATTTCCGACCCAACCCATCTCACCCATTCTAATACAAAGTTAATTTGTTTTACACGATTTTTCCAAATTTGCATCAGAATGTCTATATCGACTATTCGAGATACAACGAACTGCTCTAACATTCTTTAAACCTGAGCCGTTAAATTACATCCATAAGAAGTGTATTCCATCTTAAACCTCACTTTTTTAGTCATGCAAATTCCAAACGCTATAAAGCATGCGGCATAATTCTTCGTGAGAGAACGACAAAAATACCACTTCCACAAATCCAGTACTGTGACCCACGATGCTGCACTATTCTTTTCTACAAAACCTTCCCTTTTCAACAAAAGATAAATCCCGGTTCTCAAAAATATCTTTAACAAAGCTTCACGGGTTACCTTCGCACTGAGACTAGTCACCGGCCTAGCCTCGCCCCACCTAGTGTGCTGATCAACCAGACATAAAATATATGTATGTCCCTTTGAGCTTGGCGGATCAATTGGACCTATCAGATCCATATTCACCACCTGAAATGGCAATTCAGACCTTGCCACAGGTGTAATGGGTGATCGGTCTTTAATCCTAACCGATCGAGTGAGCTGACACTCTTTACATGATTCACAAAATTTCTTCACATTGGAACTTAGACCCTCCCAAAATAAAGAATACTTGATTCGTTCAAGCGTCTTCTTGGGACCCATGTGACTACTGAACACTGAAGTATGCGCTAGTCTCAACACCTCAGTTCTTCTGCACTTCAGAATTACCAGTTGCCCAATACTCTCCCCGAGTATTTTATCTCTATGAAATAGATACAGCATCTACTTCATAGTAGTTTCCTTTGCCTTCCTTAGCATGCTTCCAAACCAGTGCTAACTCGGCACAACTCTCCTGTTCGGAACGAAAACTATCAGCCACCATGATTCCTTTATCCATCTCAGCGGTCACCTCCTCATCCTTAGTACCCAATGTTCCCACTTCATTCCGACATGAAGTAACATTCCTTTGAGAATCCTCAATGTGCTCCTGTGCTTTCTCTGGCAGAATACCCGATGAAACCTCGGTTTCATCTACATTTCCTGAGTCAACCCTCAGGTCCTGAGAGCTTTGAGCCAGTGAATTCTCTTCACTCTGGGCTCCTCCCAACATATCCAAAACATCTGGTGGAAGCAACACGTCTTCTACCAAAACTTCTGCCAAAGCACATAACACTTGCTGGTGCACCACATTAACCTGGCCACCGGTAGCAAGACCAATTGGAACATATACTAAAGGACATTTAACCACTGGACCGAAAATACCTTTCAAATAAATCGTGGAAGCTCCTTCAACCGATATTTCAGGAACTAAGTCTTTCTTGATAACAGTAATTTCCATACCAGAATCCAATAACGCATGGACTAACTTCCCATCTACACTGATAGATGTTTTCACTAATTTACTTAATTTGTCTTCAATAGCCCGTCTAGGAATGACTTTACCTAGCAAATCAACTCTAGCAGCTACCGTCCCATCTACCAATTCCGTCCCTTCTGTTGACACCTTATTCACGTTAAGTCTTTTATTATCTACCTCTTTGTTTTTCGGACAATCCCGCTTAAAATGTTTATCTGATCCGCAGGTGAAACAAGCGAATTTTTTAATTTCAGTTACTTGACCTTTATCAAAGTTTTTCCTAGAAGAAAAATTATCTGACTTTTTCTCCCCAAATGGCTGTGTTTACCCCAACTACCATTAAAACTTCTCTTTTCACTATCATTCCATTTAGCTCTCTCAGGTTCATCATAGGATTTCCCTTTGGAAGCATAAAATATATCACATTGTTTGCCCAAGTCCCTGGGTTTGTACCATTCTTCCCCTTGGAGCACACAAATATGGGTCGCCGTCTCAGAATCCAACATTTCAAACATTTCATCTGCTACGATCAGTTGATTAACTGACTCAAAATCATCCGCTTCTCTTAACTTACAGTAGTACAACCACATCGATGTTAAACGGGACGCGAACTTAGAGAAAGTTTCGTCAGAGTTACGTTTGGTCTTTCTAAAATTTTCTAAACATATATTTGGGGTGAGGGTTCATACTCCTTGAGCACAACCTGTTTTAAAGATTCGTAATCTTTTAATTCTTCTTCGCCTAGGTAAACTAATAAGTTTGACACTTTGTCGCCTAACATGCATAACAAAACCTTCGGTTTTAACTCGTCGCTAACCATTTCACTAGCGAAAGCCTTTTCAAGACTAGAAAAAAAATAGTCCCACCCGTCTGATTTACTGGGTACCTTTACAGTTAACAGCCTAACCATTTTAACTATTTCATCTAAAGATTTTACACGTGAGGTTTGACCATTATTTTGAGTAGCACTCTGATTAGCGTTCCTAGATAATTCTATTTCCAAGCGTAATTTTTCAATTGATAATTGTTCTTGTTGTTCTAGTTTTTGCTGCTGTTCTGTCTCTAACCTTTCAGCTGTAATAACTTCCAATAACTCTTTTGCCTCTTCCTCCTTGTAATATTTACTAGAGATTATTAAATTCCTTAAAACAATTTTAGACATAGACGGATCAGGTGACTCATCTAAGTCCCGCGCTAATTGAATTAAGTCAATTTTCTTACTTCTAATGAGAAATGCCATTTTTAATCAAGCTAAACCTAATGCCAAATTACCTTCTGACAAATTTAACTACAAACACTTAAATGACCTAGTACTATATACTTAACAAGCAAGAAAAATTCTACTCGTTTTTCTAAGAGTACTCAAATTCAGAAACACAATACGAAATATGTTTACAATAAAACTTATATGAGACACAGTTATTTGTTACTAATCAGAACGCAGAACCTTTTTCAAAATAAAAAAAAACACAATTAACAACATACTTTAGCTACATTACCATAGAATTATTCCTCAAATCATAAATCTACTCTTAGTTTTTTTTTTTAATTAAAAGAAGAATCTTATGCAGGAAACAAAAAACCAATATACATATCCATCCTAAATTACGAGCAAAGGAAATAACCTCAGATTGCATTAAACTATCAACTAACTGATAAATTGCAACACTTTTGCTGAAAATGAAAAACTATCATATAATATTCAAAAAAAAAAAAAAAACATGCCATATTCTGAGTCATAAATAACCTACAAAATCTCTTATTTACAACATTTTAACAGGAAGTCCGTCTACTTGAAATACATATACACATTTTTTTAATGGATATTTTTCACCCACTCAAACATACATTTTTCGCAAACATTATTTCAAGATAAAAATTAATCTAATTCTTTTTTTTTAAATTCTGCAAACTGAATTGTTATGCAAAACACTTTCTATACCCAGATTTTAATTTTTGAGACAACTTCAAAACAGTAAAGAATGATGATAAAAAGAAATTATAGTTTAACACTAGAACTCTAAATACCATATTTTACAACATTTAAAATGATACCCTATCATTTCCAGGTAAAATAAGTACACAATTTTCTTATTTCATCTACACAATAATCCAACAACATAGAATATTGCAATAAACCAATGAAATTTTCTTTTTCAGATATATCTGCTTTTTCTATTTTATTTTTAAAAAAACAAATTAAATATGACTGCATCCCATTACTCTTTTAAATATTCACACAATATTTTAACTTAGGGGAACAATAGCCACTTACCTCGACATGAACGCTGTTTCTGTACTTGAACACTACTGGGATTTCCTTCGTTGTTTTCAGATCACGGCTCCATTCATCAGAAAATGAAGAAAAATACGACATCTGTTCGTTCATAGCCCAACTCGGCAGGTGATGGTAAAACTCCATATGAAGAAGGTCTTGTTTTTTTTTTTTTTACTTGAAACTGCTGCAGGGCAATTCCCGGGATGCACGTGGTCATCAACTTGAAGATACACTGCAGGATTCTATTTCCTTGTTAAAAATTTCCTTTCAAACCGAATGTCCACTAGAACCTTGTTCACAATTATGTAGCACGAACACCGATCTCAATTTGAAATATTTTATTCATTTAACTTCTGTGCTCCATTGCATCCCTCTTCTGACACCAGTGTAAACTTGTGGGTTCTTTTCTGATCGTGTTCGCATTGTGAATTGAAAATAATTGCAGACAGGGTTTTGTCCCACTGTTTATTCCACACCTTCTATGGGACATTTCTTAAAATAAAGAATATATTGAGATGTTACAAGATTACGATACATCGTTCAGCCGTCTCTACTTTTCACCACCCCGGTTTTCTTCGCCACCGCTCTCTCTCTCTCCCCCGTTCCGACGTTTCCTCCTCTGTCCTTGCCAGATCCTTCTCTTTATATCGTCTCTCGTTCGACCTGTTGCCAGGTGCAGGCAGCGGTTCCTTACAGTACCAGTTTCAACAAAATCATGAAATAAGAGATGCAGTTTTTCTACTCGACTGAAAATCCATCACGAAACATTATAAAACTACGTGAGGCTTTAAAAACAATTCCTCCAACGTCAGTTGAAGCCGAGAGAGCATTTTCTGCTGCCGGATTGTTCGTCGCAAAGCTTGGAATTGGGCACAGTGATAAAAGTATAAATTGCTTATGCTTTCTGAAATCCTATTTTAAAAATGGATACTCAATTGTTTGCCTTTTTTAGCTCATTATATAAATAAGTATTAATTGTGGAGTTGATGTGTGTATCCTTTTTTTATATAATTATTGATTTTATTTCAAAATAACTTGTTTTTAAAATTTTTGAAATTATGATGTATTTCCGGGATTTTACAGACATTCCCAGGAATGGAAAAAACCGGGAAATCAGAACCCTACTCACGAGCCAATGGGATGAGATAAGAAAAGAATGCCCATTCAAAACTTTCACAATAAGTCCCACTCCTCTACACTAATTATGGGCTGCACCCATCGAAATTAGCTGCAAAGAAGTCTTTCTGTTCCGGCAAAAAAAGGATATTTCGTTTCAGAAGAAAAATCCAATTTTTTCGAATCCAAACTAATAATAATAATAAAAAAATTTCGTTGCAGAAATAATTCGTTAATTAAGGGTGTAATGACTTTGCATAGTTCTGAATTACAACTATTTATTTTTAACACTTAATCTGAAGTTATCACATCACAAAGAATTAGAATGAAGATGGGTAGCTTCCATCACAGATTCCCCACAGAGTCGGGAGAGTTCGCAGGTCCAAATACGGATTCCGCAGACTTCGCGGTTTTCCTAGTTCGTTTCGCGGAAGGCACCTCACTAGGGCTTCCTCAAAAAATCAATCTCTTCGCGGGAGGAGCTTCACAACCGCTCCCCCTAAAAAAACTCGTATCGCTGCGAGGGGCTTCAACACCGCACCCTCCAAAACGCCAAGTCTTCTCTCTTTTTTTTCTTTCTCCGAAAAAGAACCCTTTTAAACACCAGGGGTCACGCCCCTCGTCCCGTCTAATTGGTAGGTCACAAAAGTCTCTCTCGTCCTATTTGCGCATAACACACCAAAACACAACCGTGCCGTCTGGCCCAAGGCGCCATAATTCCTTGTCCAACATCTGGACACACTTGTCCATCACGCCACCTGTTTCTAGTATCCCCTTCTCTCAACACCAGAAAAGACGACATGATTATTTTAAGACAGGCTTCACCTATTGTCAATGGGACACCGGCTCTCCTTTACCATTATGGCGACCCGTCAGGCTGTCGTCACTCCCCGAGTTCAGACAATAATGGCCAGACAATAATGGACAATCCATGGCCACGTGCACTGGTCATTTTACAGCTGGTGGATCTTAAAAATTGAGGGACAATCGATGGGTGCGAGTTGACAACAATTGAAGACGTCGTATTTGTCACTTAACAGCTGGTGAAACTATAAAACTTATCGTGAATCGAAAGATGGGGATTCACAACAATCGACGATGTCACAAGGGTTTATTATTCATTCAATAGGGGTTTTGCGTTCCTTTTAATCAGGGAAAAAGAAAATTGGTTCAATTTGGTTTTTCGGTTCATCAGGGTCTGAGAGTCCATGCAGGCACATTGAAAATTTTATCCACCCATCTCATTCTACCTTTTACTCTTGGAAATGATGCGAAATTTGCTTTAAAAGAAAAACATAATTACATAGAATTAGGAATCACAGAAGGGGAGGCCGCAGCAGCCTAGTGGTCAAGGTGCCGGACCCGCAGCTGGCTTGTCAAGAGTTCGAGCCTAGTACTGCTTACAGGAGACCGATGCACGAAACGTTCTCTCATAAGTGCGGTGTGGAAGTTAGGAGAGGGGGTGCCAGTTCAATCAACTGAACCATCGTTCAAAGTCCATTGCCTCGTGCAGCTTTATAGCGTGGCAGTAACCAAAGAAATGACCGCGCGGCCCCTTTCGGTGCCCCTGAAGTCCATTGCCCTCATGTTGATGTAGCGCTCACATTTTCAAGGGAAGAGGAGTTGTCATTTCCCTCTTCTAACTTTCACAACACCAACGAGAGGAGCCTAGACCAGTGGCGCACACAAGAGGACCCCCAAAGCCATTGATTTTTTTCGATTGATATTCTAACCCTACATAAATAGAACGTAAAATTTACTTAAGTATTTGTTAGCATTGATTAATAAAATTAATTATTCAATAATTCATCGTTTTACTATTCTTTGTTCGCAAAAATCGACAAAGTGAAAAGAATATGTTGGGCGGCGTATTGGAGCATGGTACGAGAAGGGTGGACTTTCGATCCTGGACCCCCTTTGAAAAATTCCCGTAAGCGCCACTGGCCTAGAACGTGCAACGGCCACCTCTACAGTGGCTCAAAATTATGACATGCCAGTCCGTAGCCTTGACCACTAGCTACCGCGGCGAATCCTGTTTCTTCAGAGACCAACTAAATCGAAATAGAGGTGCAATTTTGAATAGGTCTAAAATGGGATTGAAATGTCTTAACGTCATCTGCTCCACTGTTTATCGTTTTGACCCCGCTCACGTCTCTACCTTCAATTTTAAAATTTATTTTTGTGCTCGTGAGTGTCTACAGTAGTCGGTGGAAAAAAGTTGTTTCAATATTTATCATTTTTCTTATTTTAAAACAGTCAATCTGCGGGAAAAGTTGATCAGAAATATATAAAAAAAGAAAGAAGCATAATGGCTTTCACCGCCGTGAGTGGGAATGCTCCTTAAAGGGAGAGTGGCCACTTTCGGCCGGTGTCCATTCCGATCGATCCCACTGCTCGTTTCTTTTTTCGTCGTTCCGCTAGGAGGAGTTTCTCCTCGCATCGCCGCTCGATAGCAAAACTTTGATTTGAACACGCTGCTTTTGCTTCACAGCCTCATTGGAAATCATTAAAGCAGGGGTACTCGACCTTTTTTTTCTTGCCGGGCCGCAACATGAGAGTTAATGGAGGGGTAGGGGAGATAACACAGGAAAGCTAAAATGGGGAAATCGATCGAAATATTAAAACTCCTACTTTGCTTTTTTTTCTTTGCGCCACTACATTATTCTAAATTGGAAGCACTTAAGATACACTCCTTCACAATTTCTGCATCAGTAAACGGTTACATATGATTACCAATAATGTAACAAATTTCATAGGGTGCCTTTGTTATCGCTATGACATTACCACTGACAAAACACTTTTTGCTGTTGTAAAGATTATTCAAGAAAGCCTATTTATCACCTCTTGAAAAAGATCTTCGAGGAAAAGCGTCATTGAATGATTCCTGTGTGTTTATTGGTATTTTTTAAATACAACGCTTTCGTGACAAAAAAAAAAAAAAAAAAAAAAATTACTAAACCATGCTTGTCTTTCACAACTTCTCGATCGTATTGAAAAAAATCTATATTTTCGCTTGTAAGATAGTTACAAATTATTTCCACTCATAAAATGGTCGCTACTCCACTGTTGTTTATTATCACTAATCATTTGGCATCCATACAACATTGAGAGCAGGAAGCAAAATGGATACATTTAAATTTTCATAAATAAACGAATTTCTCAGAGCGCGCAGGTTGAGTATCGCTGATCTCAAGTTTTCACTCTTAGTTATCGAGACAAGTTCACTTTGAGAAATGTTGAAGAATTATTTTACACACTTGGCGGGAAAAACATTTTTAAATGCTCTCGATGGGAAAACACAGTGAAGAGACTATCTTATTCTACAGAATATTATCCACTACTTACTCAATATATCATATTCGATCCAAGTGTAATTTAACGATTGTTAAAAAAAATAATGGAATTATAACCGAAATGTGAAGATGAGAGTAAATTTACCATATCTTTGTAAAAGTATGAAAAAAGACGTCAAGCGAGAGTCTCTCGTAAAGCAATACGAGAGCTATCGGAGGCGAATCTTGTCATTTTCTAACTTGGGTCAAGTGAAGAGGACGACACCTGAGTAGAACCCGCAACACGTCATCCATGAGTTCGTGACCCTAACCACTTAGCTAAGAAGGATGTCATTTTAAAAAAATTAAATATCGTGAAAACTGTTCGAAAAAGCTCTCTCCAAGTTAGAACGACGAATTCATGTCGTTTAGTCATTTCATTCTGTTTCAAGTATCAATTTTTAAAAGAAAAAAAGACTGTACTCGAAATGAGTCGAAGGGCGTGCTCTTGGAGCGATGCCAAGTAGTCCATCATGCGAGACAAAACATTTCACAGAAAAGAAGGATTTTTTGGTGAATAATCCACCTTCGAGACAGAATTTATGATTTTTGTTGCTACTCATCCCAACAGGCAGGTCGTGAAAAGCGCATTCTGAAAATAACAAGAAGCAATGACGAATTTGCGTTATATTTTACCTCAAATGAATGAGTGAATATTAACGCGCATATTTTACTTCAAAAAAGTTAATGTTTCATTGGATGGGGATCTTTTTCAAGAATGCGACATCCGTGTTACGGAACACCCAGAGGTCGGCAACGCGGCGCCCTCCAATACATTTGAATGCGCCCTGAAACTATTGTTAATTTAGACAAGAAATTCAAATCCTAGAATCTACTGTACGTCAACGGTGACGCGCTTTTACGCGTTCAACTGATGTGAGCACAGATCCAGATGGTTTGTCACAGGTTTATGCCGTCCCTATTATGGGCTCATCGAAAAGAAAACGTACTCATTATTTCAATGCCGAGTGGGAAGAAGAGTTTACAACGGTAAATGCGTATGTTTACTATGTAATAAGAGCGTTGCGTTGCTTAAAAAAAGTAACACAGAAAGACATCTTAAGAGTTGACATGGCAAATTTAATTCTGAGTATCCATTGAAATCAGAACTACGTAAAAGGAAAATGCTATCCTTAAAATCGTCAATTTACTAAGTATTTTTACAGAACCCAAACAACAATCGAAAGCAGCAACCGTAGCATCGAATAAAGTTGCACATTTACTGGCAAAGAAGAAAAAACCTTTTATTGACGCGGAAATAATGAAAGAAGCTATGCTAGTAGCGGTTGATTCTCTTTTTGATGACTTCAAAAACAAGACGGAAATATTGGGAGCTATTAACATGTTACAATTATCAGCTAGAACCGCAACAAGCAGAATCGAATTAATAGCAAGCAATTTGGAAGCAAAATTAGCAAAACATGTGGAGACCTGTGGATTTTTTTCAATACAATTGGATGAATCAACTGATGCAGTCGATACAGCACAATTGGCAATATCCGTTAAAATGGTGGGTTTGATGACTTCTCTACAAAAGAAGGATTTTTGAAAAATTCTTCCGTTAACAGCACGTACCCAAGGAAAGGACTATTTTCATTGTTCAAAAAGTTTGCAATTGAAAATAAGTTATTACAAAAATTATCATCAATTACTACGGATGGTGCACGAGCAATGACTGGTAAGGAAAACCGTTTTATTGGTTTATGTTGAAAAGATCCTTTATTTCCTAAATTTATTGCGTATCATTGCTTATTCACCAAGAAATGTTATTTGCAAAAACAATTAATTTAAACCATATTATGTGAATTGTTACCAAAATTATTAATTCGATTAAAGCTAAAGCGACACAACACAGGTTGTTCAAATTATTTTTAGAGAACGAAAACACTGAATTTAAAGACTTACTTCTTCATACTGAAGTGAGGTGGCTCACTCGCGGTAAAGTTCTTGAATGCTTCATTAACTTTTTACCTCAAGTAAAAGAATTTGTTACTTCTCTCGATAAACGAGGTTTACGAAGAATTGGAAAATAAAAATTGGTTGTTGAATCTTGGATTTTTGGTAGATATGACGATGAAGTTTAATGAATTAAATTTAAAACTGCAGGGGAAGAATTCTCATATTGCTGATATGACTAGCGCGGTTAATTCTTTCAAAGGTAAGTTGGAATTGTTAAGAGCGCATTTGTTGAAAAATTCCTTGTCTCACTTTCAAAATGTCAAACGAATAATTGAAAATTTAAATTTGTTAATGAATTTGACAATACATCGTACATAAAAACCATTGATATATTAATAATCGAATTTTCGTCGAGATTTCAAGATTTTCTACCGTTAGAATCAGTAATTCCATTTTTCGTCAATCAATTCAAAGTTCATGAACCTGATTTGCCTTCCAAAATTTCAAATTATTTCGATGTTACTAACATGCAGGACTTAGAAATGGAAATAATTAATTTGCAAAATGATATTGTTTTAAAATCACATTATGTTGATAAATCAATTTGGAAATTAGTTACTGAGGAAAGTTTTCCTATTTTGAGAAAATGCGCTCTAAAAATATTTTCATACTGTGGAACTACCTATAATTGTGAAGCCCTTATTTCAAATATGAGATATTTAAAAACTATATATCGATCACAGCTTACGGATGCACATTTAGATAACTGTTTAAGAGCGAGTAATTCGTCGTATATGATCGATTATGAAAAAATTGCAGATGATATGGCAACCCAAATATCCCATTAAAATCATTTTATATAAAAAATGTCATTGCTCTTGCCACTATCTTTAATATACTTACAAACATTCTTCTGTATTTATGTAAGATTAATAATAACCTTGTTCTGTAATTAAATTTATAAATTATAAAATTAATAAATGAATGTTTTATAAATATGAATATTATTTTTATATATTCGTTAGGTCAAAAAATAGTTGGCACCCGCCATGAATTTTTAATTTAATATTTCACTCTTTACATTAAAGACGTTGCCGACCTCTGGGGCATTCGAATTTGCGTTCATCCGAGTGAAATTTTTGTATGTGCTCCGCGCTAGAACAAATGACTGAAGTAATAGACGAATTACTCAAACTGATTAAAAGAATTTACACCTGTAAAAATGTAACATCTCAGGCGATAAGACTAAAAGGATACAGCTATTTAAAGAGTAAAATAAAAATACGCGAATAGACTTGTATATTAACCCTTTAAAGTTTTTGGAGGTGAAATAAAACACAATGAAGTGAAAATAACATTTACAGAGGAATCATTTGTGATTTATCCCACAGCTCAAAAATCCTCCAATAAATCCTAATCAAAATGCAATTGAGTGTCCTTCCCCATACAGAAAACATGGTTTTGCGCAGAACTGCTAATGTTGTACACAACCCAATGGAAGAATTAATAATTACAAATGTCATACACTTCTCGTATTTCCTTTGATCTAATTAGTCTTAAGTGGATCGGAGGGATCTTCAAAAATTGTTGATTTTTAAATTTTATTTCAAATAAAGTTTCCGCGTAGCATTAAAATTTAGAAGACACCTTCTTTTTGGCCCTAAAATTTCATTACCATCATTAGAACTGAAAAGTGCATTTCCTGCTGCTGGAAATGGGTCCATCTGATTTAAAGGTTGTTCTCGTCGAATGTGAGTAAGAAGTTGTGCACGCTGCCATCGACCCAGGTGCCCAAATATCTGGTAAGAGCAGATGTCGTCGACGGACTGAGCGTTGATAATCTAAATAACGTCTGTATTTGGAGGGCGTGCAATGAATTAAAAGTTTTCAATAGACTCTCCTAGACACGGTATTGGACCCAACGTGCGCGTGTTGTTTAAAAAAATGTTTAACGACATGTTAATCTGTTCCTCTGGTTGTGAAGGGTAAACAAAAAAACTCGCAATGGGTCCGCAATTCTGCGAAATTTCGTGTATCTTGAAGGAAAGAAGAAAATATAAATTCAATAGATTAAAAATCAGTTTGCAGCCAAGAAATGCTCATCGATCTACACTCTGAGACTTATACACATACTTTATCGAATGTTTCAAACTCAATTATCGCATTTAATGTTTAAACAAATGGACAAAGTATAAATGAAAGCAAGAGAAACGTGTCTCTTTCTGTTGATTCTGAGATTAACTTTATTCCTTCTGGAAGTGTTTTAGAATGCTGGAAATTTAATGTGACCACATTGTTAAATGACAGTAACGAACAATATAATCAGTTTCAAACTTTTGAAATTGTGGCACTTTTAACTAATATTATGAATACGCTGAGGCAACGATGAAATGCTACAGAGTTCGTAACCAAAAAAACCTGTTAATTTTGTCTATAGTATAGGAGTAGTTACAATAGCAATCTCCCGTGAAAATAATGTGTATGTTGCCGGAGGTTAATGTTACAAAGAGTGAGGTTGCATTTAGTAATGGAACTTTTTTAGTAATAGAGGTGGCTCGTTCCATACCGCGAATGTATTTCTAATTTTATTGAATTAACCTTAGGGTAATTTATTTGTGATCTCCTAACAAGTATTGTACTGAAAACCGGATGTGAAATACTTAAGGCTCACGTGGATATTTTAAAGGCAATAACATGCGTAGGTTGCTCTTTGTCGATTTTGGAATGATCTTTCTCCCCTTCATTCCATTCAGGAAATGAAAATAATAATAATAATTAGATAATATGTTATCCCACCCGCCACACATTGTGAGCTTCGATACATTCCATTCCCCTGCTCTTATTTGAAATTATGAAGGCTGCATTACAGCTTCTGTGTTGTCCCAATACCTTTTTGCAAAATCTCAATTTGTAAAAAAAATTTGAAATTTACAAACGTGGCTTACTAGAGAAATTAATTGATATTTGGTTTCGGGGGCTAAAGTGTGTGAAAGAAATGCATTATCTGAGAGAGAGCTGTACACTCCTATCATTTAAATAAGATTGAGGCCAAAGATTATTTGACATCCCTCTGTATAATAATTTCTGAAACTGCTACAGATGAAACTTTGGCTTCTAAATATGCTCTGCTAAATTTATATGTTTTGTAATTATTTTAGATATTGTGATATGTTTTTAGTAACTTTTCTTTTTTTATTTTTATATTTCTGAGTTAGTGTGATTTAAATGAATATTAATTTTTAGCGTATTAATGTGATTTGCGAAACCTATTTTTGAGGGAGTTGCATAAGAGCTAAAACTCTTTTCATGAGATGCCTGAAATAAAAGGGATTTCTCCCGTTCCATAGATGATGCCATGCATGTGTTTGAATTTCTTTTCAGCTTCATCATCCAACTTGTTCATCCCGAAACGCCCTTGGTTAGGTGGCGGGGGAAAATCATTCTGTGTTTGGGTGCAAATATAGATAGACCTGTCTGAGTGTAAATATTAATAGACCCCACGTCTTAACCCTTCATTTACCGCATTATTTATCCCTTTATTTACATTGAAAATTAAGGGATACACATAAAAAGAGTACTAATTCATTAGAGCTAATTAATTAATTAACTGTAAATTAATATAATTATGTTCACTTTTCACTTAAGATAAATAATCAAATCGTTTCCTAAGGTTTTCATTAACATACAAAAAAGAAATAAGGCACTTATTTTTTCACATTAACTAGTTTTTCGGAACAAAAATGACAATCTTCGCAATCCGCTGAAAACGCAATGTTTACTATAAAACTATTCGCCTTCCCCGCTAAAATACTCATCATATTTCTTGGAAGAGTGCATTTCAAACATTATTCCTACTTATCGCTAGAGCATTCGTAAAAATGGTTATTCTGTGTAATTTTAAACTAAGTGGTATTTATATAAGTACCGTCGGTAGATAAAGGGTTAATTTTTCTGCGCCCCTTCATAACCATCCATTATTACCACCCCCTGCACACTTTCCTCTGTCTACGCTCTGGTACACTGGTCTTTAAAGTCGCTTTTTTACTAAGTCATTTTATTCTGCTGTACTTTTATTTCCCAAAGATTACCAGCTCAAGAGACTCGAGTTTTTTAACATAACATCCCCTTTTATATCAAACGGAAGAATATATTAAGGTTGAGGAGAGATTGCAATATGTTCATTAGTCATTCCAGTTGCAATCCGGCCATGGTAACCAAGTGGTCAAAGTTGAGAACTCGAGACTGGCGGTTTAGAGTCTAGAAGACACTGAAGACCCGCCGTGTAGAGGAGCTGATACACGTTAAATCTGTGGAGGCTCAAAATCTTCCAGATGTGGAAGATCGGAGAAAGGGTGTCGTCCTAGTCATTTGATTTCGAAATGACGAGGTTTGCGCCCTCGTGTTACTGCACAATGTGACGTTTATGAAAAGCAATCAATCATTTGCAATCCACTTCGGTCTCCTTACACACTTCTCTCGAGAGACCGCATTATAATAGATTTGAGGCTGTCAAAAAATCTGAACACATCTACAGAAAGAAATGTTGATGTACTAAATTTGTAACACTGTGTCTTTAAAATTTAAGGGAATATTGCATAAATAGTAAATTTGTTTGCTTTAGCTTAAAAAAGCTAAGCAAATAGCTTTAAGTTTAAAAGTTGTTGAGCTTTATTCAAGAAAATTTGAAACATTATCAAACAGACAAAATATGTTGTTCTATGTGAGAAATGTTGAGTCATAAAAAGGGTTCCTCTTCTTTAACATTACGCGAATAAACGAAAAAATGAGTCTTTCAGACTGTTTTTGAAAATCTGGTTTAATAACTGAAGTTAATTAAAAATAATATTATTTAAAAGATTTGCATCCATTCAAGTCACAACAAGTTAATGTAAGAGTCAATATTCCGTTTGGGATTTGCCAGATAGTAGATTGTAAGTTTTGCGTCTAACCGCCATGGCAAAAAGAGTACCTTTTTTTATTGAAATAAAAACATTTTCCTTAATATTCGCGATTGTTTTTTTTTTAAATGGAGCCAAAAAGTCTATTAGCAATGATAATAATTTGTAAATTTTAGCGTATTTCTAGATTTTATATGAATTTTTTGAATGAAAGCAAGGAAATTGGCCCGGGCCTGGGGAAGTCTTTCTTTCCGAAGGGGTTCAACGACGACAACTGAAAATGCGCATTCGTAAGAACAAGTCCTCACACATTTCAATTGAAAAGCGAGAGATGGTCGGATCACCAAAAACGTGAGCAATTCCGAGCAACTGCACCCTTTCCGAGTCCAACAAAGAAGCGCAGAGAGTAGAAAATGACAATGAGAGAAACGCGTCATACCTTTTTTAGATAACGGAAATCAATACAGTTCCAAGGATTGTTTAGTATTCCAGTCGAATTTCGACGCAAGGAAAAAGAATTCATTTTTAGATAATAACCTCCAACTTTTTTCCTTAGTCAAAAAGTAGCTTATATTTAGTTTAAATAAGACAAAATATTACTCACAGAAAACGTGCATTAGCGACACGAATGAATAAATAATTAAAGACATGACAAATAGCTAAGAAATGAAACATTTGCCAGGACTCTGGGCAAAGGATCCAATACAAGTCATAGAAAAAGGAAATGACGGAGCTGTGTACCGATCTTTCACATTTAGGTCATCTAACCCCCGATCCGTCCAAGGACTGAGGTGGATTTCTCTCGAATGGGTGACACTCCATGTTAAATCCCTTTTTTAATCCGTTTATATATATTATCCTAAGGCACATTTAAATACAATTAAATTAGAATTATTAAAGGTAAACAATGAACGTCACAATCCTCAGTGAACCGCGGCAAAATTACCAAACGTCGGTGGCGATAAAAAGGCTGGGGAGCACTAATCTAATCTATTCAGCATTCCAAAACTCCGATACACACACACACACATATATATATATAATACATTTAACACATTACTTTGCGCGCTGACTAAGATGCTTTGTCCTTATATATCTTAATGATTAGCATTTTTATACATGTAAGTTTTTATCTAGGTTTTTTCTAAAAAATTTTTTCTTTATCTTCATCTCTATATGAGAAACCTTTCTATTCTCACCATTCATTTTATTTTACTGTCTGGTGGGATAGATATAGGACTAATTTTTCAACAAGGATCTGTCTTTTCTATTATGTCGATTGTACGCGGAAGTTGGATCCATAAAGCGTAGCTTAACCCTAAATTCGCTGGCCTATTGCAGTGATAACAGGTCTCCACATTTTAGTCCAAAGATTCTTTTAATATCTCCAATTTTAATAGCTCTGCAGCTATGTTTCTTGTTTTGCCTGTTTTTATCCAATTTTAGTACAATATTCTTTTGCACCATTTATTTTCTTGATATGTTTCTTAAAATCCAATTTCTTTTTTTAGAATTGTACAAAGTACAAGTTTGTCTCTTATTTTATTTTATTACACTATATTATAAATTATATATATACAGGGTGCCCGGGCTTAAAGTATCCAAAAGTAATGACTTATTATTATGGAACTACCCATCAGAATGTAATAAACTGTTCGTCCATGGATTGGAAAACTGTCCGAGATTTTTTGGGTCTAGTCCTATCGGCCACACGTGCACGCATTGTTCGGCAATCGCAGACAATTATATTTTTACACTGACTTTATTAGTAAAGATATAGACGAATGCAGTGCGTACTTAGGTTGAGGGAATTTAAATCAGTCACGCGTATACAGTGAGGAGTTCAAACAGAATAGAATATCGACCCTCCGACATCAAAACCTATCCACCAATAGGAGAAAACTTTAAAGGAGACGAGAACTTTGGTATCTCAAGCTGGCAATTATCCTAAGTTTTCGTGATAGAAGACGTTGTTGATCGTGTGCGTGATTCATTTTGTAGGAGTCTTGATAAGTCTATTAGGCAAACCAGTCACGACATTCCATTCTGTTCAAACACGTCGCTGTACACGCGTGACTGATTTAAATTCCTTTAACCAAAGTACGCACTGCCATTTTTTCCACATCTTTACCAACAAAGTCAGTGTAACAAGTTACCGTCAGCGATTGCCGAATAATGCACGCACGTGTGGCCGATCGGACTAGACCCAAAAACTCTCGGAGAGTTTTCCAATCCATGGATGAATTGCTCCATTACTTTTGAATACTTTAAGCCTGGGTGAGTGACTGAATATTAACGTCGCACTGTTCAGCTACACGAATTTTGAACCATGATCAAGGGACGAAGACGCCACCTGAGCTAGCACCCCCTCTCCTAATTACCACACCACACCAACGGGAGGACGTTTGAGCTCTCGACAAATTTAACGTGCATCGCTCCCCCACACGGCGGGTCTTAAGTGGTACTGGGCTCGAACTCATGACATGCCTGCCATGAACCGATACCTTGACCACTGGACTACAGCAGCCCCTACTTTAAGCCTAGCCACCCTGTATAATATATATGTTGATATTATTTTTTTAAATGACAAAACACATTTATAAAATCCATTTTATATATATAAAAAATTAAAATCAACTTTCAATTTGATTCCTTTGAATCGTACTTAAAGGAAAACTTTTAAAAGAAATTTTTACTATGATTTGTTACGTATTTATTAACATTATTATTACTTGAACATTTTTATTTTATATATTCAACAAAATTAAGTTTATTAGAGTAAATTTTATTTACATAGTTATGTATATATGCATGTATTTAATAAAAATCAAGGAAAAACAAAACCATTCACAATTTAATGAAATTTATAAAAAAAACTAGTAATTCCAAAATTTTTACAGATCTCTGTTTTCGTCTTCTGTTTTTGATCAAGAGCCTTAAGAAGCTCCATCTTCATTTTAAGCAAAATAGAAGTTAGCTTTCTCCCACAGCAATTTGCCTTTGTGCTCATAAGAAAAATTGTTCTAAAATACACAAAAAACGCGAATTAAACTTACTGATTTTTGCTCACACTGCAGAGTCACCCAAACCAACTGATGAGAGATAACATGTTTTGTGTAGGGAAGGAAGATGAACTCAATTGGCTCGAGTCACTACGAGAGTATTTAAAAGTCAAGTTAGTTTCCTTTCTACACACCTCTTAAAAAAACACCTCTCTTAAATCTCTGCCACGCAGCTGGTGTTTCTCGTATATTGTTTATTGAGAAATCTTTTCGTTTCGTGTTAAAAGAAAAAAATGCATGAAAATATGTAGTCGTTTGGCTGCATTATTTCGTGTTAAGCGTTTTCGCATCCAACGTATTTCACTGTTCGCCGGACGAAACTAGGAATCCCTAAGGGAGACGAGGTCATTTCCCTGATAAAAGTAAAGGATTTGATCTGTTTCAGTGGAACGATCAAATAATAGTGTCAAAAGTGTTAATATAATCTAATGGGGTGCATTATTAAACGTAGAAATGAAACACAAATTATTTATTCGAAACTAATTAACATATCATTAGAAAATTAGGCTGGTTTTTTTGTGTGTAACATCTTTTCTCTCGGTTGCTTACACACTAAAATATCAATCCCTATGTTAATCTCCCTATGTTTTTAAAGATATGGGGTTAATATTTAGGGGTCGATACTACTACCTGTTTGGTTAGGAAGTACAAGGACCCCTGACTAGTTCATTTCACTGCAGCAGTTTGATAAAATCGCTTACTTTCATCAGGGAAATGACCTGGAAGTTATTTGAACACCTACCGTGAATTGATCCTATCCCTAAGGGATTGGATCGCATTTCCCTGTGTTTAAAAGCACAAATGATTGCTTCATATTACGTCTTGCAAAGAACAGTATTAGCTATCCCACAGCTATTTTTTAAAAGGATACTTCAAACGCAGAAAATATTTTTTTTAAGTGTTTCGTTGGTGTTTTTTAATTAAATTCATTATATGGGTTAATCGTAATATAAACAAAAGTGAAATAAAATCGGCTGACTCGCTTAGTGATAGCTAAAAAAGTAATTGGTTAATGAGCTTCCTTCACTCCAATGTCAAATTTTGGTTTCTGCCATAATTCTTGCTACTTAAAACGGCCCTTGTTATTTATTCTCTCGAACTGCTCACAGGCACAAAAACAAATATTTCCGTTGTAGCGAGTTGGCTCAGGGGCAAGGGTTCACCTCTTCGCGGCAACTGGGTCGAAGAGACACTTTCGTAAAAAATAAACGGCTGAATGCATTCCACACGATGTCATGCAGCGCATTTCCATCCTTCAATGCGCATTACTTCTTCAAGAGAATCTCCATGACAAGCGGACGTCGTTTTTTATCCCTCCAAATTGTATGCAGCCACGGTTTCATTTTTATAGATCTGATGAAGACTCAGCTTGTACGAGTTAAGCAAAACGGCGATCATTCTCCGATCAAATCGCAAGAAGGCCACCTTCCCCGAGGATTTTAAAATGGTTTATACATTTCAACAGTTTCATTTTTGAGAACGTGTTCCGTTTTTATATATACTTATTTTTCATCAAGAAATTGACTTCTGCATGCATAAAATGAAAACGAAGCCCGATTTAATTGATAATTGTATGATTATTTACTATTTATTTGCTTATATGATAAAATAAAATACATTCATTTTATCAGGATTGCAAAATTTTCTAAAGATACTTATTTTAAAAAAAATTATTGCGTTTGCAACTAAGCACATCTCTGATTCAATTCAGATACAATCAGTTTTATCATCAAAAAATAATAACACTTTGACGTCTATTCTAATGAAATAAGTTTACAGAAAACAAGACAATTAAGAATCAATTATTAAACAAACAATCCTTACGAGTGGATAAAAACAGATCCAGAAAATATATTTCGAATGCTATTGGTATCGTTTGTGCAAACCCCTTCGCGCAGATTGCAACTTAAACAATAAACATTTCTCAAGATGGGTACGCCTACTTTTTACTTTGATCCTAGTTAACGAGTGTTTAAATTTTAACAAGACATTTATTTACAGTCAAATGTTTTGATAAGAGCCAACACAAAGCGAGATCGACCCTGAACTACACTCAACATCGTTTGATTGATTGAATATTAACGTCGCACTGTTCAGCTACACGAGGGCTTTTGGCGACGGACCACGTAATGGTCAAGTGACGTGGACGACACCTGAGCTGGCACCCCCTCTCCTAACTACCACACCACACCAACGGGAGGACGTTTCAGCTCTCGACAGATTTGCATCGCTGCCCTACACGGCACACTCAACATCGTAATCAACTGAAAAGCATATATTGATGACAGACGTTGACGAATTACGAAGTAAATAGACAGTGATCTTGAAAATCCTTTCTTTTTTTCAGGTTAGTTCACCAGATGTATTCTTAACACATTTAAAACTCATTACTAGATTATTTATTAAAAATAAAAGCATTTTTAATCAGAATAATCATATTCACAATAGCACTACGTACAGTTTTCAATGGATAAAAATGGAGTAAGTATCTTTAAGGAACGCTTTTTCTCCAAACGATAAACTGGCCATTTTACAAGGACAAATAAATATATACCTACAGCCAATTCTTTCTTTTTTTTCCTTCTTTCTTTTTTTTTAACACGTTCCTCAGAAATACGTGCAAAAAATGCATGAGGCATATATAGTAAATTTAGAAATATGTTGATAGGATTAAAAATCGTGTAAAATGAAATAACTAAAAATATTTTTTTAAAAAATAACCGTGCAAAAAAAGTAATAATGAAATCCATGTTACATATTTACAAAACAAAGGCAATTAATTGTTGTAAGGAAAAAAAAATTCAACTTAGAGTTCAGAGTGGAAATTCAGTCTAAGTACGTACAACAGATAAAAATTCAAATTGAAATAAGGAATGAAACTACTAACAACTATTCATCGCTCTTTGAAAACAAATCACGAACTATATCCAAAATGCTGTCATCAGTAGATGCGTCGCCTTTGATTCAAATGAAGAATTTCGTTCGTTATTAACGGCCTCAGTTGAATTTTTTTCTTTTTGTTACAAACTCTGTTATGAGCGGCTGTTTTTTTTTTTTTTTTTTACTCACAAATGACTAAGATTCGTGCAAAAGCGAAAATTTCTTGTAAGTACATTGGTGAACCATGGATTTTCAAAATCGTGAGAAAAAAAAGTTGGGTATAATATATATATTCTTGGCTCCTAGCGCCAAGAATTTGATAGTGTGGCTAATATATTTCTTACTCTCTGTTCTGTCTAGTTATATTTAGGCTTATAACTGTTCGTATATATATTTTTTTATAGATTTTATGTATATTAACCTTATGGATATATACCTAAAGCCATTATACCAAAGAAAATTAAATTTTCTCTCTTCTTTGGTACACGCAAAATTACGTTTAAAATAGCATTTTTGTATAATTAAAAATAATTTGTTTTGCAGAGTAGGACAATTTTAATTCTACCTAAAAAATTATTATTGATAAAAGAAAAAAAACGAGCAGTTTTGTCAGACAAAATAAAAAAAAATTATTTGAAAGCATTTTTTAAAAATTTATTTCACAAAGCAATTTAAAAGCCGTACAGTCGACGAATTCTACCCATTAACTTTTGGTTCCCTAAAACAGCTTTTCATTATTTAGCTTACAAATTAGATAACTTCTTATGAATTAGTTGTGCCTCTCGCACAATTGTGAAGGACTTTTTTTTTCAATGAATATAGCATTGCTTGTAGCTTAATTCAGTAATTCCAGATGAAAATAATTTTAGATTTAAGTACAAGCATAAATAACAGAGCACAGCGAACTGTGACAAAGAATAGATTATTATTTAGCACAAAATAAATTTGTGACATGGAAGCTATACTCAAAAACAAAGAAATTAAAACCAACTTCACCAACTTCTGCCATATTCTTTCCAAGCAGTGGCGTAACGTACACCCCTGCATCGCGGGGAGGGATGGACAGGGGTCTAGGGGACCCAAAGCCTGACAGCTACCAAGTACCCACACTCTTAGTAAAATCCAGTTTGGAGGGCACAAAACCTGATTTCGCAAGGGGGCCGAAATGTTCTCAGTTACGCCACTGTTTCCAAGACATCCAAATTCATTCCAGTGGAAGAATAAAGGTTGTTTTGAAACACGCGAGGAAACACAAGCTGATATGTATCAAAACTTAGCAAGAGCAATAATAAAGATTAAGTCTTTAAAAAAAGTAAATACAAAGATAAAATGAATCCACATATAAATAAATGGAATGTATAACACAATACTTTGAACACACTGTGAAGAAATTATAATGCATGTAAGGTCTTGATCTGCAATATCATCCAACACAAACATTAAAGTGAAATGAAGCTTTCAGAGAGAAAGGAGACAAGTTTCAAAAATAACAATACTAAGGTCATGAATGAACTAGAGTAGGGCGGGGTGCAAACAATAAATCGAAACGGCCCCTGAATGACTTACCGCTACACTCTCCCCCTCTGGGCGTATCCATCCCCTGAGGCAGGCGCACAGGCTCTGCATGATCCATAGCATCTCGGATCAAACGGAATTCTGCTCCCGCATTGATGTGAGATCCTCTCTCTTCCAACATTCCCCAAGACAGGGCTGCCGCACACGCCAAGTCCATTGCCAAACTTGGCGAAAGTGACTTTCCAACAGAAAATAAACGAATGGCTGAGAGAGATCGTATGGATGAATATTTTTCAGAAAAGCGGAAAGGAGACTCTTTCAAATGACAGGCTTGCGACAATCAAATCATAATTCGTAAGATACTGGGGGTGAGGTCAACAATTTAATAAACTTGTTTCGGTACTTTTGAGAATGGTATGCATGTAAACGGAACAAGTTTCAAAGGATCACATAAAATAATTATTAAAGATTAAGTACTTTTTTTATTGCTCAAATCAATCAGAACAATAAAAACTTTTAAAAAAACTCAATTTAATCACATTACAAATCTTAACAATGCTAGTGTTTTTACCAACATTTTGCACTTTTATATCGCTTTACCATTACTCATGAAATACTACTATTACTTTTCAATAAACACCGTTTGTATATTGTTCCTTTGTACTCAACATAGGTAATCACAGTTGTGTGAGTGAACCTCTATTCAACAACACGAGGGCTTTTGGCGACGGACCGCGCAATTTTGAACCCTAGTCAAGTGACTAGGATAACACCTGAGCTGGCAGCCCCTCTCCTAACTACCACACTACCCAAACGGAAGAACTTTTGAGACCCGACAGATTTAACGTGCTTCAGCTCCTCTACACGGCGGATCTTGAATAGCACCAGGCTCGAACTCATGACCGCCGGCCAGGAGTCTACCGCGGCCCTAATCACAGTTGTGTACAACAGTACAAGTACCGCAACCTAATACTTTTAGCAAAAATTCCTCTCTTCAAAAGTGGCAACCGTAATCAAGAAGAGTTATTTTTGTTGAGAGCAGGGAGGGCGAACCTTTTTGGATCATTTTTCCTTTAAGATGTGTTGAATGACTTGGGATGATTGAGAAAATAACGAAACTAAATACTAACAACTATTTACAACGCAACAAATACATTTTGCACTGTAGTAAATGTTTCATTTATACGCCAAATTAAAGTAACACTAGTGTGAGTTCTGTTGTGGAAGATAAGATGACAAATAACTTGTATTAGGATTGTCAGGTGTTACTTTCAGCGAAATGCTAGCTGAATATGTGTCATCTGCTAAACGGTTTCTAAGTGAGTCTTTAACATTATTCATCACTGAAAATAATGACTCGCGGGCATAGGTTGATGAAAATAGGGTTAAAATAGCATGAGCCAATTTCTTCTGACTTTTTAATGTATCTGGAATTGAATTCCTAGTTTCCAAAATTTCATTTCTAGCATTTTTTACTTATATTGCTTGTTAATCTTTCTGTTTTAATCAATTCTAACTTTCTCCCTTTTACAACAAATTTTTGAATCCATATCGAACAAGCTGGAAATCAATCAATTGCATTTCATATTTTTCAATTTACAACTAATCGAATTGGGACAAATTAAATTTATTAAATCAAGTTACATCACGATACATAAAAAACGTGAGCTTTTCCGATAATTATTTCAACTAACAAAATCTCGCTGAAAACTGCGACCGATCACTCGCGTTTTGTTCGTAATTCTTCATATTGAACTTCGTTATTTTAAATTAAAATACAAACATTTTTGATTGGTGGCGTGCCCAAAATATTGTGTCGCGTGCCATCACTGGTTCGCCATCCCTGTTCTAGAGAATCCCGATGCTACTGAAATCCTATTACTGTTGTCCTCACGAAGTGTGGGATGACGGCTCGTTCATTAACTTCAAAGCTTAACGTAAGGTTCTCCATCTCCGCAGACATGACAGAATTACCAGGAAAGAGTCAACAGTAGGAAGGTCTATCCTAAAAATAGTGCTCAGAAAAAATTAATCATACAAATATTTGGTTATAAATAAAATAAATAAAAACAGGGCAATTTCCAAAAATGCATATTTGAGAAATCGGATATTTACATCATTCAATGTAATATTTAGTGATTGAGGTTCTCGTGGACAGCAAAAACATGGATAGGTTATCCTAATGAGATCTGAAAATTGAAATTGACCTCGAGAACCTTTTTCGTTTCTTTCTTCGGTAATGTTTTCTTAACATATGTTGTTGTTGTTACTGATGCCACCTGATCGGCAAGATCGAGAACCACGAAATTAATTCATCATGGCAAAGGAGCTAAGTCACGCCTGTCGTTAGCCGTAGCTTTGAGCACCATACAGGTGACAGAACGATTTGGTTCGTTTCCACCACAATTTTGAGGGAGGACACCTGGGTGTAGTCAGGGGCCTCCCCCTCTTTACCCCTTCCACCAACCACACGAGAGGACTTGCGGCTCGACGGCCATTCAGAGTACCCCCCCATGCCGCAAAGGCACTAAACGTTTACAAACATCCATGTCTTCAGGGATTCGAACCCAGTCCCTACGGCACAGCAGTCAGCGTCGCTAACTATACCGGTTGGGCGACTTCTTAACATACTTCGAATAAATGTATTGTTATTTATATAGGATTCTTACAGATCACTGAATGCTTGAAATCATTCAATGCGTGTTGAATCTTTTCAAACCATCCACTATTTCGCATAGGTTTGTCGTCGTGCGTTTTATGCTGGGTTACATACTAAAGACGAGAAATAGATGAACAGAAACATACAATACAATCACAGAAGAATATAGACTTTATTACAAACGATCATACCAGCATAGAACAGAAGGGGTGAGCTGCTTTCCATTCGAGACGGGAATCCATTTCAGGCGAAAGTCCAACTTCTTGTCCCGAATTGCCTTATTCGGGATTCAAACCCACTCGATTACAAGGTGATTGTCATAACCACCCTACTGGCCGGGTGGCAGCGTAGATTTGTAATAAAAATAAATTCTTCCTCAGTTTATTCTACAAAATGCGTTCTACAAGCCTTTAATTTCTGAATAATATTGAAATTTGTTTTTTATACGTCGATATCAAAAAATTGTGAAATTTTATAATTATTATTAAAAGGTTTAAAAATAAAAATGACACAACAAAAATTTCCTAAAAGCAAAAGAAAATATTAAGAAAATCAGGTTATTCCTTTTTTAACCCCTTAACTGCCACCGGCATATATAAGCGTCTCACTCGATCAGTGTGCTAAGTGTCCCAGACGTATACATCCGTCTTTCCGAAATCCGATCCTTTCCTTGGCGCTGCTATCAATAAAACTATTTCGAAAGCCTCGGAACGCAATAAAATGGTCTTTGACAGTATTTGCGAAGAATTTACTTATATCAGACAAAAATGTGCTTATTTGTGCCCCCCGCCCCCAATATACCGTGCACGCGCGCGTGTGTGAAAAACGGTGGCGAATCGCGTAACTTTTAATCGGCAGTTGAAGGGTTAAAAACAATCTTTCATATTCGACAGAATTGTCTGAAAACCTTGCAGTATCCTCAAGTCAGATGTGAATAAAAATTATTTTCAACAGTACTTTGATGTTAACGATACAAAACATATCACTCGTATAATAACCATCATGAGCAAAAAACAACAGAAAAAAACATAATTAAAGAATAAAACAAGGATTATTCCAAGCAACTGTGTTGCAACTGTAGCACAGTTCATTCATTTCTAAAGTCTGCGAATTTCATTTAGGTGAAAAAAAATTTCCAACTTTGTTTTCTTCTTATACAGTAATTTGTCAACGATTCGACTTGTTTTGTTGATGCATCCGGTCATCAAAGAAGCAAGAAAAAGAAAAGAATCTTTTGCCGATAAAGAGTTCTTTCCAAATCCCTTGCAACATTTCTTTTCGAACAATCCATTGTCCCGCGTTCGTTTTCGTGGAAATTGTTACCACGCTACTTGAACACATTCACTCTTGGACTATAGAAAATGATGGGCCTAACGATTCATTCAAAATGTTGGTGAAATATCTGCCGATTCTAATTCCCCAATTGGGTCCTCAAAGCAAGACACATGCGAATAAAGTCTTTGAAAAAACATTGATCTTCTGACATGGATCGCATTAATTACCATCCCTCTATGGATTAAGCCAAAATCAAATAATATCTTGCCCCACCGCTCGATCGCGCGAATTCATTACTTTGTAAGAAATGCAGCAAATTGAAAGTAAGGATTCGTCCCTCTAAAATGGCTTCAGACAGCATGTTCATTGTTATCTTTGCGAAATTGTTATGTTTATTTACGAAATACAAGCATATTCATTTCTAAAAATTCGAAAAGGATGCACTAAATATCAGAATAGATGCTGAAAATTTTCCTGGGAGATTAATTTCTTTTCGAATATTATTCTACAAACACAAAATGAGATATCAAAAGAAGACGATATCTTGCTAAATTTTTCGCAAAATTTCACACATACAAAATGATAAAAATGTTAAAATGAGAATTTTTTTAAAACCACATTATTTCACGATTCTCAGTGACACGATCGGCATTAATGAACATTTTAGACACAGTGAAAAGAAATGTTGATTTTGAACATGTCAAATCAAAACCACAGAAAATCAGATCGAATGCAACTCAATAACATCACCTAGGCACAATTTAAAACTTTTCCTGGCGATTATGTTGGCGATAGGTGTGCAGCGAGCAACCCGAGAGTGACGTCACACATACCATTAGAGGTCGTCAGCCAATGGCCGACCCGTTCTGAGAGGAAGTGACGTCTGGAAGGAATGCCGTCTCAAGGAACGGGGACACCTGTTACGGGTAAAAAAACCACGTGGCACTCCCTTTCATTCGGGATGAAAGAGAGGACCCCTTTCCTTCCAATTCGCTTTCCTCGGGGACGGAAGTAAGGAGCCGAAAAAGAGGAACAAAATGATATAACACCCCCATTGATGCGGTCCAGATATTGTTTCACAGAACATTTTCGTTCGAACACAGGGGCGGCCAACCTTTTTCGAAAGAGTGCCACTTCCAACAAACACACACAAAAAAATGGCTTATTAAAGAATTTTTATGCAAATAGCACATTTTTTAATGAAAGCCTATGAAATTTAAAAAGAATATGATAAATAAGAAAAAGGAACACACACAACACAAACTTAAGTTATATTGTAAAAAAAACTTTTTGCAGGTTTACAAACAGTTAAGTTAGGTATAAAATAAAAAGGAGTAACTTGAATCTCATTTAATTCTAAAATAATTAATCATTCAGTACTTCCTTAATATGGCTTTTGAATTTCTACTTTTTTTACCAAGTCATCTATATTAGGATTAGCTCTTGAAGATTATGACAAAATTAGGTTATTAAACATAGGTGCATATCAGCTAGTTTTGAGCGAAATTAATTTTATTATGTTCATAACACAAAACATTTACTCACGTGTTATTTTGTTTATATATTTTAATCCAAATTTTGCAAGCTTGAAACAATTTTATTTCAATAGAAATTATTTATTATTATCTTTTAAAAAATGTTGATTCTTCACAGTAAGTCTCCACGCGCCACTGTTACAACTTCACCGTGCCACAGGTTGGCCACCCCTGTTCTAACAGACACTGTTAGAAATCGATGCATGTTTACTTTCCTCCTTCGCCATTATTTTAAAATTTTATTTGAGAAAGTTGTTTTTATAATTATTTTTATGCTCTTAAAAAAATTCTTTAACCAAGTGACACTCGGACAGATCCCCTCTCCTAACTACCACACCAACGGGAGGACGTTTCAGCTTCCGACAGATTTAGCGTGCATCGCTGCCCTACACGGCGGGTCTTTCGTGGTACTGGGCTCGAACTCGCGACAAAGCCAGCCACGATCCGATACCTATACCACTCGGCTACCGGGGCCGCCATGATAAACTTCAAAAGAGAATCCTAAATACAACTGGCTTTAATAATGCCATCACCATTATTTGATAAAAATTAAATTATGGTCCTCAGAATAAAACATAATAAAAATAACTAAGAATTAAATATTTGTTTCTGCAAAATCATTTCCTATTCAAAAGGATTTCTCGGAACCCGAGTGAATTTTTTTTTCCAACCATGTCTTCGGACTACGCGAGCCGGGATGTCCTGGTGATTTTTTTCTCTTATTGCATTTTCCTGCGTTCATACAGTTAGTTACTCGTTTTTCGTAAATTAAGAAGTGTTTAGAGCTGTTTGGTCAAATATAGCCTTGTGCCAATAAAGGCAGTGCGACTTTTTTTCCCGACATGGCCACACCACCAATGGGAAGGCGTGTTTTGACGGCTAATGCGTCCGCTTGAGTAGAATCACAGCGAAAGTGGGTTCTATTGTTCTGAAGTGAGAGCCACACGACAATGTCAGTGTGTCGTGGCAGGCAGAGCGTGAAGGTCACATTTCTTGATAACTCTGACACGCGGATCGTAAAGAGGGAACATGTTCAAAAAATGTTCCAATTTTGGAGGATCCCAAACGTAAGTAGCACTCTATGCAGAATCTTGCTTCTCAAAAATATTTTGAAGAATAAAATTAAGGAGATTCAATTCTCATCATCGACCAAGGCTGCGCGAATGAGCACTAAATAGTTAGCTTTCATACTGAACAATTGTTAGCTCCCCATTTTCGCCTAACAGAAAAGTCCAATGCGGAAAAAAAAAGACCCTTGTGATTCTGAACCATGATTAGAAGAAGAAGTCAACATCTGAAAGGGCGAACCAATTGGAGGACTGAACGTCGGCAGACTAACATACATCAGCTCCCTCAATACACGGTTAGTAACGTAAGGACTCGAACCCATTATTCGACCAAAACAACGCCAATCCCCTGTTGCATGCCCTCGGCTCTTCATACTGTATCTTGAGAAAGGCCTTCGCTGCGACAGGTTCTAGTCCGAGAAACACTGCTTTCAAAGTCACAGGATTTGTTTTGGGTGGAAAATGACCGTGCAATTAAAAAAAAATGAAATATTTCACAACTGAGAACGTACACATTTACTCGCAGTGAACTGCACACGACAAACGATTGCTCACTGGCAAATGTTAATGCTTCAGACGAACACGTTAGTGTGGGCCGAAAATTACCCAGACGTTTTGATTCGTAGAATCTGGTGGATCAGTTCGCTTGACTGAACGTCATTTTGGGATTACTTCCCAATCTTTCCACGAAAAAACATCCATGTTAGTCTAATATAATTTCAGACTGACAGTTCGTGATGTGTCAAATTTAGGTTCGCTTTTCTTTTTACATTGCGCGGCCATGGTAAAAAGATGTATCGAAAACTAAAAACTCGATTTAGGGTAAAAAATGCCAAAAAGATAGCAGCCTTCATATAAATACCATGGTGTCAAAAATTAAGAAAAATCTTTGCATACAGTGTTTTATTTGTGATACAGTTTTGTACATACGTTCCTCATACTCTGAGAATATTTGTGCTAACTAATGAAATCTTTCATCGCAGCAATGGCGCGCCTCTGAGCTAAAAGTCAGCGCCGCTCTCCTACAACAGAATTCCTTTAAAACTTTATTTTGAAAAATAATAATCGATTGCAATCAATAACAATTTTCACTCTAATCATTTATTTGTGGATCCTAGAAGACGAGTTGTCTCCTCCCTTGCGATGAAAGGGTTGATAAAAAAAATCTGCTGCGTAATCTGAATCTCTAATATATAACGTGGCCATCTCTTGCTGCTACACAGGCTTTACAACCAACTCTCATACTATAAATTAAGTTGTGTCAACAATCTCCACTTTTCTTTAAGTACACGTTTTGACATCTGGCGTGTCTTCCTAAATTATCCCAGGCATGCTCGATAGGTCAGGAGATTCCCTATGGCATATACCCGTCAATAAAATCTTCAACAAGAGATTAGCTATGGGTGGCCTCGTATTATCACCCATAAAAAATAATATCCTGATCAATTGCTCATCGAAACAATCTCACATGAACTTCATTTTTATATCACTGTGCAGTAAAAGAACCCGTTTCAAAAATGTGTAGCGATGTCCAGCCATCTAACATAATGCCTGTCCAAACAAGAATTTCACACCGACCCAATCGATCCGATTCTCTAATGTTAGAAGGATGGAGACGAGTCTAAGGCTCTCTCTAAATTACGAGAATCACTCTTCGTACTAAACCTGGACTCATCAGAGAAAGGTACATGGCCACATGGTTTTATAAAAGGTGAGCTCTTTTCCATGATGGGTAAAGACGGACGCATACCACTGGCCGTCAGGTCTACTCAACTAAGCGTCTGTAAACAGTTTGTTTAGAAACTGTTGCACCAACCAAGTCCTGTCTATGACGACGGACATTCATTGATCTTCCGCTTTGGGTCTCGACCTCGTCCTCTAACAACAGAACCTGTAGTTGGAAATGAGGATATCACCATTCGAGAAACATTTAGGGCTACTTCTGCTTGAGACATGCAATCCACCCAACGGCTCTCTCTGTCCATCTCAAAGCCTCATCGTAATGATTGCAGGAACTCATTTTAACAAAATTAATGCTTATCACAGTGCGATACACAAGTCTAAAACAAAATTCAAGGCTCTACTGTGAAAACGGTTTTAATGTTTTCCCCTCAAAATGACCATAAGAATTCTTTTTAAAGATCAAAATTCACAAAATTAGGCTATGATGCTTACTTTTTCTCTTCTTATATACAATATAAGTTTAAAAAATAAAAGAAACGAGTCTAACAGTAGTCGCATATGATGTGTAACATCTGACATGTTATCATGGTAAATACCAAATATGAACTTTTTACTGAGAAAAAAATATGAATCGGGTATGATAGGAAATAATTTTCTATCGAATAATTATATCTTTAATGAAAATTGTATTTAATTATATATATATATATAACAAAAGGAGTAAAAAAATGATTTTATTTATCAAAAATAATTATTCTTGTTCAATTTGGGGAAGAGCGGAGACAATAGATTTATGATAACTAAAATATGACACACATAGTTGTGATTTCAAAGCATTTAAAAACCGTTGACTAATAGTAACCGTAACTAATAGTGGTAAGGTAAGCAGTCGAAACATTTTGATTTGTGTTCATCATTCATAAAAGCTATGAGCAGTTCAGTTTTTGGCAAACAAGTTAAAATCACCCCTCAAAATCAGGGGAAGTGAGTGATAATTTTTTTTAAAGAGCAGAACTACCTCCGTTGTATGGTAAAAGTACAAAATGCAGGAAATCGTTAATTTTTTTTAACCGTTTGATTCGAAGAAATGTATACGACCACCAAAATCACTGTGTGTCCATTTTCAAATAAGCATTCTGCCGCACTTATGTCCCCCAATATCGTGACTAACGGATTTAGAGTCAAGCGCTCGAGTGCTTGATGGCTATTAGAGTTGAACCCCCCTGCGAGGGTAGCGAAAAGACACAGCCACGCACTCTCATTGGTCAAATCAAGTAGCGCGCGCTTACGTCACATCCTGTTACACACACACACACACACCCGTCCCTTTCCACGAAATCACTCCTACAAATAAATATCCAGCAACCGAGAGGAAAGATGTTACACATAAAAAAAATAGTGGCAAATCTCTTGAAATAGCAGGAAATTTACGTTTGTAACGTCAATTTTGGACACCAGAGTAATAGAAAATACATGTGTAAAACTATCCATAAACAAACAAAACAAAATAAATAAACAAAATGAATAAAAAGAAAACAAAACTGCACACAACACTGTAACTAAACAAAATGAATAAAAAGAAAAATTTATTAAACAAAATATACAAAAACTGATTAAAAAATCATTTGGTACCTATACACTTCAAAGGGTAGTTAATAATAAAGTTGCGGTTTTATCTTTTGCGAACGACATTGAAGAATTGCATTTAAAGAAATGTAATATGTAAATGATGTTAAAGTTGATGGTGTAAATGTCTAGTCTTTGAAAAAAACGTGAAAAAATACGTTTTTATACTTCATCGAGTGTTGTTAATACAGTATAGAGTGTTAAATCCCACGGCTTCAAAATACGAGGTACCTTACCAAAAAACAGTATTACCCTCTCATCATAATTAATAAGAAAAAAAAGAGAATTAATTGAAAGTTCCATAAAATTTAAAAGATACTATCAAAATTATTAACAACAGCTCAGAGCCGTTCTAAAAGAAAGCTTCTCACCAGTAGCTGAGAACATACTACCAGTGAGAGCAAGTATCGAACATATTTCGATACTCGGCAATCGGCAAGTATGGAACATATTTAATGAGGCACCATCCCGGAGGGAGGTGATATAAATCTGTGCTCTTCTCTAATTCGTCCTTAACAGAACGAAATCAGAAAGTAGACACGGAATTTGGAAGATAAAAAAAAGATGAAATGGAAAATAAAAGCAATTAATGTCGTGGTGCTCGTGGTACATGATGTTTAAATAAAGGGAAAGGACAAATACTGCTGAATCGTATAGTGATGACGGGAGTGTCGCTGAACAGCGAACGAAAAGAGAAAGGGTTGACACAGAAAGTGTCCATAATGTGATGCCATCTGCTGGAAAATGAGTAAAATAAAAGATGATCCACAAAAGATGTGGAAAAGGAGAATAATTGACATGGAATTAAACTACCACACAAGACCGATTCAAAAGAATGTGGGTTCAAGTCGAAGTAATTTAATGGAGATTAAATCTTGCACATATATACAAAAGTTAAAATTAGAGATTTTTTTTTTTTAGAAAAAAAAAAATTGAAAAGAGTTACCAAAGACTATATTTAGGATCTCCAAAGTCTTTTAAGGACTGGAAAATGCTGATATATGTGGTGAAGAGCAGCTCTAGGTCTTTTTGCAGAGCTTGGGATCGAGTTATCATAGGCAGGTAATTTTTCGAAGGTGTTTATTTTGAAAAACGTGCAATTTTTTCAAGTGAGTTACTGCAGCAGAAGCCCATATGGGAGATGCATATAACAAAATTGGTCGGAGAAATAATTTATAGAGCAAAACCTTGTGTCTGAGAGAAATTCGAGAAATTAAGCAATTGAGCGTTTGGCTCATTCCTGCCGCTTTTTGAAGTGCAGCACGGATGTGGGGGGAGAAGTTCAATTTTGCGTCGAGAATGAACCCTAGGTACTTAAATTCAGTGACCCAAGGGACGGGTTGGTCAAAAATGTAGATATTGGGTAAGTTTCCTATACACCTTTGTTTCGTAAAGAGGAGGCTTGCGCTTTTTGATGCATTAACTTTGATTTTCCAAGCAACGAGCCAGAACTGAAGCCTTGTGATGTAATTTTGTAATCTTTCAATAATTTTGAAATTATATAAGTGTGTTGACTAATGATAGCAGTGTCATCCGCATACATAGCTAAATGGACATTGTCAGCCTTCGGAATGTCGCTAATATATAGATTAAAAAGTCTTGGTCCAAGCAAACTTCCTTGAGGAATTCCACTTTTTACTGGACGAGGGCTGGAGAGGCAGTTTTCGACTCTAACTCTAAACTCTCTCGAGTTTAGGTATGAGTGAATAATTTTTAGGATTTGGTCCGAAAATCCAAGTCTCATCATCTTGGATATTAAGCCATCATGCCAAATTTTGACAGAGTGTTAAAGGTTTATTAGCCATCCAGTACTTGCAAACATATGCTGTTTCAAAAACAAAAAACGGTTCTTTAAAACAACATCTGTAACTGATGATTAATAAAGGGTGTTTTTTTTAGAGGTATAGAACTTTAAATTGCAATAAAACAACGATGTATTATTCGATTGACATGAATTTTTTTTATTCGAAAGATAATCTTGTGGCATTACATTTTAAATATGATTTCTGGCATAGGACTGCCACGGCTGGCTGGGATGTAGTCCAATCTCGACGTCCAATTTTCGATGACTTTTTCCAACATTTGTGGCCGTATATAGGCAATAACACGGCGAATGTTGTCTTCCAAATGGTCAAGCGTTTGTGGCTTATCTGCATAGACCAATGACTTTACATAGCCCCACAGAAAATAGTCTAGTGGTGTTAAATCACAAGATCTTGGAGGCCAATTCACAGGTCCAAAACGTGAAATTAGGCGGTCACCAAACGTGTCTTTCAATAAATCGATTGTGGCACGAGCTGTGTGACATGTTGCACCGCCTTGTTGGAACCACAGCTTCCTGGACATCATGATTGTTCAATTCAGGAATGAAAAAGTTAGTAATCATGGCTCTATACCGAACACCATGGACTGTAACGTTGTGGCCTTCATCGTTTTTGAAGAAGGATTCCACCAGCCCATAAAGCGCACCAAACAGTCAGTTTTTCTGGATGTAACGATGTTTCGACATACACTTGTGGATTAGCTTCACTCCAAATGCGGCAGTTTTGTTTGTTGACGTAGCCATTCAACCAGAAGTGCGCTTCATCGCTAAACAAAATTCGCTTATGAAAATCGGGAACAACGGCAACCTCGTTTTGGGCCTATTCGACGAATCTAAAAGCGTTGTTCAGGCGTGAGTCTATTCAGGATGAATTGCCAAACCAAACTGAGAATAAATCACTTGACAGCTGTTAAATCGGTCGCCATCTTGGAAAGTAATACCAACTTAAACTTCTATACCTGGAAAAAAAACACTCTTTACATGTCGAGCTGTTCTTCTGACAGGGCATATTTGAAGCTCCATTATTCGAATTGGTTGAACACAGTATTTTTTTAAAACGTGCCATGCCAGAGAGAGCTATTTTAAGTGAGGGGTAGTGACACTGACTGCTGTGCCAAAGGGAATACAGGAGATGCCTGATGGCATGGATCTGAGGGCAACTCTCGATCCTGGTAATGTTGGAGAGACGAAAGTGGATACTATGAGAAGCATCACGGCGATTAGTTGAGGCGACTGACTTTAGAAGTAATTCTTTATGGCGCTAAAATTCGTGGTTGAAACACGAGCATAGACTATAATGGGATGCATAACGGCAGAATAAAGAAGAAGCACTTTATTTTTTGATAGTTAAATGTGGAAATGAATGGGACAAGAATGCAGAATTTTTCGTGTGTGATGTGTTGTTTCCAAGTGTGATTGAAAATTACTCGAGAGTGGAGTGATGATATGGCTCTTTTCGCGGTAAGTGACAAATTTATCAACCATAATCCATTTGCCTCTAATAATTTCAAGTGCTTGTTGAGTGTGAAAGGAACCGATTTTTTTTTTAACAAGCAAGTACGGCCGTATCACATATATAATATGTTAATGTTAGTGAGGTCCTAGAGAGCACCGGTTAGGAAAGGTGTGGATATTATGGAGAAATTCAATCACATTTCGGATGCTGAAGATGGCTATTGTGGCGTTGTCATGCTGAATTAAGTCTGTATTCTCATTGACCGGGCCAATCATTCGGCAAAAAATGGATGTCATTGTTAGGAGAGAGTTGAGTGGCTACTTTTTCATTGGTTATTTGCAAGTGAGGAAACTGATTCGCACTGGTTACATAGAAAGTAGTAGAAGATGTGGTGGGAGGAGCTTGTCCAGTAGGGGTGTTGCCACTTGTTTGTATTTACATCGCTTCGCAAATGCCGCGAAGTGAGCATGGGGTGTGCCCACGCTAAGAGAGAGTGAGTGTAAACAACATGGCAACCAACCGTCGGAATAAACACAGTCCATTGCGTTATTTATTGAGTAGGACTCAATTTATTTTAAATAGAGTTATCGAAGGACCAAAACAAGGGGAAAGTTATGAATATGAAAAATATTCAATTAAAATTTACTAAAACTAAGAGCAATAAATTATTATTATTATTAAGAAATTAAATGTTAAGGTAGGTTATATAAGCCGAGAAGGATTCTTCTCGGTCTTTTGATATTAATGGTCATAATCATTTTAATTTAACACACTACTATATTTTCAGTGAAGGTAGAAAGTTAAACAAGTTTTGACTATTTCTTGGAAGTGGGTTTTAAAGCTTTGAAGAGTTTTTTGAATGTCGTCGTTTGTTGCTCCGACGATCATCCGAATGATAGAGTTTTGTAATGTATCGATATCAGATTTAGCAGCCTAAACCCATACTGGACAAGCAGAGGCTATGGCTGCACAGAGAAACCCTTGGTATTTATGTATTTAAATGAAGGTTAGTTACGAGGGGGAATTCCTCGTTCGCTTGTGAGTTCTCTGTCAAAAAGAAGACCAAGGTTCCTGAAACCACTGGATGGGGTGTTTGCTATACATGGTGGGTGGAGGTGTTGAATTTCTTTTTCAAGTGTATCGACGTTGATTTTAATCCCATCTATATTTGAAAGTTTGCAGAGAATTCATGTGTTTTTGAGAGCATGTGATGGAGGATTGATTTTTAAATGTAGCATGCAGGACCACATCAGTATGTGTTAATATTAGTAAGTGGGTAATTTGGATAACCATTAAAGTAAAGTTAAAAGACCGAGCTGTGATCCTGCTTGGATGGAATAGAAGTCTGAAGCAGCATTGTGACGTCTTACGCGTCTTTTCTTTAACAAGTCATTTGGGTTCTTTGGGCCAGAATTAATGGCAACTCTTTTCCAACCAAATCCAAGAAACGAGAAGTGAAGAGATGCAAATAATATAGGATAAATATAGGATCTTAGAGTAAGCGTGATGGCAATGTAAAGGAATGTTAGACAATTGACGTGCGTTGTGGCAGTTGATGATTATTGAAGTTCGTCGTTCAAGATTTAAATTCTACGTGTCGTGGATAAACATATTGGTGATCGATTAGAAGTTAAACGTCAAGCTACATACCATTGTAGATAAAAACAAGTTTATTACAGAATAATATAAGGTAGGATTGATTACTTATTAGTATATTTGAAGATTAGGCGGTTCGATTATTGAGATTGGTCTGAATTATATTGTGTGTTGCGTATTGCGTCATCGTAGATTCTGTCACATTAATTGTTGTAATTAAATTTGCTAAAAGTTTAAGTTGAATATCTTAATAAAGTCATATTAAGATAATGTTTGATTTGAGTTCTTTCGTTAACCCTACACCTCTAGCTCACGCTGATGCTTCGAGGGATGTACTTCCAAGGGGAGGTACATCACAACATCTTTAATTCTTACTCGAAAGGAACGGTTAGTCATCATGAATGGATCATATTAGTGATTCATTTGAACGCGAGGTCCAGGCACAGTCAAAAATTTTTTCGATGTCTACTCCGGTGCTCTTTTTTAGTTTCAGTTAATCTGCTGAGTGATGTTGGAAGGAAATTTGTTAGTGAAGCAGCACGGATTTCGGTCCATAGTGTTTTCATTTGATTCGTTTATTTTATTAAATGTGGAGAGAGGAAAGGTTAGAGAGTTTATGACTTTTACCGGGTTTTAAAATACGGGGAGGGGGATACAATTATCAGTACAATTGCAGGGGATGCAACAAATAATTTCAACTAAGTTCTAAAAGTTGATGTTCAAATTAAAGGGTTTTTTCCCTTTTCGATGAGAATTCCCTTCGACAATCAATAATTCCTGAATCGTAACTCAGTTCCAAAACATCTCCTTATAGCTTACGCTAGAGAAAACACATGTTCCATGGAAAATGGCCGATCCTTACAAATTGGTTCAACAACTGTTTTGTTCCAGAAGTTCAGAAACATAAGGAATAAAAAGGTTTGGAATTTAAAATGCAATCGGATCCCGATTGTACGAATTCTTCTCTTTCCCCGATTAAAAAGACGGCAAAACCTTTATTTAACGAATACTATACTCCGAATTAACGAATTATTTCCACAGCTGAAATTTTTTTTAATAGAAAAAAAATTGGATATTTTTCAAATTGTCGGGAATGGCAAAATGACTTTTTTTTAAGTAGCGAATTTCGATGGGAAAGGGTGCAGATGATTTATGAGTGCAACCTACTGAGTGAGTTTTTAATAGCACAGGAAACTCCAAAAGGCAAGGGATATTTTAGATTTTAACGATTATATTACATTTCATGACGGACTGTTTATCGGTGCAACTCAAGTTAAAAAAAATGTGGATTTCTCGGAGTCAATAAATAGCGATTCTGATGCAGAAATAAAACTGTTACATTGTTTGGAAACTGTAAAAACATATCTTATGCAAATGACGCACTATTTTCTTTTCTGCATAAAGTACTCAGGTATCAAAAAGATTGTCAAACATCTATTCGTCAGTATTTTAAAATTTCCGATTCACTCATAGTATTTTTAACTCTGTTGAATAAAAATTGTCATTTCCAATTATGGATATTTTTTGTGTAGTTGCTCATTATAAAATATCCAAAAGGTAAGAGCACAAAATTTGTCTTTGGACCCCGAACAAAATGCTCGGCTTCGATGAATTCGTTAAATCGGGTCCGACTGGCTTGCTGATAATGCGCCCAGCAAACCACTGTTGGATCATCCAACTGTTGAAATGCTGTTTTCGCCCACTCAAACACTCGATCAGGGTTAGCATAGCAGCATTCAAAATGCACTACAACGCTTCAATATATTTTAGACTCAGTGGAAGACTGTGCTGTGCAAGTATGGAGAAAGTTTACGATTATGCGCATGCTTCTTTTGCCATCCAACAGTTGCGACAATCGACCTTAAATGCTTGTTGAGAAAAAAATTTGACAGCATGTGTCAAAAGAGGAAGTTTCATAGTAAAAAAATCAGCTGTGTGTTCTGAAATTATAATTCTATCCAATGCAATGGGTGGTGAAGATTTTAACAACATGCCAACGCGGCTGACATCAAAGAATGGATGCCCTTTGGATGAGGACGATTGGACCGAATTTAAGACAGTTTATGATAATAAAAAAGTCGGTAACAGCGAAGGTGATCTGATTCGCGAAGGCTTGACATTGGCTACAACAATATTTTTTTTTACTCGTGATCCTGAAATTTCAACGTTATCTTGTGTAGCAGGATATCAAAATTTTTGACAGCTTGAGAAACCACAAAAACAGACTTAAAACAAAAAAACATAGCTGAGACATAAGAACAAAAAAATATTAACGTCACACAGTTCAGCCTGTTCCCCCTCTCCTAACTACCACACCACATCAAAGGGAGCTCTCGACAGTTTCAACGCGCATCGCTCCCTTACACGGCGGGTCTTTAGTGGGCGCGAACTCGTGACCTTGACCACTGGTCTACCGCAGCCCCCAAAAACCAACAGAGGCCGTTCGTAGCGAACAAAATTCTCCCTTCAATCCGACAGACTTATCTACTGATGATAGGCGTCATAAATGTTGTTATCCAGGAGCGCGACGAATAGTTGTTAGTAGATTCATTCTTAATTTCAACGGGAATTTTTACATGTTGTACGAACGTATAGACTCAATTTTCACTGTACATTCATTTTAATTTTTTTGTAATAAAAATGAATTGTTTTTGTGTTACAAGGATTTCATTATTACTTTTTTTGCACGAGTTTTTGGGAAAATATATAAGAGTTTTATCATCTCACAAGATTTTTAAAGTTGTGGAACATATCCCCAAATTTACCATATGTTGAATGTATTTAGTAACGTAAACGCCGTGTAAAAAAACAGTTGAGTGTATTTTATTTCTTATACTATGGTTCAGAATAATTTTGAGGGAGGAATATTCAGTCATTTTATTCGTGATGCTACCCGGCACTTTTTTTTAGGATTATATTTTTGACGTATGAAATTATTTCTTCCTGGTTTGAGGTGGAGAGGAAGGTGTTAACAGTACAGTCGTACTTACTGTTGGATCTATTGTTTTCAACAAAGTTATTTTTAATGTCTTTTTGTGTTTCTGTCAGTAAGCGCGTTTCTTTTCAGGAAATTTTCTCTCGTACTGTTATCTAGGGTTGAGAGCTTTTGAAGGAGCTTGAAAGTGAAATCCAGACATGATCGAAAGCATTTTGGATGTCTAGAGAAAGACCCCTGGTGCTTCATTAGAGCTCGTCTGACGAGTGGGTGCCCAATGGAGAGTAAAACCATGCTGATTAAGGTTAATTATGTTTTTATCATAGATGAAAAAAAAGTTTGGAATCTTTTTAAAATAATTGAGAACCAACCAAGAATTGAAAGGTTGGCCACGGCAGCCTAGTGGACCTGTTCATGGTCGGAGTTATGAGTTCGAGCCTAGAGCCACTGAAGAGGAGCTGATGCATGTTAAATCTGTCGAGGCTCAAAGTCTTACGTTGGATTGATGAGGAAGTTCGGAAAGGGGTCAGGTCTCGCCCCTTGACCATGATTCAAAATGACATCACCAATAACCCTCGCACGACGTTAATAAAGATTCACTCAACCAAGAGCTGAAAGAAGGTCTGTAGCGCGATCAGGAAGTTTCGGATCTTTACCAAGCTTAAAAAAATGGAAAATAGCAGCTTCTTTCCAGTTAGCTCGAAAGTGATTGAACTTTTCAAATTTGTTGATAAGAATAGTAAGGATAAGTCTGATGGGGAAATATTTTTACTCATTTTATTAGAGATGCCATCCTTGCTTGGCACTTTTCTGTGATTAGAATTTTCAATGTAAGAAAAGATTTCGTCCGGCAAGGCTGGTTGGAGGGGGGTGGGGTGGACAGACAATTTTACTAATAACTGCATCGTCGTCGTTTCATTTGTTATTAGGTCTATAGTTCGACATGCAGCATGGGCGTATTCCAAATATTCGGAGAACAAAAAGTACCCTCGAGAGGTTGGTGGTTAGGAATGGTTCCTGAGGTGTGCTCAAAGCTGTGGCCACATCGCAGCCAGACAGATGTAATCTAGCCATGATGAATTCCATCTCACACTGTCGATGGCATGGCGTAGGTAACAACGCCACTTTAACGGAATGATTTTACTTGAATTTATTGCGCTTTTCGTATCAAAACAGAAATAACCAAAACTTGTAACAAAGGAAGGGAAAGGAAATGAGATAAGTAAACAAAACAGCAACAAAAAAAGAGATCATTCCATACCCATGAAATTTATCCAATTATCAGATGAATGAATGACAGATTTTACCACGCGATTGATTTGTGAATCTTATCAATTTATTATAGTTCTTTTCCTTTCAATGCCAGCATTTGTTTTTCATGTAACGTTGAATGAAGAATATATAAAATACGATACATTTATTTTTTCATCCAAGATACTTTTAAAGAGAAAAAATTCTAAACATAAATAGCTGAATTTTTATTTTCCTACATTTTTTTAAAGAGGAAAGTAATTTTTAAGTCCAGTTTCTCCAACAAACTCAACACCATCAGAAACAAGGATTGAAAGATTACTCGAACGCCTAAATAAGTTGACTATCTAAAGAGTACACGAATTATTAGCATATTTTGAGGAGTTAGACTATTAAAGAGGAGTTGTTGCGAATGATTAGCATATTTTGTGTTCTGACAGACCATTGTGGGTCAGAACTCATTTCGGTCGGAAAAGAAAGGAACTGGTTTGTCGCATGTGACCTCAGAAAGAAGCCGCCAGGGGGCAGAATCTCATTACCAGGGAGAATTTTCTCTTTTGCAAGGCTAATTTGCGACCTCGATTCGCAACCGTAATGGAATAAAACTTCCCTATCTGAGAAAGTCAATTCAACTCCTCCAGAGGTGAAGCATCGAAAACACTCCTTAAATCACTCATTCGATTTTTAAAAAGCAATTTCAATTCGCAGAGGATAAAAACTATTTTTTAAATTACATTTAGACACAATTCATGAAGACAGGAAGGGTTTTAATCAAACGAACAATAAAAGAAAAAGTGTGTGTGCTTATGACCCCACGATAGAAGTGATAACTTCAAATTTTGTAATATTATTTCAAGGATTAGTTCAGTGAATAAAAAACAAGGGGATATTAGTGTTGTCAAAAATAAAATTATTTGTCCCTATGTCTGCACTCATAAAGTAATAGTTTTGTGCGAATAATATTTGTGAATTAATTGTATTCTAAAAAGGAAACAATAGATTTATGGTAGATGAAATAGGTTATAAATACTGTCACGTAGAAAGAAAGATAGATACCTATTGATTTTATCCCAAGTATTTATTGGTGAAGCATTCTAGGTTACAAAACCAACTGACTATCTTGTCGAGCTCTTGGCTCTTTTATAGCATAATGGAATATTCTGGAACGCCGTTCCAGCAAAGTAAAGAAACATCTAGAAGTTAATAGAAATTAAAGTAATAATTAAAGAAATTAAATAATAATTCATTGTCCAGCAACGCTTGTGCCGGGATTCGAACCGGGATCTGCCGAACGCGCTCTAGCCGATTGCGCCACACAGTCGCTCACTTAGATAGGTTTTAAGCGTCAATACTTTAGAGATTCAAAATTTTATTTAAATATCTATAAAAAAAACTCCGTCAAGCGTTGTTCCGTACTTCCTCGTGATTTCATTTAGATCATTTGACATAATTAAATTGAATTTTGATTTTAAAAAATCAACTAAAGGTTTAGGTTTGTTTTTTAAAAAATCTTCATTAAAATCCCCACTTAAATTTTAGGCAATTTATTCAGAAGAGCCGATCCTGCTTTGTGAATTTTGGTTGCAATTTAACAATATACAGTTCTATTTATGAATTAATTTAAGCAAAGGGATAGAGTGAGACAGCTTGTTAATTGGGAAGAGAGGAATCTAGGTCATAACATTTAAAAAGGGATTTAATCAGAAGATTTATATCACTTAATCTCTAGCTTATACTAGCTCTTTTGTCATTGTATGACAGTTTTGTACAAGTACATCCAGTGCAGCTGCAAGGTAAGCCTTCTTAATTATATTTTGTCATCTCGTATTTAAGTTATTTATAATGTAACTTTTTCTTTATACTTAATTTTGTAATTTTAAATTGTTTTAAATTTTCTTTTTAGACTCAAAGTATATTTAAGTAAAAATGTGATTAATAGAACTACTTAATCATTGCTATTCTGATTCACTTACAAAAATAGAGTTTTATTCTAAAATTCACTGCAATATTGCTAATGATAATTATACTATTTACTTCTATAAAAAAATGTCCTTTTTCTACATTTTAAGTTTAATTTTACACAGTAGGGTTTCTCTTATTTCTCTAAGCCTATTTTTTAAAAAATATTACATGTTTCATTTTCCTACTTCTACTAGGATTAGAAAGAATCCCACCATTCATTTTTGTAGAAAGGTTGCGGGGGGGAGCCCCACTTAGATCGAAGCTATAGATACGATATAAGATTATAGGAACTTCACTTTCACGGCGTATTGGTAGGGGGAGGGGAGACAGACTACTGCATTTCATGTCGTTTCGGAATAACGGGTCCTTTGGTCATATGTCTTTTTAGGGGTGTGTATGTAAGGGACGATTTCCGACTAAAATGAGCGTGAGGCTCCACTCTGCAGCCAAACGCACCTAAGGAAGTTATCATTCGAAAAGTGAGGAAGACCTGCACAATTTTTGAGGCTGTAGAGTAAAAAAAGGGCTGTCAACCCTTTCGAAACACAAGTAAAACTTAGTATGCCTTCAACACGACATTGCACAGCGATTCGGACGAAGCTCCGACTGAAGGCTAAAAAATTAATATCGCTTCAATCCAAAGGCGAACGAGGAAGAGAGAGGCTTCCCACATGTATGAGGCTTGACTATCTTAAAGCAGCGCTCATGGAGAGTCCGCAGAAAGAGTTCATATTTTTATGGGAAGGCTTCAAAGATGACGATGAACAAAACGTAGAATGTAATATCGATGAAACTATATTTTAAAATTTCACAACTACTTACGGCAAAATTCCATCTGGGTTAAGCGAATTTTTAGCCACTTTTGCAGATGTACCTAGCGATAGTAGAGGGTCGGTAACCGTGATCAATGGGTGACTTCGGTTCACGTTGACACTGCTTTGCGGGTTTCTTCCTGCTTTTCGTCCATTTCTTTTTCAGAGTGATGAAGAGACGTCAATGAGTGACGATAGTGCTAAAGGTTGGCGACTCTAGTATTAATGCATTCACCAATGAAAAGGTTAATTATTATTTATGCAAATAACCAACCCATATGAATTATAAAAAAAAATCCATTATTTATTTTTAAAATATATAAGTTTGGTGCCATATTTTGAGAAATCATCGTTCACTGCTTTAAGTAGGAGGGACAAGGTGAATGGGGAATTTGACCCTTTCTTTGAAAGAATAGAGCTGACCAATTTTAAATCCACGGAACTCGACAGAGAAAGAAACGACGAATGAATGAAGCACTGAGGAATGTCACCTCAAAGCTCAGAATGACAACGGCATCACGTAATGGGCGATGGAAACAACAACAACAAAAAAAAAAAAAAAAAAAAATGGAAAATCGACTCACGCATACGAAATGTTCTTACGTTGCGATGGGAACAAGCACGCGCAAAGGGGGGGCATTTTTCCCTCGAGCGACTTGCAACCTTGATTGCAAGCAAAACGAGTTTCGAGACAACCGCAAGACCTGTCCCTTTGCGAAATGTCCCCTACCAGAAGCTTCTGCGGCCTGAGGAATGTAAACAACCTGGAGAGATGCCTCACTTCTAGCGATCTTTTACAAACAGTTGATATTCAGAGGGATGGTTTAGCATTTAAAAGTTTATTTTTGAAATCCTCGTGAACGCAAAAATTTTCTGGTAACTTTCTTGGGGTTGGATCTCGTACAATACTAAAATATATTTCAAATATTAGCAGCGGACAGTTTTTTTCAAGATGTTTTTAAATTTTCCTCATAAGCATATACAGAGTGTTTTTTTTCCATGTATAGAAGTTTAAGTTGGCATTACTTTCCAAGATGGCGACTGATTTAACAGCTGTCAAGTGATTTACTCTCAGTTTGGTTTGGCAATTCATCATGAATAGACTCACGCCTGAACAACACTTTCAAATTGTGCAATTTTATTTCGAAAATAATGGTCGATTTTCATAAGCGAATTTTGTTTAGCGATGAAGCGCACTTCTGGTTGAATGGCTACGTCAACAAACAAAACTGCCGCATTTGGAGTGAAGCTAATCCACAAGTGTATGTCGAAACACCGTTACATCCAGAAAAACTGACTGTTTGGTGCGCTTTATGGGCTGGTGGAATCATTGGTCCGTACTTCTTCAAAAACGATGAAGGCCACAACGTTACAGTCAATGGTGATCGGTATAGAGCCATGATTACTAACTTTTTCATTCCTGAATTGAACAATCATGATGTCCAGGAGCTGTGGTTCCAACAAGACGGCGCAACATGTCACACAGCTCGTGCTACAATCGATTTATTGAAAGACACGTTTGGTGACCGCCTAATTTCACGTTTTGGACCTGTGAATTGGCCTCCAAGATCTTGTGATTTAACACCACTAGACTATTTTCTGTGGGGCTATGTAAAGTCATTGGTCTATGCGGATAAGCCACAAACGCTTGACCATTTGGAAGACAACATTCGCCGTGTTATTGCCTATATACGGCCACAAATGTTGGAAAAAGTCATCGAAAATTGGACGTCGAGATTGGACTACATCCCATCCAGCCGTGGCAGTCCTATGCCAGAAATCATATTTAAAATGTAATGCCACAAGATTATCTTTCGAATAAAAAATAATTCATGTCAATCGAATAATACATCGTTGTTTTATTGCAATTTAAAGTTCTATACCTCTCAAAAAAACACCCTTTATATATATATCACTAAAATTATGGTAGTTTGAAAACTCTTTAAATTTTTTTATTTCTATTCTTTTCTTACTTTTGTTAAATGCTACAATTCAGCCATTTCCATGCTTTAATTTTGCATTTGGGTCCAGAAGATGTCAATAACTTATTTATTGTACTCAGATTTAGCGCGAGTTCTGCATTTTTGAATGCAATTTTTAGGTAAGTTACCTTTATCTTGTTATAGATTTAGATATTCTATCCATTATTTTTAATAGGTTTTTGCTCAGTGTTATTAACATAAAGGGGGAAGGTTAGCTGGCCACAAAACATATTCGACTCCACTTTTATATAAATTATTTAATATATAAGCTGTCCTAAGTCAACAATGTTTATAATATTGCAGCATCCGTTTTTTATATTCTTAACCCAATTATAATTTTAATTTCTCATATATCCTTCTATGTCAGGTTACTCAATATTTATCAGTTTTGTTTGATTAATGTTCATCTCTCAGTAGAAAATTTACATTATATATACGTTATGTGACGTGGGAGATCTCACTGTTTATACTAAGCGGGGAATCACATAATCCGGGAGGATTTAAAAGGTTCCCGTTAGGCGGGCAGCTAGTTAAAATAATTAAACAGCTGTCCGGAAGGACTGGACTAGAGAATTTAAAGATATTTAAAAGGATATTATAGAGGGGGGAATTATTACATATATACACGTCTATTTAACAAGCAAAGTCGCTGAATCCCGAATAAAACTTCGTTATGCGGAAAAAATTCGTTTAATACAGATTTTAAATTCATAAACACTATACATTATTTTTTAAAAAAGAGTAATTATTGACACGGTTTGTTTTCTTGTAAATAACTTTATTTATTTTAAATATTTTACACATCGGGGGACACCTTGTTTACACTTACACTACATTTTTAACTCTAAAAAGATAATTTTTTATTAAAATTACAGAATTTCAATGACATTCCCTAATTTTAAGACTGCAAGTAAGTTTAAGCGTATATTATTTTATGAACAATAATTATAAGCATACATTATCACATGCGTCCTTAAATTGAATTATTGGTAAAGTTCGTTAATTTTGCTTGAAAAATGTTTTCTGTAATAATATGCCTCGCATTTAGCAATGAATCGAAATCCTCTTCAGATGTATTTTCTTCACATTGTAACACAAGTCGAAATGACTTTATCATTTCATCATACGAAATTTCCAGAAAAGTTAAAAGTAGGAGGGAAAAATGGAATTACAAGATAAAAAGTTGGTTCAATAGAAATTGCATTTCGCTATTTGTGGAGGTAATTTTACGAAGAAAATCCTAAAATGGTTCCAGAAAATTTTTCGCTAAATAGAGGTTCTCAAAATGGAATATAAATATTATTGCACCGCACACAAATTAAAATGCCTTAATAATAATTATACCGGATTTGAGCAAAATTGTCACGCACCGAAGAATGTAAAACAAAATATTTGAAAACATATAATCCACTGGCTTCGTACTCCAGATTCAGAACGCGTGCTCCTTTTGTGTCAAGTCACTTGTTGAAAACTAGTTCCGCTTTTTATTGATCCCTTTAGTTCAAAGAATTCGAGAAGAAAAAATAATTCTTAAATTCAAAAACTCGGGTTATTGAGAAAGGCATCACTGTAAAAAAATTTACATAATATCGGACATTTACAATTCATTTCAAAACAAGCGAATCACACCATTAAATTAAAGTAAACATTTTTTAAAACAATCTGAAATCCTATTTCAATTGATCGAACCGTTTTACACAGACTGCGTCATTTTGGAATGATGCAAACGCCCCGCGAAAGATTAATTAGCGTAAAAAACATTTTGTATCGAAAAGAATTCCGAGAAGGAGAGTAAAATATCTCCCCCGATAGTGTGACAGAGTTATTCTTTCTCAAAACATGTTTGTGTCAAGTTTACTTCGCGCGTCTTCCCATTAAATAAGCCTCAGGTTAAACGTAAGAGAGACGGCGCTGCAAATGGCCCAGAGTCAAGTGTTGCTCTAATTTTTCAAAACTCGAAAAGAAACTAAAATAAGAAAATTAATTCAACTATGGAGTATTTAAGGATCTGACAAGAAATCAAGATGAGACAATTTCGTGTTATTCAAAGGAATAGAAGGGGGAATTGAACACCAACTGACCCAGGTATTAAAGGGCTCTTATGCATTCAAACGAAATATCGAGTTATGAATAGAATTGTGTGCATTGAAAAATTCATTTTCTGTGCTCTTATTCATATCAGGGGAACGAATGGCAAGAGTTTTATTTCGATTATCTCAGCTACAGTTTTGAATTAATTATTTTCAGCACCAATTTGCATTCTTTGAGTTTATTTGTACAAATTTAGGTAACAAAACTGGATGATTGTGGAATGCCGTTTCAACGAGTTAATTTGACAAAAATAAATATCTAATTATATATAAAATTGACATAAAGCATATTTTTTTGCTATAAAACTCAATGTTAAAAGAAACAAAAAGGAAGTCATTTTTAAAGAAATAACATTTTTAAAAAACACAAGGAAATTTGAATAATTTTAAAAAGAAAAATAAAGATAATCCAAAACACAAGAATTAGCATTCCGAAATATTCTGTAACCTCGGTAGTAAAAAAGTAAAAGTAAATCGGAAAAGAGCAAACAAGACGCAATTGTTAGCAAATCAAAAACAAAAAGTTAAAAGAAATGTGTAGAAGATAGAAGTGAGAACTTCTGATTTGTGTTGTGGGCAAAAGAATCAAATTTTTCGGATGTACTACGCTTTCTTCAACGACATTTTCGCACGCAGGCGTTAAATAGTCCTCGTTTTCGTGCCCATTCATTGGTGGATTTGTTTATTTCATCCATTTTCTAATAAAAACAATATGTTTAAATAATTATGCATTCTTATATATATATTTTTATAGAAAACTTTTTGAATGTCAATTAGTCTAATTATTTAATTACTTACATAAATTATATTTATAAAGTACTTATGTACTATCGCAACAATGCCAACGTTCAAGATAACTTCTCAAATTGCCAACCCTGATTTCCCATATGTTGTTATATGCACTGAATTGGCAATCACGTGTTTCCTTTCATATAATGGCGCCAAGACCGTTACGATAATACGTAAGTACTGTTTATATAACTTATATAACGCCGTATGCTATGAAAGGAAAGGCAAATCTATGCCCTGAGAGCCGCTTACTTTTCTAAAAATTCTCTAAGCAAGAAAAATGAGAGTTGGTACTTTTTCACAATGAATGCTTTTATTTTCTCGTAATCTCTTAGTTGTCATCACTAATATAAACCAAAATATTACAACTTTCTCGTCAAATAGCTTCATTGAAATATCAGATTTTAATTCTTTTGGCACATTTTTGTGCTTAAATGCTCTTTTTATAGAACCAAAAAAGATCCCATGTTTCATTTATACTTATTTTCGATCTCTTACCTAAGAATATTTTGCCAGTTATTTTTACTTGCGCTCTCCTCTCATTTATTCGATGAGTTGAGTGGAAGTGGCCTGGATGATAGTAATATTTAAATAAAGAAAATAAAACGTTGCAGGAAAAAGTGTACATGAATTTTTTATTTAAGGCTACACAGTACCCTTTTTTAAACAAAATTTTTGGAGACAGTAACAGTAAACATAATTTATATTTTATATTCATATTATATTATGAAGTTAATTCTGAAAACAAAAGGTCAATTTGCCCAGCCATTATTTTACAATTTTAAAAGGTTTAGAATTTTTAAAGTTTTTTTTAAAACTTTTATAAAATGCTCACTTAAAAAAAATTTTTTTTAGTCATTTTACGTGATTTATGTTTCTTAGATTATTGTAAGCAAAAGCTAATATGGATTTGAAAATCTATTCCCTTGTTGATTTGTACTAATTATTTTTCTAGCTAAACCCGGGAAAAAAACGAAAATTTTTAAAATATTAAATTAAGTATTTTCTTTAAAAAAATAGCTAGAGAGATTCCAGACCTAAATCCACACAAACTTTTATAAAACATACGTTTAGGAGAACCTTCAAATATTTTCAAGACGCTATCTCGAACAGAAAAAAAGCCTTAGGGATTAGAAAATACCTACATCTTCAAAATTAAAGGTCCCAGAAAAACGCATTTAAAGTTTGCAAAGGTTTAAAACAAAAACCTATAACATGTGTAAAGCTCTAATTTTTTAATATGTTATTTTTCAACTTATGTTCAAAACACTACTTCAATTAATTACATTACAGAAAACATTTTTTTAAATTCAAAATATATTGTTGCATAATATTGACAGTGTTTGTTACGACGACATGTTATTCAGCCTAATCTTAAAGAATTATTTTCACAAAAGTTTTGAAACACAATTAATTTATGTACAACATAATAATGAAACTAACTTAAGCTAAAAGTCACCAGGTCTGTACATAATATTTCATTTTTTTAGTTTTAAATTGGGGAAGTTTTACAGTCGCCTAACAAGAGCTTAAATACTATAATATAGTACTACTATATGTTTACTATAATGTAGTTTGGCACATTATGGAAATATATTCAGTTTTATCTGCAATACTTGTAGTCAGAAAGAAGTCTTACAGCAGTACCAGTACAGGGCTGGTTTTAAGATATATCACTTTCAGTAGAATTCCATCTCTTTCAAATATTGTTTCTCCTAGCAACCTCAGAAAGTTTTGGCCGCGGCATGTTCTCAACAAGAAAAAATTAATGATAAAGTTTCTAAGTTAAATAAATTATTTTTTTAAACAAAAATTGGCTTTAAAAATGTTAATTAAGTGTAACTATGAGAACTCAAAATATAATCAAGCAGAACTAATTTTAGTAAAGAAAATTGAAATAAATAATTATTTCACACTCAAAGAGTTGATTGTGCCTGAAAAATATTTTTAATTGATTCAAATTAAGAGTGGAAAAATGCTTTAAAATGAAACCAAAACCTAAGCTCAGAAAGCTTCAAATATCTTAAAAACTAATTTTTTAGCAGATCTGAAATTTAGTGGCAAGCTTCCCAATGCCATAGAAAAATGAAAAAAAAAATCGTTATTATTAAAATTTGTAGGGTAAAGTGTAGCCTTAAAAAACAACAACACGTATTTAAAAAGTTTTCTATTCGAAACTAAAGGAGCGTTGCCGACACGAGCACGTTTGTCGCATGGAGCCTATTGAGCGTAACTACAGCCAAAACCCGACGTTTCCTTTCGATTCACTCTTCAACAAAAAAGACGCCTAAAGAAACGATCCCATTAAAATGTGGGTTAAAACTGAGATGAAACAAGAAAATGTTTCCTTGGAGCATCCCACTCTCCAATTGCGGGGGTGCCCCCATCCATTCAAAACATCTTCATGTCATAAACACTTTCACGTTACTTCTAAGAGGAAGTCAAACAAACATTGAAAATCATCGACACCTTGTAATGAAAGCAAGGTATGTTTACGTAATAAAACTTTAAAAAAAAGAATCTAAATAGTAAATAATAATAATAATAATCTACATATTTCTAAACAATCCTTTATATATATGTCCCAGATAATTTTCAAAGATGAAATATATTTAATATACACAACATTTATTTATTTTATTTTTTTACCCAAACATTTGCATTTTATTTTTACAAATATGATTTGATTTTTTATTAGTAATCCAATTTCAAATTGTTGTGTGTGCGAGGACTATTTGCTCCCCTAACAGCAAATAAAGTGAAAAAAATAATGACAGAGATGGCGAAACTCATCGAAAGCGGCACATCATGACTCCGGAACTAAGAGCTCACGAGCAATGAATGGGACTCACCTGGGATGCGGAGGCGTTCCCATCCAAAAGTCCAAAGCACAGGGTCTTCATGCATCCAAACACGAGCAGCGCACTGGGTCCGCAAGTATCCCCATGATCCTTGAGGAGCCGATGCTCCCACAGAACTAACCTCACTGTTCCATGCGCTTAGCACACCCTAAAGAACAGCAGCGCCGCCACACATTCTCTCCTTTCCATCGATTATGATTCATCATAAAGGCTGTGGTTTTATTGTTATCTTTTTTATAATGACATGTTTGGAACAGTAATATTAAAAGCATTGATTCTTTTAAAATATATTATTAAATTTATTCTGAAAAAAAGTCTGTTGGCTAACCCATTTTCAACTAAACTTCTGAAACTTTTTGTGTTAAATACTTAACTTTAAAAAGATTTAGAGAGTAACACTTCAAATGATTTATATTTCGTAGAATATTAAGAACGCAAGTTAGAATGGAAACTGAAAATCTGACTCTTTGTTTAATTTGAATAATTATTTTTGCAACTCACTGTCCCCTCCACTCCAAATGAAACCCATACAAATTCTAAAAATATTAACTTCCGACATTTTTTCTTCTTCAAAAACAACAGTAAGAACACTTTCAGCAGATATTGTAATTTTCATAGTACATATGAATGTATCCGCAAATTTTTCAAGTTTCTACCTTCAACAAGGGAAGGGGGGGGGGACACCATTGTTAATCGAAAACGAAGGAATCCAAAAATGAGAAACCTGAGAGAAACGCATTGAATTAGCGAACACTTAGAAAACTTTAAATATCTTTCAAACTCATCATATCTACAATTTGGAGCTAAGCCAATGGGGGCTATATTCATGATGGTTACATGATAAAAGCAATCGAGCGTTTTCCATTGAATTCTAAACTGCTGTGAAACTTGTGCTTGTTCCACTTGTAAAATTTAGATAAAATTCAAATTTGATAATTGGGTAAAGATGCTCAAGTATTTTAAGATTGCTCAAAAAATCTTTCAAAATTGAAAAATATATATGCATTAACTAATACGTATACTCTTTTAAATCAAGTACACCGTTTATCTATGTATAATTGTTGACAAATATGTACTTTTCAAAATACTTAATATATATGTAATATGTACTTTTTTATCACGTGAGGTGAATTTATGAGCCAATTGGTTCTAAACACGTGATTGCCGTTATCATGTGACTATGATGTCAAACGAATTTAGTCCAATGGATTAAGTAAAAATGTAAATGTCCGTTTGTTCAAAACCACAAATCTCCGAAAGTTCTTCCCCGACTATTTTTAAAATTTTGACCAAACGCTGCATTTGAACCCGGGAGTGTTTTATATGCTTATTTTTATTTTAGATTGACTAGATTTTTTTAAAATTAAACTTTTAAGGGAATTTTCGGTGATACGACGTCATATGATGTCACTATCTGTGAAAAAGAAAATTTATGCTTCACACGGTCTTTTCCAGATTATTACATATTTTTGCTAAAACCTATTATCTTCAATTTTGCCCCATAGAGTTACCTTTTTATTGGTTCTGGGAGAAAGAATTACAATAGTTCTTCGAATAAATGCTTTTCAAAAAAATTATTCTTTCAACAAGTGAAATTTGGTTATGTAGTTTTGGCAACATTCTAAAAGAGTTTCCTCACTTGTATGCTTTAAATTAGAAAATGTCCTTAAAAATTTCATTAATTTTAGTATAAAATTATTTTCTTAATGTAGAAAATACACAGTTGACATTTTTTTTTTCTTGTCCATAAAACGTACGATCTTACTTATGTCCATCTGGAAAGGAATGCCACGCACCGAGTCAACAAAAAGGTATTCTTGATGAGCTATCTCTTGAAGAAAAACAAATATTTTTTCTTGGAAAAAAGTAATAGAAGGGAAAAAGGAATTAATGAATTCCGGTGTAGAAGGAGGGAGGAACATCGTGCGACCTTCAAGAAACTTACCCAGGTCTGAATCCTCGGGTTAGCAGGCGACACTCATTCGTGAAGCCTTATCTGTCCAGGAAATAAAGACATGTCTACGAGATGGTTTTCACACTCTGTTCCACGGAAATTCCACCAGTCATACAAAAAATTATAAATGTGTGTACAAAATGGATTCTATGAAGTTTGTCTAACCACCACAATTTAAAGCTCATGACACTCATTAAAAATAAATTTTTTTATTGATACATAACTTTATTTTGTGTACAGCTTTTAAACTTTTACCTTAATCTAATATCTAATATATATTATAAATGCGAAAGTTTGTGAGTATCTTTGTGGGTCTTTCACGCAAAAACAACTTAATGGATTTTAATGAAACATTATAGTAATATAGCTTATACATCAGAATAACACATAGGCTATAATTTATAAAAATTTGTAAAAAGTGTCCAAAATATAACGCTATTTGTCAAGTAAGAAGGAAAAAATTCTGCCATCTGCAAGCAAAAAAGCTGCAAAAAAGCCCACGTCGGCATATATCTATCTTTTGTTTGTGAAAAACTCTTTTTGTTTTGGCTACGCAAGGGAATCCCTTCTAATTAATTCCTGTGATCAGAATAATGCCTATTTATTTATTTCAGAATAAAACTAAGTTTTGAAGGGAGAGGTTGTTATAAATCTCTCTTTATTTTAATGTTTTTTTTATGATTTTATTATGCACATTTGGTAGTAAGAAGTTGATCTATTTTCAAAATAACAACTTTTATCACTTCTGGTACTTAAAGTAAATAAACTTTCTCTTTCACACTACCACACCACACCAACTTAGCAGGAATATTCTACCAATACTTAGCTTTAATATTCTTTCAAATCCACTCTTCCAAGATATATGGCAGCACGGGTTCTATGATGAGTATTTTAGTGGGGAAGGCGAAAAGTTTTGTAGCAGATATTGCGTTTTCAGCGGATTGCAAAGATTATTATTTTTGTCGCAAAAAAATAGTTAATGTCCAAATTTAAGTGTCTCATGGTTTTGTCTGTTAATGAAGATCTTGGAAAATGATTTGACTACTTATTTTAAGTGAACGGTGTACATAATTAATTTTACAGTGGAATATCTTTAATTAATTTATTAGCTCTAACGGATTAAATTTTCCAAAGTGGAGTATTTTGTTTATGTATATCCCTTAATTTGTACATGTAGTGATCGAAAAAAAAATTGTATGAAAAAAACTGCAGTAAATCATAATGCGGTTGGATAAAGTATTAACGTGCATCGCGCCCCTACACGGCGGGTCTTACAAAGCTCTAGAAAAACTCGAGCTATGAATGAGTGAGTGAGTGAAGATTAACGTCGCACTGTTCAGCTGCACGAGGGCTTTTGGCAACGGACCACGTAATTTTGAACCATAGTCAAGTGACGAGGACGACACCTGAGCTGGCACCCCCCTCTCCTAACTACCACACCACACCAGCGGGAGGACATTCAGCTCTCGACAGATTTAGCGTGCATCGCTGCCCTACACGGCGGGTCTTCAGTGGTACTGGGCTCGAACTCGTGACAAAGCCAGCCACGATCTGATGCCTATACCACTCGGCTACCGCGGCCCTCGAGCTATGAAAGTAGCTAGGCATTTGCCAACTTGACTCTATCGTTAACATTTCGCTATGTTTTTCATTGAATCACCATTATAATTTAAGAAACGGCGTTGCTTGCGAATATTACAATTTTAAAATAAAATAAAAACAACAGAATGTAATATTAATGTATTACACTTTCAGATATGAATTATTTACACTACTTTAAGCGTTCATTACGCAAAACTTTTAAGAATGTGTTACTTTTGCTGAGCAGAGATCAGCTTAGGGAGGTATTTTGAAAAATCGACCCTCAAGAGTGTTACGAGGAATTATAAATTTAAAAAATCCTTTTTATCGGCTATTAGATGTACATAGTTAAAATTTAACAACGGTGTTTTTTTTTTCCTTTCTTTTTTTGTTTAGCTGAGATATGCAAAAAGCTTTTTTTGTTTAATTTTCAATTCACATAATATTAACTCATTAAAAACTTCTTTTTCCTTCAATCTGTGTTGTTTAATTTTTCAGTTTACCCGTGCGAAGAACGGGTATACCGGCTAGTATATTATAAATGTGAAAGTTTGTGAGTATCTTTGTGGGTCTTTCACGCAAAAACAACTTAATGGATTTTAATGAAACTTTACAGTAATATACCTTATACATCAGAATAACACATAGGCTAAAATTTACAAAGATATTGTGAGAAGTTTTCAAAATATAACGACAATTGTCAAGAAAGTAGGAAAAAATTCTGCCATTTGCAAAAAAGCCCGTGACAGCATTCATCTCTTTTTTATCCCTTCTGTTTTGCCTACGCCATACCTCAGTGCGCTTTCGCTTTGAATTTATTCCGTTCATCAGTGTCATCACTATTTTTATTTCATAATAAAACTAGATTTCGAAGGGAGAGGTGGTGGCAAGATTTTAACATAAAATAAATACAACAAAAAGTAATATTAATGTATTACACCTCCTGATATAAATTATTTACACTATTTTAAGCGCTCATTACACAAAATTTGTAACTATGACAGTGGAAGTAAAACTATGAAAATAAAATAAAATATCAAAATGTTTTTACCATTTAGTTTTTTTCTTCTTTTTGAGTGCTTTTTTTCAGTACATGTAAATATATATCTACGCTTCCCCCATACTGTTTTTTTATAACATATATATATAT